>CM060073.1:46909927-47334927 GCA_030533445.1 Cyprinodon diabolis | reverse complement strand
ATGACGCTCCAGTTTTCACCCACCATGGCTCCACTCCCTGGACCTCCACCTTAGAGGACCCGCATGGGCCACATTGACATGCAGCTACATGCTAACTACTACAACCTTCATTGTTACAGATATCTAAGGTGGGTTTGGTCATCTGAGCTCTAGAGTTTAAAGCAAACATTTGGATTATCAACCTGAAGGATTGATGGTGTTTTAAACTTTGTTACACAGCAGAAAGCTTCAGAGAAGCAGAACTAATTCAGTTACTCTAAAGTCTGTTAGGTCAAAAGGAGCTGCAGAAATATGTTTGTTATTCTGGGTTCATGAGGTTATGACCAATGCAAATGGTTGCGTAAGTCATGTTACCTTCTGGAAACAGAGATCAGATATTAGGAAAATTCTCAGCTGCTGTCAGCTGCAGACTGTCAGCTTTCTTTAACTGCATTCATGGATGGTTCCTGTAGAGTCAGACCAGTCACAGCTTTAATGGGAAGAATCCAACCCTTCATGGACAAGTTGAAGGGTGTCCGCTGACATGTGATCTGAAATGGTGTCAAGCTCAACAGAAGCTTTTTTAGCAGAGCTAGCCTGCATTACAGAGAACTATGAGAAGATGGACACAGGTAGCTATAGAAACCACAGAGTGGTTGCTGTGAGGTCACCTACTGGGATGCACCTCTCAATGTGGGAACCCCGTGCCCAATGGAGAGGGGATGAATGTGTAGGAATTAATGTATATAATATGATCTCATATTTAATCATTTTCTAAAACCTTTTTACTGAATATCTATTTGTTTCTTTTAAAATTGCAATGGCCTGATCAGTTAGCTTAGGAATAACTTAAGCCATGCATACACTGTGCAAATTTTTGACCTTTTTGGGACGATTTTCAAGTTGTGAGAGAATTTTTCGATTGGTTTTTATTTTTTTTTTCTCAGCGTTTTATTATACTTTCCTCATTGTCACGAGTACAGAGCAACAAAATTCAGTCTCTGGATTTAACCCTTCCCCCTGGGGAGCAGTGGGCTGCCATTGTGCGGCGCCCGGGGAGCAGTGTGGGGTTAAGGGACTTGCTCAGAGACCCAAAGTGGCAGTCTGTGGGAGTACCTGAGAACCTCAGGATTCCAAGCACAGTGCCCTAACCACTAGGCTGCCACTCCCCAAAGCATGCATTAGCGTGAAGGGTCTTGCCTAAAGCCAGGCATACACTGTACGATTTTTTCCCCCTTTGCCGATTTTCCAGTCGTGCAAGAACTTTTTCTATCGGGCCGACTTTCAGCCTGATGGTGCATGGTGTAGTGAACAGGTGGTAACGAGGGGCGATCTGCCTCTAACAATCACCCCCCCATCAGGAATCGTAATGTCAGGAGAAAATCAAACATGTTTGAAATTCAGTCAGCCGTCGTAAGGTGGTCGTGGGCAAATCGCTCAGTGGGCAAACAAGGATTCTTCTTCTTCCTCTCAGAGGAAAACAGAGAAGCATGGCTGTGATGCAATGAGTGAAATGGAGTTTGTTCTGTAACACTGACACACCGTAGTAGCCACAATTGCTCAGCCAATCTAATGTTTTTGTCTTTCCTTCTTTGTATGTTGGTAAAGGTTTCAGGTGCTTGAGCCTGACTGAATGCAATGATTAAGTGGGCAACTGTTAGAAATAGTTTATTTATACTTTTACTTTGTTTGTGTTTCATGGGTTGTGTTCTAATGAACTATTATGATGTTGTTAAATGAGGAAGTTATGTCCCCTAAAAAAGGCTGTTGCGTCTCGGGGGCTTCCTCACGGTTCTTTTCCTGGGAGCAAGTTATTTACTACTCTTAACTCAAACTGGGTAAAATCATCAAAATAGGACTATAAAAACAGGAGTAAAAAGTAACAGAGTTTATTCCAGATCAGGTCGTTACAGGACAGAGAAAAATGCTTGGAGTTTGCACAGCTGTGGGCTCAAAAATCACGTCCGCAAGCGTCCGGCAAAGATTGAGCCCCGAACAAGGTCATCACCTGCTTCTTATAGCTCATGAGTCTATGTGTTGCATCATGTGGATGTTTAGCTGTCCGTATCAGAAACTGACACGCCATCACTGTCTTGAACTTCATGCAGCTTGCCTCTATGCCTCAGGTTTACAGATAGCTCTCCTCTATCAGACGGGCTCCAAGATGTGCCCATATCCTGTGTATTTTTAAAGACACAAAGGCTGTCCTGATTAGATGACCTCTGTACACACAGTGGCATCCACAATGTGAAGGAAGGCCATCTACTCTGGCTGGCTAACAGAATAACAATGCACATGATGTATAAAACATAAACCTAACAATGTATAATGTGTGATTCATCTTTTATTAACTCTTGCTTAAGATTGGCCTGAACAGCCTGAACAGGCCTGAACAGCCTCTATCACATGTTTCTTCTAAACATGTGTTCTTGGAACAATTCAATTGTAAAACAAACACATGCTTTGTTTTAACATGTGTGCTGAGGTTTAAAGTAAGATCCTTTTGTTTCCCTTCCCTTTAGTTAAACTTCAGCTGGTGTAATTAGGGACATCCCCTTTTCTTCAATAAATAGCAAGGAGAAAGTTGAACACTGTAGAGTGGGGTGGAGATTGTAAACTCTGCAGTCTCTTCCTACTCTCCTCGCGAGTTACTAAATTAATTGTCTCTGTGCCTTCTTTCTTTCCCTGTATGTATGTATGATGTTTTAGGTGCTTAGACCTGACAGCAACCCATTGTGAAGATAACATAATAGAACCATGAAATGCTTCCCTGTTAATAAACCCTGGATCAGTGATTTAAAGGAAATCCTAAACAAAGGAAAAAGAGCCATAAGGAAGGGATACTCTGAGTTATCGCGGAGTATACAGAAGTAAATTAAGGTCAGATAAGATAAAGTAAGGAGGAACAGAGGAAGAGGCCTGGAAGCAAGCTCTGGCTGAGCAATATCAGAAATGTGTGGTTGGGATGAAGAAGATCACAAGCTCACACTTACACACTGAAGCAACAGTAATTTTTTTGTAACCTTCGATCGGTGTAACCGGGTGTCATTACCGTCAGCGTGAATAAAAATCTTACTGTATTTAACCCTATCCTAAGCCAGCAGTTTCAGGTAGGATGTGATGTTGTCTGTCTGTCTGTCTGTCTGTCTCCATCCATCCATCCTTCCATCCACTGATGCACTAATAACAATTTACTCTGTCGCTTGTCTGGAGCCAGGGGGGGTATTTACCATTAGGCAATACTAGGCAGATGCCTAGGGCCCCAAGTTCCTGGGGGCCCAATAAAATACAACTGTTCCTTATTTGTGCACATTAATTATGTTTTTGATAAAAATCCTTTCACTAAAAAACCCTCAGTACACTTATAATGTTAAGTGTGTCTCAGCCATGGCTTGTCTACAGTGAAAAGAAGGACTGGGATATTTACTTTTGCCTTTTTGGAAACACAGGAAGGAGCAATCAGCTAAGTGAGCTTAGTGCTTGGAAAAAATCTTTCATTCCTTTAGAGACAGCATGAAAAGTCAGCTGAGTACAAAACATAGAGAGGAAAACAAGAACAAAAGGGACAAGAAGAGAGGGACGCAACCTAGAACAGATGATGGATGTCTATTCTATTAACATTTCTCTATCTCTATAATGGGTCTGTTTATGTGTTTTCTTCTTAATTCAGAGGGCCCCCTGCCTGGTTTTGCCTCTGGTCCTAAATTTCCTAATTTCGCCTCTGTCTGGAGCACTTTTTTTTTAATCAAGTCTTTTCACTTCAATTTTAATGAATTTAATGAATTATAATAATATACATTAATTTAGGTTCATTTGAAATTATATCACAAACAAAAATAATGTCATCCTGCTAAAAATATGTATTGTAATCAATACAAGAAGAGACAACAGGCGCGTATCCTTGGAGGATTTGCTTTATTTGCTCAGTCAGCCCCACATCATTTCATGAAGTTGTTTTAGCTTCAGCTGCTTTAATAGCTTGATATAATCACTAATCTGTTTCCATGGGGATAAGCTATTTGCTCTGGCACACTATAGAAATCAGAGCAGAAATCAGAGCAAGTTCCTGATTTTCACCTCAGGCCTTCAAGCGGTTGCATTCATTCCTCTCCACGTTCATTGTCTTGGTTTTTGTGCTGTTTTCTACATCTTTTACTTTTTACCAACTATATTTATGAAATCCATACATTCCTTTTTGAATGTTTGCTCACTGGCATCATCATTGAATACTTTGAACTTTCTAATGATTTTAGCCATCTGATTCACATAAGTTTCATAACTCTCCTTCTCACCAACTATTTCCTTCCACTTTGCGAACAGGAACTCTTCCCGGTATAAAACATTTTTAAGGTCATTCAACAACTCCTGCCTTGTTTTATAATGTTTGCTGGAACCATCAGGTGTCGCTGATCCTGTAAATCCTCTTTGTTTTGTATTAATCCAGCTCCCTCCTCTGGTCGTTGAATGGTCATGGAACAAAAACACCAGGCCATGTCTCCTATTATTCTTATTTTGAGTCATATCCATAGCCATAAGAATCAGTGGGAAGGTCCGGAAATTTCTGGAAGATTCCGATATAACTGATGCAACAAAGTAAGTGGTGCACCAAGCCTCAGCTCTTATTGGGGTAATTCTATTGGCCTGCTCAGAAAAAAAGATACCTTTGAAATACTTAGCGCACTCTTCTTCAATCCTGTTGTTTTCTGCGCTTTGATATAGACCCTCTTTGATATGTGGGTAAGATTCCTTGTTCATTTGGACTTCAATGCTTTTTTTAATCTCGGTCACTGATTGTTGTTCCTTTGGATCATATTGTTTTCCAACAGGATAAATATAAAGGTATTGAGGATCTACTTTATAAATCCATTTATTAACCATCAGGTATTTGGTCTCTTGTTCTCCATCCTTTGCAAAGTGACGAGCGATGTTTCTGATGTCTTTTCCTGATTCAATCACATAACATTTCTGAAGTTCTTGTTTTACCTCTTTCTCGTCGGTTAACCAGGTTATTTTTGTATCATGTTGCTTTCCAATTATTTTTCCAATAACATAGTTTTTAAAGTTGAAAGTTGGGCTATTGACATCGATTGTTTTGGGTATAGGTTCATCTGGGTGAAACAGTCCCCAACTCAGACCTTCAAGTTCCTTCACGTTTTCTTTTAACTGCTCCAACATTTCATCTAAAATTTTATCAGGTACAAATTTTATGGGTTTTTCTGGCCAGCTGTTTTCCATAGGATGGTTCTGGTTGTTACCTAACAATCTTGTTTGATTGGTGAGGACTTCCCGTCCTCTGTGGTCCGTCTCCTTCCTCCTCCTTATCTCTCCGTTGCTGCCAACAGTCAGAACCACCTTCTTGGTATCATCTCCAGATCTCCACTGTGCTCCATCTGCAGAGACGTCCTGACTGATGACCTCTCCGCTCTCTGTGACCTGGACCACAGCGGTCCACAGGTGGAGCTCCGTCTCAATGCCGGCTTCATGGAGCTCCTTCAGCAGAGCTTCTCTGAACCGTTGGTCCGATCCAGCCTCACAGGACACAACTGTAGTAGTTTGGATCTTCTGGTTGATCCTGGAGCTGTTCTGGATGATCCTGGCCACATCTTTGGAGGTGTACCCTGATATTCTCATCTCTCCTGAACGGTCTCTGGCTCCATGGCCGACCAGAACCAGACTGCTGTGTTCTGACAGAACCACTGTTTGACCTTTGACCTGGTGGACTCTTTGCTGGGGGTCAACAACATGAACTGAACTCACTGCTGGATGTTTGGCATAAAGAGAAGCTGCAGATGTTCTCACCACCTCATCATCTTCTAACATGAGGATCTGCAGCTGGACGGGATCATCTGCTCTCTTTGTGCTTCTGGACCCAGGAACTGGATCAGGTTCTTGGATTCCTCTATAAATCTGAGGGTTCTCCTGGTCTGGTTCTATTGGACCGTGGACCATAGAGGCTTCAAAGAGGATAATTCCAGAATTCAGGGTCGTGTTTCCATGATTAGATAAATCTGCTGCTGTTTCAGGTTTTATTTTCAGGGTCAGACTGTCAGAGGAACCAGAACAGCCAGAACCGGTTTGTTGGTTCTGTGTAAATGTTTCCTCTCCAGTGCTGCTGTCTAACTCTGAGAAACAGGACTGATCGCAGAGGAAGACTGGGACCTGTTTCTGAGGATCTAAGCTGCTTTCCTGCCTCATTCTTCCATCTGATGAATCTTTGCTGCCGGTCAGAACCAGAACTTCCTGTCTAAAGCTGGGAGAGCTTTCTGAAACATTCTGCCACTGATCCTCCATCTGCTGTTTGTTCAAGACGGCATCGAGGTCCTGAAAGGGAAACACAGGCTTCAGTCAGAACGGGAGAAGGTTCTGGTTATGGGTTCTAGTTAAAGGTTCTGGTTAATGGTTCTGGTTAAAGGTTCTACCAAATGGTTCTAGCTACAGGTTCTGACTAAAGGTTCTGGTTAAAGTTTCAGACTAAAGGTTCTGGTTAAGGTTCTGGTTAATGGTTGTAGTTAATTATTATGGTTAAAGGTTCTAGTTCAAGGTTCTGGTTAAAGGTTCTACCAAATGGTTCTAGTTACAGGTTCTGACTAAAGGTTCTGTTCAAGGTTCTAGTTAAAAGCTCTAGTTACAGGTTCTAGTTAATGGTTCTGATTAAAGGTTCTGGTTACAGGTTCTAGTTAATGGTTCTGATTAAAGGTTCTGGTTAAAGGTTCTAGTTAAAGGTTAGGTTAATAGTTCTGGTTAAATGTTCTAGTAAATGGTTCTAGTTCAACGTTCTAGTTAAAGGTCCTAGTTAGAGGTTCTGGATAAATGTTCTGTTTCATGGTCCTGGTTTAAGGCTCTGGTTAATGGTTCTGATCAAAGGTCCTGGTCCATGGTTCTGGTTTAAGGTTCTAGTTAAAAGGTTATGGTTCATGGTTCTGGTTAAGGTTCTGGTTAAAGGTTCTAGTTCAAAGTTCTAGTTAAATGTTCTAGTTACAGGTTCTAGTTAATGGTTCTTGTTAAAGGTTCTAGTTAATGGTTCCGATTAAAGGTTCTAGTTCAAGGTCCTTGTTAAAGGTTCTGGATAAAGGCTCTGTTTCATGGTCCTGGTTTAAGGCTCTGGTTAATGGTTCTGGTCAAAGGTTCCTGGTTCATGGTTCTGGTTAAGGTTCTGGTTAATGGTTCTAGTTAATTATTCTGGTTAAAAGTTCTACCAAACGGTTCTAGTTACAGGTTCTGACTATTGGATTAAAATAATTTTTCTTTCACATATTTAAAATACGAAAAGCCTTAAAACAACATTTAATTGTAAATCAGGGCTGAATAAATAAAGAGAAAGTTAATTGATTTATATCTGAGCTACAGTCACAGTAGCAGCATTTTCTGGTTTTCTCTCATTTCAATATATTTGGAGCTAAATGACTGTCAATACTCTCTAACTCCCTAGCTGTAAGCCAATCCACAGTCTAGCAGAGATATATCTATGTAATGGTAAGCAGGCGAGGGGTGGGAACTTCTGGCTACCACTGAGTAGCAGCAGGAGGAACTTAAAATGTTCCAAGTCTAACTATTAACCGTTTAAATATCACATACTTAATTATTTCTATTGATAATTAAAGATATTTTAGGATAAATTATATTTTAGGGTAAAATAACCTAGAAGAACTTGCAAAGCAATCTCAATTAGAATCCTAAAATATCCACACAACTTTAGTGACGTTTACGGACCACATAGTTTGCAAATCAAAATATATTTTATCAGCATCACATTTGTGGTTCTTTCCTGGGTCTATAAATACTGGGACAGTTTTTACTCCATAAAGACGGAGAATTAATCATGGAGAACAAGAACAGGAGCAACAATCAGTAACAGCCGCCTCTGAATTTACCTGGAAGAACTTCAACTAACTCTGGAGAAACAGCAGCCTCTCTTAAAATTATGTTTTTAAAGAGAGTTTAGTTTGATAATTACTTTCATTGATTTGATTTTATCTTTATCTTAATCTCATTTCTAACCTCTCTCTTATTTTTGACATATTTAAATACAAACTGAACTACAAAGTCTGCAGTTTCAAGCCAATTCATTTGTATTTTTACTTCTAAAGCTCCTATTGCTTATCAATAGAAGTTTCTATTGAGCTTCTATTTAAAATGTAATTTAGTGTTTCCTTTAAATTACAAATTAGATAAATAGTTTGCATTTTTAAGACTGTTATTTAATTTGCATCTTTACAGAATCTTTTATTTTAAACAGTTTATATATTTTTCCCTTTTTTGTGAATAATAAATAACTTTTTCTTCTCTTAGATCTGCTTATAAAAAGTGATTAACAGTTATTAACAGATTAAAAAGCTAATTTTTACCTTTTGCAGCAGCAGCTGTTTGTTGATCAGGCTGGAAGGCAAATAGAAAACTTCATGAAAACAGTTTAAAAAAAAAATCTAAAATCAAATAAATAATAGATTTATTAATTAATTCTTAGTGTTTTTAATCATCATGTTGCGTCTCTGAATACCTTCAGATATTTCAGCACTAATTACTTAATTATTATTATTATTTAAGAAATGACTGACAACCATAAAAATATGTTAGTATCAGGAATTCAAGAATAACAACAGATTAACGCATCTGTTATTAAAATGGTTAAACCAGAGATGTGTTCAATTATTTTTTTCAAGTTCAAGTCTCTTAACATTTTTTTTTTTCAATTAGAACATTTATAGTGTGTTCAAAATCTGTTAAAAGTGGTTTTATGTTACGTTTGAAGTTGATCAATGTAATATTTACCCACAGAGAAAAACTTAGACGTATTAGCTTTAATAAAAAGGCTATTAACTGATTCTTCTTTTCTTCTCCTGACTTTGAGCTGAAAAGACTTTAATAATATCTGGAAACCACTTTTTAAAATCATAATGTTTACCTTTTTTTAATTGTAAATAGTAGAAATGTTGACATTTAAGGTATAAAATAACAAATAACAGTAGAAAATAAATATTTGTCTAACCTTTGAATTAATGAACACGAAGTGTATCCATTTTTTAAAAATATTTTCTCTAGCAGGAGGTTCTTCTCTATAGCGACACCTAGCGTAGCATCGATGGAGGTTACAGTTTAGTTACATAGGAAAATTATTCAGTCAGTCATTGAGAAAATTTCACATGGTGATTATTATGAAGCCAGAGCTGCAGTAACATCTGATAACAGGCTGTCGTATCATTGGTTAATAATCAGTTTCACACTTTTACTGTAAAACATGCAGCTTTTTGCAGCTCACATACTGACTTACTGTTATATTAAATAAAAACTGATACTTAGACTTGAGTCTCAGACTACAAGTCCAAGTCAGGATTAAATCCTTTAGGGTAGAATTCCAAGTTGAGTCTTAGATTTTTATAACTTGTGTAGACTTTATATAGAATATAAGTTAGAAGTTCCTGCGTGTTTTTTATCCATAGATCAGCTAGAACATATTTTGTACCCATTGCTTTACCCCTTTCCTTACTGTTAGCAGTTTATATAGATATGTATTTTTTTTGGTAAGGGCGAAAATTATTGTAAAAATAAGCAAATATTATGTGTGGCTTAAATAAACAGTATTTTCCAGTTTGCTGTGGTTTTTATTTTCATCTAGAAATTCAAAAGACCAACAAAACATGATGGATCATGACTCCTGATCAAATCAAAGCAACCTCCTCTTGATAGAGATTATATCAAACAGCCATATTGAAAATTTTATCAGATGGTATGAATAAATGACGTGAAAAGAACATAGATTAATAAACTACCTGTTTCCTGACAGGATCTCCTGCAGTTCCTGAATCTCCGAGTCAGACGTTCCTCTAAGGTGAAGCTCTGCTGCAAGTTTTAAGAAAAAACGAAACATATTCTGTTTTAATTACATTTACTGACCTGGAAAACGTGAAAAGTGCCCGGATGAGAGTCTCGCTGGAACTGATGATGCTGATGATGCTGAAGAAGGATCAAGTTGAAATAAGTGACGCTCTTCGCTGTGATTTCGGTTTATATCATAAAGTTTAGATCCTCCCATGGAGGTGGAGTCACCTGTAAAGAGATAGAAAATATATCTGCAGACTCGAACAGCAGCAACAGAATGAATATTTTCTAATTTAGCAAAAAGAAAGGCAATGGAATAAAGAGACTATTGTGATTTTCTGTTAATATTTGCTTTTTCCTGTTTAAAGGGAGTTTTTCTTCTCCACTGTCGCTACAAGCATTGTTAGTGTGAGGGATTGCCTTGTAGTCAATGATTCAATGCAATCAGCTGGTTTTCCTTAGATAGAAAACTTAATCAATTTGACTGGATGATCTGGTTGAACTGTATCTGTAAATTGCCTTGAGATGACGTGTTGTGAATTGGCTCTATAGAAATAAACTGAATTGAATTGAATAGTACAGGGATATTAACAACAGGCTTTTAGTAGCTGCAATTAAACCTTTTCTTGAGAAACCTGTTCATAAACAAGGTTTCTTCTTGTTAAATTGAGTTTTTCCTCTCAACAGTCGATGCAAGCATGCTAGGTATGAGCGATTGCTGCAAAGTGAGACAAAATTGCAAGCAACTGTCCACTTTCTCTACATGCTCAACCAGGAGCGAATCCTGCAAAGTCAATGACTGGATACAATCAGCTGGTTTTCCTGCAATAGGAAACCTTTAATTAAAGTGTCTTTGAGATTTAATGAAACTAATTCTGTGAGGTGCCTTGAAATGACATGTAGTTGATTTACACTATCGAAATAAAATGAACTAAATCTTTTCAAACAAAACCACACAAACACTTTTTGGACATTTCATAAAATCGCTCTCCTAAGTTGCACATTTAAATATGAGGAGTTTAAGAATTTTGAAGTTTTTGCTATTATATTTTAAATATATCCTTTTTATACAGTCCTTTAGTTTTATTATTGATTTTTCTACTATTTACCTTTATGTGGATCTGAATGTCCTTATTTAACCCTCCTTTCATCATAACCTTTGATCGGAACCACCTCTGTTATCTCCTCTAAACAGGAGCACCATGACAGCACTGAGTGGCGTCACGGTGAAACAGCGATATGATCAACTTTGATGATAAACTTGACCAAACTTTTCAACAATTCTCACCTTATTTGTGGATGCTGATGAAGGTTCTCAGTCATCCAGGTCATAGTGATTCCGTAAAAATTCAAAAAATATCCACTGGACTTGGTTTTCAAGATTTGAAGACGTTTCGCCACCTCTCCAGGAAGCTTTCTCAATTCAAATGTCATTTGTGGATATTTGGACACCATCAAAAAAAGACAAACAAACTGGCTTTAAACAAGTGTTTATTGTACATTACTGAAATAATTATCAATTTAAATATTTTGAATACAATCTTGATGAAGTAAAACATGTATAAACTGCAGTCAGAACAGCGTAAGGATGTGATCCCTTTTCCTAAATAGCAGAAAATCATGGAGAAAGCCTTTAAGAAATACAATTAAAAAAATGTTTCAATTGGTTGTAAAACTTCAAATCATGCCAATAATAAAACAGTGAGATGACACCAGAGGTAGGCTTTACTTTGAATTAATTTTAGGACCCACACCTGGAGTCCTGTTATCCTACATTATGTGGCCCCTAACCCTGAATTTAGGACATTTTTAGGAAATCTTTGGATTGAAAGCAGTTTTCTGACCCACCTTCAGAGATTTACTAGAACCACAGAAGGAAAGTTAATTTATAGTGATTGAAATAAGTATTCAGACCCTTTGCAGTGACATATGAGGTGCGTTTCTTCTGATCCTCCTTGAGATGGTTCTGCTCCTTCATAGGAGTCCAGCTGTGTTTAATTAAACTGATGGAATTGATTAGAAAAGACTCACACCTGTCTATAGAAGACCTTCCAGCTCAGTGCATGTTAGAAACCAGAATCATAAGGTGGAAGGAACTGTCCGCTGCCTCCCTCAGAGACAGAATGGTGGCACAGATCTGACCAAGGTTACAAAAGAGTTTCTGCAGCACTCAAGGTCCATCAGAGCTCAGTGGCCTCCATATACCTTTAATGGAAGAAGTTTGGAAGGAGCAGAACTCTTCCTAGAGCTGGCCGTCCAGCCAAAGTGAGCAATGGTGGGAGAAGAGCCTCGGTGAGAGAGGTAAAGAAGAACCCAAAGATCACTGTGACTGAGCTCCAAAGATGCAGCAGGGAGATGGGCGAAAGTTCCACAAAGTCAACTATCACTGCAGCCCTCCACCAGTCAGGGCTTTATGGCAGAGTAGCCCTATGGAAGCCTCTCCTCAGTGCAAGAAATCTAATGATAACCAATTTTTCATCTTTCAGTAAAAAAGTAAAAGACATCCTATCTGTAAACCGTGAGGCAGACACCCTGTCTACTTTTAAGGCTAGGCTTAAAACTTTCCTTTTTGATAAAGCTTCTAGTTAGAGTGGCTCAGGTTATCCTGATCTATCTCTATAGTTCTGCTGCTATAGTCTTAGACTGCTGGAGGACATAGGGACCCCTTTTTCATCATTCTGTTTCATTCTATCTCTATTCTCCCACTCTGCAGAATCTGTTAGTTCAATCTCTAACATTCTGCTCTCTCTGCTTTTTCTCATAGTAGCTTCATCTGGTCTGTTCCTGTTTGGCTGTGACTCCATCCTGGAGAGAAATATCAGCTGTGCTGCTGCCATCAACACCTTTGTTTCTAGATGTTGGAGCTTGGCCTGTTTTCCAGTGTAGTCCGGTTTCTCTGACTGTGACTAACTGGATGTGCTCTCTTAATCCTCTGACATGGGAGCTGGCTCGGAGCTCGTCTGCCTGGCTGTGTGTTTCCTGGACAGGGCTGCCTTTTACAGTTGCTTTTTGTATCTATGCTTCTTTTTCTATGTCTGCTTCTGTCTCCTTGAACCCCAGTGGCCCTCAGCAGATGGCCGCTCACACTGAGCCTGGTTCTGCTGGAGGTTTCTTCCTGTTCAAAGGGAGTTTTTCCTCTCCACTGTTGCTACAAGCATGCTTAGTGTGAGGGATTGCTGAAGAGTCAATGCAATCAGCTGGTTTTCCTTAGATAGAAAACTTTGAATCAATCTGACTGGATGATCTGGTGAACTGGAAAGTGACCTGAGATGACATGTGTTGTGAAATGGCGCTATAGAAATAAACTGAATGAAATTGAATTAATCGTTTAACTTTACTTTTTAAGGTTTGTGATGGATTCATAATTACATGTAAAATACAAAATCCAAGTGTCCGTTCTAATTCTTCTTAAAGGTGTTCGATAAGCTGGAGGTCAGGAATCAAGTTTCTGTTCTTCATCCACCTGCAGCCATGGAAACGGACGGGAAACCTAAACCTGTTGATTTGGTGAAGTGAGCATTTCTTTTTCAGTTAGAAGAGCACAAAGTATATCTGAGGAAAATATCAACGGTTTATTGTAGATTTATCTGGACTAAAAAGGACTGAGGGAGCGAAAAGGATGAAGAAAAACATTTACAGCAAAGCTTTTTTAAAAGCAGAAGTCTGAATTTATCATAAATTGTTTTTTTGTTGCACAATTTTGGCAAAAACATCCTGTTTTCTGTTCAATGAACTTATCCAAGGCTGAGTAGCCAGAATGTTTTTACAAAGGAGAAAATCATCCTAATAACTTTACTCAGATAAAATTACAATGCAGTAAAAACTACTTCTGGAAGTATAATTCATTTATAGAGTATGGGATGCTGTTTGTAACGTTAAGCAGTCAAAAATTAGGAGCAATATTTTTGGCTATTTAGCATGTTTTAAGAAAAAATAAGGGGTTTATTTTTTTCCAAGCCATTTTTTCACTATGTCTGTTAGAGTGATAATTATAAAATTATTGTGTGGAAATATGAAACATTGAAAGAAAGAAGATGCTACACTTCTATCCTGTGATTCAATCAGAAGGGTCATAAACTTTTATGACCTCCATCCAGTAGGTCATGAGGCAGAGTCACACGGTTGTGCGACTTCCATCCAGCCAGATGGTCATTTCACACTGTCTTATGACCTGCATCCTCCCAGATAATCATTACTGGGTCTTCTGTTTAAGGCCTCCCTATTAGGTTGTAAACTGTTAATAAAAGGCTTTGCTGTGAAGGGATCTGAGAGAAACGGTGCTGGTTTTGGAGCCAGCAGTCTTTCTCCCCTTTGCAGAGGTTGACGTTTCAAAATCCCAGTCTGTGTTTGATTATTTCCTCTTAATCTTTTAAACTCACATTTCTCTGGATTTAAAACCCAACATTTTTGGTGCTGAAACTCCAGGAGTCAAGATCCAATTGTCTAGGACCGTGCGGGACCAAGGCCAAGAAGCTGTCGACAGCCGTCCGCCCTTCGCCGGACGGGGCCAATAGGTTGGTCCAGCCCTGCCCTGGACATCCTGGTGACAACTCACGCTGAGGACTGATCTACACGACAAAGGGTAGGCCTAAAGCTTTTGATCAAAAGTTGGTCTGGGACCATGTGAAAGCTATAACTGGTTGTAGTCGCAAGAATATTTGACAAACAGGGTTTTGTTGTGATAGATCTGGGATCGGTATTCTGTGCGTTTGGGTCTGGGACCCTCTGTGTTCTTTTAAGAAGGATAAGAACACAGCTAAGTAAGGTTTGCAGCTGCCGCAGCAGGGATAGCAGATACGGCATCTGGGTATCCAGTGCGTGCGAGGGCCTGGAGTTGGAGACTCCAAAGTGTACACGTAACGATAGGTGTTTTTTTGTCTATGATTGATTAAAATAAAAAATATATTAGTCCTTAGAATAGGTGTGTGTGACTGTGTGAAAGTGTGTGAGGAAACAATCGAACCGTTAGGTTCTGTTGTTTCATACTAAAACAGCAGGAATTAATACAGTATAACTCTGGTGGATGCAGAGGCAAGAATTTCTCACCTGAAAAGGTAGAAGCAGAAATTACCACAACAGTGTTTGGGTGCTGTCCTGCTGAATAAACATCCAGTGCGTAGAATACCCTAGGTGTTTGTACTGGACTCTTACTGGATTCTTTAAAATGGGAAAAGGTCTAAATAAATTAGAGATAATTTAGAATCTATGATTAGAAGTTGTAGAAGTGCAGGATCCAACAACAACAAAAAAAATCACTTGAATATATAGTTTGGAAAAAATATGGGTTTGAGGGACGCCTCTATTCCAAGATAAAATAATAAGAACTAAATGATAAAATAATAGAACTAAAGTGAGTCAGGGGGTAAAAGAATTAAAAAGGATGGGTTCAGGGAAGAGTATAGAGAAGATCATAAAGGGGATGTAAAGTTTGTGTCAGATTGATCCAAGTAATTTAAAATACTTGTAGGAGTGGAAATTAGAGTAGGATACATGCACAAAGCAGATACGATGAAAACCTAAATAAATAGATCTAATGTTGTGTTTGTCCGGTTTTAATATTATGTGTTTCTGTCTTTAAAGTTATGTTTGTGGGTCTTTTAAGTTGTTTGTGTGTCCAAAAAATAATGAAACACAGTTTAGAGGGATACAGCTTAAATCTGCATAAGCGCGCAGGGGGGATGTCACTGGAGCGATGGCTGCAGCATTGTTCTAATTGACAGCCTTCCTAATGCGTCTGCAGGGTCTCCAAAACTATAATTTCGGAACCAAAATTTAAAATTAATAAACCCACAAGAAAATTATTGTAGTCATGCAAGCTACATACAGGAAAAAGGGGGTGTTGAACGCTCCACAGCCTTAAACTAAAAAGCAAATGATGGCTTTTCTAGGTTTGTGTAATTACTGTAGGACATGGATTCCCAATTATGCTGAGGTTACTCAGCCACTGCTTGATCTCATTTATACAAATTATATGGCAATGATAGATAAAATAGTGTGGACTCCAACTGCAGAGTCAGCTTTTTCACAACTAAAGGACCTGATTGCAAACTCTCTGTAGTGGCGCTACCAGATTATTCTAAAAAATTTATCCAAGCAGTGGATTGCAGGGGACAATTCATGACCTTTCTGCTAATGCAGAGACAAGGGGAAAAATGAGCCCAGTGGCATTTTACTCCAAAAGATTAGATCCAGTTGCAGCTGCCTTAGCACACTGCGTAAGATCAGTTTGTGCTGCTGCTCTAGCTGTGCAGAGCTCATCTGAAATTGTCTTGTATCATCCGCTGACCTTGTTAATACCTCATGCAGTGGAACTCTTGGTCACATCAGAAAAAATAAATTTTATGTCTCCAGCCAGACATCTAAATATTATGACCACTTTACTGTCTCAGCCTCACCTCACGCTTCAGAGATGTAATTCTTTAAATCCCTCAACCTTGCTGCCCACACCGGAAGATGGTGACCCTCACCAATGTGTTGAAAGAACAACTATGAGTTGCAAGCCGCATTCAGATTTAAAAGATGAACCGCAGGAGGGTTATAAAAATTTGCATGTGGATGGGTCTGCTTCCAAATCAATTCAATTCAATTCAGTTTATTTATATAGCGCCAAATTCACAACACATGTCATCTCAAGGCACTTTACAGTTCAACCAGATCATACAGTCAAATTGATACAAAGTTTTCTATCTATCAGAAGGAGGAAAAAATTTAGTCGGGTTTGCAATTGTAAATGATCAAGAAACTCTTTACAGTGCTGCTTTAATATCATCATATTCTGTGTAAACTGCAGAGATTGTTGCACTAACAAAACATGTGAAATTTCAAAAGGCATCAAGGATGCAGGGGCGGTTCTAGAACTTCAAAGGGGCTTTCAGCCCAGCCTAGTAAAAGCAGACCAGGAAGAAAGAGTCCACAGGGGAAGTTCTTCATCTGAGTGTGAATAGGTGTTTGAGCAAATGGGGGAGATATTAAAATAGTAGACGTGTATGAAGCATGGGGGATATTAAATGCATTAAAGGCAAAAACATGAATAGTTCTAACAATTATTAGACAAGCAGTTAGACTTATATGCAATTCAGGAGCCTGTAAAATTTGCATTAAAGATAATGTAGGACTAAAACCATCTAAAATGCTAGTTTTTGTAAAATCAGCAAATGGTCAAACATCCTAGGAGTGGATGTCAAAGGATTAGGAAAAAGATTGCAAGGTTCTATGTTTTTTGTAGTAATATCACCAACTCACCACATTAATTTGTTAGGATGAGAATTGATAAGAAAATTAAGCAATTTTTCCCAAACAGGGGGGCATGAAGGCCGAATGTGTGGAACATATAAATAGCGTTTCAACAAAATCTACTTGTGTCTATATGTACTATGCTAGAAGCACATTGTCAGATCCACTGGGTGAAAGTCTATTAGTTGAACAGTAGAACACTTTGAATTTGTGCAAAACAGTTTCTGAAACAAGACGTTCCTATAATGGCTACACAAATTATGTACATAGATGGGGGTTCTTAGCAGCAGTTACTGTTATGCTTTCTACACAGATGTAAGGAATGTACCGCTTATCATGGGTAAATCATTTGTCATTGGTTAAGACCAGTGAAGCACAGTGGAGAGACACAGGCCTGCGTTTAGCAGCTGCAGAAGGCGCATCTGATTTCTATCTATGTCCGCACCATACAAACCAAGCTGGCTTTATAGCCATAACACAGAACTATGGAAACAGCCTTATAAAATTCTGTTCAATACAGAAGCTTGGGGCCAAGATTTAGCATGAGATAAAAGAACTCAGCATTCTTTGCTATCACAATTTGATAAAAATTATTTCAAAGATATTCCGAATGCTTTGTGATATACAAGAAGAATTGATGCAAGACTGTTGACAACTATAGATTTAGCTGAAATAGTTCCTAATACAGGCCAAGGATAAAACAATATCTGCTAGAATGTGAAGCAAAGGAAAGTATAAACTAGTTATACAAATTTTAGCGGGTGCAGAAATAAGTTTTGTTGTTTGGGCCATGTTATTTCGGAGGAGGGTGAAAAGCTACAAGGGTGTCTTTTTGGAGTTGTGCAATGACTGCAGGGCTTAGATTCCACATTATAAAAAAAAAAGAAACTCAGCTTTTCTTAAGTTTTTTATTTTTTTTTTATGACACACTAATAGCTATGTCAGAGAAGCAGACAGCAATACGCAGAGCTGAATGTAGAACTTTTCTAGGCAACTATCTTAGCTTTGTAGACTTATCAAAACCTGTGCATCCAAACAGTTGGCGGTTGAGCAGGTCTACTTTTAGGGTTAAAGGGGACCTGTGTGGACAACAGTTCCCCCATATTCTTATTCTTTAGTTGGATATATTTATATATACAAAACTTGAACATGTAGCAAAAGCTATTTCCCTCTGGACTTATTCTGATTCCGATTAAAACCAGCAGCTATTTTGATCCATGAAACTATCATGTCTCAAACAGGGGGGAGTTATGATGAATATAGTATAGTAACACACACAGGTGTGTAACTACTACTGCTTTTAAAATTTTTGCATGTCTCACATGTTGTGAATACAATTCACAAGCAAATCAGAAAACTAAGTGAGGACAGGCGCCAAGAGGTACAGCTCCATTTGAAGTAATTAATTGGACTACATTGAGCTGACCCCAAGTGGACAGTACAAGTACTGCTTAGTCCTAGTGAACAATTTTTCTAAATGGGTAGAAATTGTTTCCACAAAACATGCCAATGCACTGACAGTAGCAAAACCGTTGTGTAAACATATCATACCTGAGCATGGTATCCAAAAAATCTTACAAAGTGATAATGGAACACATTTTGTGAATGAAGTGGTATCACTAATGTCTAAACATTTAAACATAACCTTAAAATACCACTGTTCCTACCATCCACAGAGTGCAGGATTGGTGGAACGAGCTAATGGAGAGGTTAAGAACAGATTGAGAAAATTAATGGCAGAAACAGGAAAGCCATGGCCAGAGTGTTTGCGTTCCAACATCTGATGGTTTGGCCTCTTTTGAAATGGTGAATGGGAAACCTTTTGTTCTACCTTTATGGGAAGGACAGCCATGGGCAGAAAATGAAAAAGAACATTGACCCATTAACTAAGTGAATTCTGAATCTGTTCAAATACGGAACTGTTCAAAGAACATGTAATCTGCCCAGAGCTCCTTTTTGCTTCCCCACAGGAAGGCCTGAAGCCTGGAGACCTAGAGCTGATTAAAATCATCAAAGGGAAGAGTTGGGAAGCTCCGAGGTGGGAGGGACCCTACATGGTGCAACTAGCAGCTCCCACCGCTGTGAAGATCCAAGAGGGAGACACTTGGATCCACCAGAGTCATTGTAGGCTGATTAAAAACTTTCCACAGCGAGAAGCCCAATTACCTTCACAGGAACCCCATAACTAAGGTGGGGGATCTGTGGTGAAGTCCAGCTTCAAAGGGGTTTGGTTTTTTTTAGGACCACTCGTCTCAACGCTGGTGAAGAAAACAACCTAACCCAGTCCTTTAGAGTCCTAGTTAATGGGTGTTTCATTGGAAGAGCTGATGAAGATTGGAAAACTAATGACGTTCTGCTGCCTGGTGGTGACCGTTGGACTGGTGTTCCTGGGGACTCAAACTGACTGTCTGAAACAAAGGAAGAGCAGGATGATTTTTTTATGGATCCACAGAAAGTCATCCATACGGTGCCAATATGTGGTGGCAACATGCCAAACATGTTGCTGAAGATTTGAACAAAACAGACTGTTATGTTTGTACTCATATGCCTACTTCTACCATGCCTACAATCAATGATTCAGAAAACGATAGGATCCACTCTAATCCAATATTCATTTTGCTTGAATTTTCCTTTTAATATTGTTGTGTTTTGCATATTAAACTTTGATTACTGAATTCCCTATCTGCAATGCATTCATGATGTACTGTATGTAGTGAAAATCTTTTTAGAAGTGCTATATGCTGATGTTTTTTTATGTATAAGAGGGGGGAAATGTTAGAGTGATAATTATAAAATTATTGTGTGGACATATGAAACATTGAAAGAAAGAAGATGCTACATTTCTATCCTGTGATTCAATCAGAAGGGTCATAAACTTTTATGACCTCCATCCAGTAGGTCATGAGGCAGAGTCACACGGTTGTGCGACTTCCATCCAGCCAGATGGTCATTTCACACTGTCTTATGACCTGCATCCTCCCAGATAATCATTACTGGGTCTTCTGTTTAAGGCCTCCCTATTAGGTTGTAAACTGTTAATAAAAGGCTTTGCTGTGAAGGGATCTGAGAGAAACGGTGCTGGTTTTGGAGCCAGCAGTCTTTCTCCCCTTTGCAGAGGTTGACGTTTCAAAAGCCCAGTCTGTGTTTGATCATTTCCTCTTAATCTTTTAAACTCACATTTCTTTGGATTTAAAACCCAACAATGCCATTCATTCATTTTTAAAAATCTTACTTTTTTTAAATACATATTTATTTTGGAGCTAAATATTTATTTAACAAATTAAATGTTTAGTTCTTTAAATAAATACTTAGCTTAAAATTAAATATTTATTCAACAAGGTAAGATTTTTATAAATGAATAAATGACATTGTGAAAAAAAAAATTAAAAGAACATAACCCCCTTATTATTCTCTTAAAATATGCTCAATGACCAAAAATATTGCTCCCAATTTTTCACTGCCTGCAGCTAGTTCTTATTTCACAGATAAATATGATGGAGCCTGATAGTGTGTGTGTGTGTCCATGTTTTTTTTAGGTATTTCTTACCTTGTAGGGACAGTGTAAGGCCACCTTCACAGGAATATGCTACTTTCTGAGACTAGTGGACCGGTCACCATAAGGAAGGTTTCATTCTCTGGTTGAGGATTTAGGAAAGTTTCAACCCTTAAAAGTAGACAGGGTGTCTGCCTCACGGACTAAAACTGGTAGTTGGTTCCACAGGAGAGGAGCCTGATAACTAAAAGATCTGCCTCCCATTCTACTTTTAGAAATTCTAGGAACCACTAGTAAACCTGCAGATTGAGAGCGACGTGCTCTGTTAGGAACATTAGGAACAATCGGATCTCTGATATCAGATGGAGCTTGGCCATTTAAGGCTTTATATGTGAGAAGGAGGATTTTAAATTCTATTCTGGATTTAACAGGAAGCCAATGAAGAGAAGCCAGGATGGGAGAGATATGATCTCTCTTTTTAGTTTTCATCAGAACTCTGGCTGGACTTCCTGAT
Source organism: Cyprinodon diabolis (assembly GCA_030533445.1). Classification (NCBI taxonomy): domain Eukaryota; kingdom Metazoa; phylum Chordata; class Actinopteri; order Cyprinodontiformes; family Cyprinodontidae; genus Cyprinodon; species Cyprinodon diabolis. The sequence continues at coordinate 47,313,892 of CM060073.1, read as the reverse complement.
AGTGAAGAATTACAATAGTCCAGCCTTGAAGTAACAAATGCATGGACTAGTTTCTCAGCATCACCCCTGGACAGGAGATTTCTAATTTTTGCAATGTTCCTCAGATGAAAGAAGGAAATTCTAGAAACCTCTTTGATATGGGATTTAAGTGACAGGTCCTGATCAAAAACAACACCAAGATTTTTTACTTTATTATCTGAAATCAGTTTAATCCCATCCAAATGAAGTGACTGACTAATCAGCTTCTTTTCCAAAGACTATAACTTCTGTTTTGTACGTCATTCGAACGTAATTAATGTTGTATTTTTAAGCCATTTATGCTCGGTGGGATTGTTTCCACTGCACTCTTGTTCTTATTTAATCATTACTTTATTGGTGTTTTTAAATGTGGAACATTTGTGTATTTTATTATAGCGTTATAAAACATTATCTTTAAAAACCTAAAAACAACAGTGATTTTTTTTTTAATCAACAAAAACAAAACATGAAGAGCTGGAACAGGATATGGCGTCCAAATATGGTATTGGTTTGCAATGTGGTCAGTCTTTGCTTCTTTCTGTTTGCTGCAGCGTCATCCAATTCTTCCATATAACACAATCATATGCAATACGTTCCTGTTGCTGGATAAAACAATGAAGTGACCTAATTTATAGCAAACCATAGCATTTGTGCATAAAGTCTCTAAAATTCAAACAGAAATGCATTGATGTCCAAAAACTGATGGTAGTTTATAAATGAAGATATAATTGTGCAAAAATCACAAATATGTGTGAATATTTATATTTTATGTCTTAGTTTGAATCATTATGACTCTTCTAGCTCACTAAGCTGAAGCAGTTATAATAGGAATTCCTTACTGCAGGCACTATTCAGACAGCTCTGATCATGGAGTCTGCCGCTTTGACTAAAGAGTCCTTTCCTATAATCTGGATTAAACCAGTGATAAAAAAGGTGCAGTTTTTTATTTTATCTTTGCTGAAACACAATCAACCAAAGTGAGACGGCAGGTTTAGTTATAAAATAAGAACTTTAATATAGTTTATGTTTTTACTTTAAAGTTTATCACAGGATCAGACATTTTTAACAGGTTTTAAGGTTTGTCTCACAGGAAACTCGCCATCATCCTCTGCTTTACACAGATTCTTCTGTTTGAGACGGTTTCCATCTGAAACCGTGGAAAGAAGAGGAAGAGAAAAGCTTTCCTGTGCAACTGCTTTGGGATTCAGAGACGTCCAATGATCTCATACAGGATTGGTTAAAACACACTGCAAAAACGATCTAGAAAGAAGTCAACATTTCTTAGATTAAGTGTATTTAGCCTTAATTTCAGCATGCAAATAAGATACTCTGCCAATGGAATGAGTATTTTTACGCTTAAAATAAGATAAATTAGATAATATGCACTGAAAATAAGACAAAGCAATTGTTTTTTCCTATTTTACATGTAAATTGTCTTGTTCCACTGGCAAAGTGTCTCACTTACCTCCTCAATTCAAGAAAAAATGAACTCATTTTAATAAAAGTTGACTTATCTAGATTTCGATTTTTTCTAATGCCGCACTGGTGTTTTTGACGACAGTGCAGCACTTTATACCTTAGAAAAAATACAAAGATACGTTTCTGTTCTACTGTCTAATGGTTTTAGAACATTTTTCATGAGAAACTTGAACCTGTTGCCTCCGTCTGTCTGGTTTCGATGAGGAAGAGGAGGAGATCAGGTCTGATCGGAGCTGAAAGGGTTAAAGCAAAACCTGCAGAACTCAACAGACGGCTTTAAATGGACCTTTGCTTTTCCTCTTTGCTTTAATCTTCAAACTAGAGCTAAAAAACCTAGAATATCTAGAAACATGTTGAGATTTTCTTTCCCTCATATAGAATAACGACCCAAGCAGTGAAACATTTCAAACCTTTATCTTGTAGTTTAGTTAACAATGATGGAGAACTGAAGAACCTCAGTGTTTGGTCTGGGCTCCTTCTGCTTGAATGAAGGAGGAGATCAGCCTGTGGTTCTGCTGAGCTCCAGTTTAGGCCCAGTTTGCTTAGATTGCAGCTTCCCTCTGCATTGGTTCTGGTGTCTCATGTCTTCCTCTGGACGATACTCTATAGATTCTCTGGTTCTGTTCAGAGCAGAACAAACATGGTAATTGGACCAGTTTTTGGTACCGTTAGCAGAATGGGCTAGTACCGAGTCCTGCTGGGAAATGAAACCAGTACCTCCATAAAGCTTCTCAGGGGTAAAAATAACCTGTCAGATGACTGTAATACATGTGGACGTCTGAAAACCCAGAACCAGCAGATGAGACGGCCCCTCAGGACTTCCAGCATGGCGGCTTCTGGTCCTCTCCATTCCTCCTTCTGATTGTCGGACCTTTATTGCTAAACAAACTTTACTTTCATCTAAAATGATAATGTTGGACCCTGAACAGCCATCTGGTTCTATTTTTTTCAGATGTTTAAAGGATTTTAAGTTTGTAGGATCTGTTGGATCTTAAAGTCTCCAAAAAATCCTGAATGAGTTCTGACTGAAAATCCCCTGAAGGCTGCGGTTCCCCCGGTTGATAATGAACCTCATCTTATCAGACTTTTTCCTTCCTTTAGTTCCACAATGGTGGTCATACAAAGAAAACAAGCCGGTAAGGCATCAAACTGATGTAGATTTGACCAATCAGAGGCCTCCTGTCACCTAAAATTTTGGGGAGGTGCAGCAGAGTGTCTGCGTAAGGCGTCATATTAGCGTTTACTTCGACACACGCAGACGACCTGGTTTTCTGAGTATAAATCCGCCTTAACTGAGATAAATGAGTGTAAATGGAACACAACACTGCAAAAAATTCAAATCTCAATAAGTGATTTTTTTCTTAAAATAAGAGCATTTTTTCTTGAATTGAGGAGGTAAGTGAGACACTTTGCCAATGGAGCAAGAAAATTTACATTTAAAATAGGACAAAAAAAATTATATTGCCTTATTACAAGTGCATATTATCTAATTATCTCATTTTAAGAGTAAAAATACTCATTCCATTGGCAAATCATCTTAATTACCTGCTCAAATGAAGGGTAAATACACTTAATCTAAGACATTTTTACTCATTTTTAGATCGTTTTTGCAGTGAACTGAACTGAACCGAACCAAATCTACACTGGAAAAAAAAATCTTTTAATTTTTTCTTAATAAGTGCATTATTTCTTGGATTAAGGACGTAAAGAGACATTTTGCCAATGGAACAAAACAATTTACGTTTAAAATAAGAAAACACCGATAATTGTCTTATTTCAGGTGCATTTTATCCTAATATCTTATTTTAAGAGTAAAAATATTCCTTCCAATAGCAAACTATCTTATTAACCTGCTCAAATTAAGGGTAAATACGCTTAATTTAAGACCTTTTCACTTATTTCTAGATCGTTTTTCCAGTGTAGCACTAGTTCAACAGTAGGAATCGGCACGGTTCAGGTGTTGCTCGGTTCTCTGATAACAAAGAGTGCATGAGCAGATCGCGTGATCTCCTATTTACAGTCAGGTGACTCATTTTGCAGGTTTTTCGTCACAGATTGCTGCACCGTTCACAAAGTGAGCTTCTTATCAGCTTAACAATAGATGGCATCAAAAGAGCGTGGCGCGACCTGGAATGATGCCGAAACCGAGGCTCTCATTGAAATTCTGGCGGAGGACGCTGTCCAGGAACATAAGTTCCTGAATGTTATGGGCGCTGCCATTTTTGTTTGCGTAAGTCCCGCCTTAAGAGCTGTGGTATCGTCCGAACTCAGCAGGGAAAGTTATCCGGGCCTCAGGAGCAAAATATGGCCCATCATGTTTTGAAGTAGAGGCTTTTGATCTCTGTGTTCTGGATGTTTCACTCTATGTGTAACAGATCTATGGAAGTTTAACTTTCTAAAATGAGGGACCAAAAATCTTAAACATTTTCTGATCATTTACAACAGTTTGTATCTAAACATTGTAAAAAAATCTTCTTATTATAATTTAGGATCTTGAATTGTCTTTGGCAGCAGGAGTGGTTTTTGTTCCAGAATTACGGGACAAAGACAGGAAGCTAAAAACGACCAAACATGTCAAACCAGGAAAAGACAAAATAAAACCTGAAAAAGAAAAACTCTACGCTACACTTTGACTTTACTCCAGTGTGGGTTATTATCTTAGAACACGAATAACTGAGACACAGACAGTGCTTTACAACAACAACTAGAACCACAGATGGAAAAACTACCGACTACTGAAGTCTGTCAGCTTTCTGGTCTCCATGGAAACCAAGGACAGGAAGGAAGTGGGGTTTCAGGCAACATCTGGCGCACAATAGAAATGATTAAAGTTCCTCTGGGCCTTTAGGAGAAGATGAAGCTGTGAAGTTCACCACAGACTGAATGTTCCTCCTCCGTTCGCCTCCTCCGTCGGATCGGACCTCAGCTGGCCCGGTTCTCAGAACAACCTGGGTCCATCCTGTTCATGTCCGTCCCCCTGCAGGAGTCCCAGCAGCTGGGGGAAGGCGGAGCGCTCACTGGTTGACGTGGGGCCTCAGGGCTTGGTAAAGTCCCTCAAAGGTGGGTCGGTCCGAGATGTTCCGGCTCCAGCAGCGCATCATCAGCTCAAAGAGAGACGGCGGGCAGAGAGGGGGGGCGTACAGGAAGATCTGGGTCAGAGATCACAGGGACACACTTCAGTGGAGAAAAAACTGGACAACAGCTCCCCCTTTTGGTCAAATCCAGAACACCCCTCCACATCAGAGCAGGGGCGGATTCAGGAAATTTGGAGCCCTAGACTAAGACGTACCTGGAGCCCTCTGAATTGAGACGACACTTAAAAGCATACTATGCAACATTTTTCAGTTAATTAATGTGTTCCATAACGTTTTGGATGATTAAATTAGTCATTTCAGGTCGAACAAAGGTTTTCTCGGCCGCCCTGGTGGTCTGTGGGGGAAATACCGTACTTGCAATTGCAGGAGCCCTCGGCCCGCACCCACAGGCTCAGAAGTCTCGTGTCTTGCTTTACAGTGAGAACTGCTACACACCCCCAGTGAAAGGCATGCTCGTTGCTAGCGCAGTGGCGATGTTTGTGCAGTTATCATGGAGGAACCAGCGAGAAAACAGCGAAAGCCCATGTCGGAGCAGGCAAGAAAGAGGAAAATTCGTTGCGTTCGCCTGTCTGCTAAGCTCAAAACAACCGCGCCTGGAGAACAGCTGAGCATATTTACGACAGTGCACTTTTACTTTCGCCCTCTGGGGGGAGCCTCGCTGGAAAATCAACACCGGTTGCATAGTGTACCTTTAATATTATAAATGTTCAGATCAGCGGCGGCTGGCTAATAGAGGACGCTAGGGCGCCATCCCACCCACCTAATGACCCTGATTAAGTCATAAAAAATATAGATTTTTTTATAATTGCATTTTTTTAAATTAACATTGAAATATTGCTATGTATGTTAATATGTACTTCTTAGATGTGCAAGATACATATTTAATCTTTAATGACTATTTAATACTAATGACGTATTTCCGCCCTACGGCGCAAAAATCTTTGCCTATTGACTCGTTAAAAGTTGTCCATGCGCAGGAGATCCTCTGCAATAGAGAAGGAGAGGAGATATCAGGGCGCCACTCTGGTGTGATCCAAATTTACACGAAGCGTATTTGCTCACCACCTCCCTGCTACAGTGCAGAGGTTTTGTGATGATTGACAGGTCGCGTCGCGGGAGTAAGAGACACATCAGAGAGAGAGAGAAAGAAACGCTGCAAGAAACGTCCTTTTCCAGGACCTGCTTTGGCTACAAGGCTGCGCTAACTGCTAACGCTGTATTCTGTTTTCCCTGCCTCCTTTTTCAAAGGTCAGGATTAGGGATGCACGATATTGGGATTTTGGCCGATATCCGATATGCCGATATTTTAAAACTCATGTAGCCGATAACCGATATCGATACTGATGTTAAAGCTGGACAAAAATAAGTAGTCATTGAAAATAGCAGTTTTGTTATCCATTTCTGACACTTTGAAAAATAATAAACTCAAATATATTTTCATATGCTGATATCAAATAGATTTTTAAAAACGCGGTATCGATCTATTTTACTTTCAAAATCTCGTGAAATTTCATCGTTCTGTTACAAACTCTCGTGATATTTTGCAAATTCTTGTGAGATTTTGTTAGTAAAATAGATCGATACCGCGTCAATATATCAACATATAAAAATATGGCAACATTTCGTGAATTTTCGGGGGATTTCGTAGCATAACGAGGACATATAGCAATATTTCATTAGTAAAAGAGATTGATACGGTGTTTTTAAATGGCAATATATCAGCATATGAAGATATTGGGATATTTTAATCGATCAATATTTTTTCCCTCGTCTTTAGAAGTTTTTAAGTCTGTAAAAAAGAAGTTTTTGAGGAAGAAGAAGAGGTAGTTTTTTTTTTTTTTTCAACTTTAGAAACTCAGAAGCTGATCAAATATCGAGTTAAATATCGGTGGGGGGGCCGATGTCCGATATTCAGTTTTAAGGCCGATACCGATAGGGGGCCGATTATATCGTGCATCCCTAGTCAGGATCTGAGCCAGCATGGAGAAAGACAGCTAGGACTGATTTAAAGCACTCTTTAGAAAAATAATGAACAATCTGGGACTCACATGGAAAATAATAGAATATAATCTACTTTTTCTAGATCTTTGTTAATTTGCATAGTTGCTCTTAAATAAACACATTCTCAGAAAATAAATTGTTTTTATATATTAAAAATATATAAAGCTGACTAAAAGCTACTCCTTTATTAAACTGGTACATTATGTTTTTGGCTTTGTGACGCCATATTGGAGCATGGAAACAGATTTACTTTCACAGCCTTAGAAGGGAAAGATTTATGTACAAAAAGTAAACCTGGCATGAAATTATGTTTTGTTTTATAAAGTGTTTTTGTAATGTTTTTGTCGTTTGCATTCATATACATATACTGGTGTGAAAACTTAGTATACATTTGATTGGTTTTTGGTGTAAATCTATTTTGGATTTATAGCGCCCCCTGGAGAAAACTCCACCAGCCCCCGCTGGTTCTGATGGCATTTTAGAAACAAGACTTTTATCAAAAACATAATTAATGTGCATAAATGAATAATACCTTTAGTAACCATACATGTAAAAGGAAGTTGAAGGGGCCCCCAGGAACTCGGGGCCCTGGGCATCCGCCTAGTTTTGCGTAATGGAAAATCCGCCCCTGCATCAGAGCTCTTTAGAGAAAGAATGTGGTTCCGTTCTGAGCGGATCCGTCTCACCTGTCGGCCCTGGTTCCGGAAGAACTCGCCGGAGTTCTCGATGACCTGTTCGTCCGACAGCAGGCTGTAGGGCTGCTCCTTACACAGAGTGAAGATCTCCCACAGCGTCACGCCAAACGCCCACACGTCACTGGCAGTGGTGAACTTACCCTGGAGGAACCAGGAGAACCTTCAGAACTTCTCATTTCAGGAGAACAAACTTTAGTTGTGAATGCAGCAGAAATGTGTTGCTGAGTTTAGATTCATGATTTCACCAGCAGCTGATTTTTCTCTGATATAAATCTGTCAGATTCCTCCTGGCTGTGGCTTTTTACCAGACTTAGGTTAGATGGATGAAGGGGGATGTTTAAAAATTCACCCATTATATATTTAAAAAAAGCAGATTCATAATAATTCAACCAATTTCATTAACAGGAAGGAAGCTTCCTTATCAATAAGTTTCCTTATTGAACCTTTATTGATCCACTGGGTGCTGAACCAGCTCACAGTTATTAGACTATTGACTGACAGAAACTGATTAGTGCGGACTGAAGAATAGATTCATAAACAAACTATAGAACCATAAATGAAAAAAAAATTTTTTCTATAAGAGCAACATAAACATTTTCTACAAGAATAAATAAATAAAAACATTTTGAGTGTAATGTTTGAGCTGGATATGATGAAATAAAAAAAAAAATAAAAAAAATAAATCTAGAGTAAACAAATGAAAAAAAATGTAAAATATTTAAACTGATAAGATTGTTGATTTTTCTTGCAAAATACTAAAAATATAACTTAAATTTAACCATGAAGGGAGTGAAAAAAATGAATGGCAGCGCTTGTATTTTGAAGAGATTCGTTGTTCTAGCCAGGCCAGACTGACTGACTGTTAGTCAGCCAGTAAGGCTCAATACTCTGCGGTCTAAAACAGACGGACCAATCACAGCATGGCAGGCAGTCCCTTAATGCAAAATAACTGTAAGATAATCTCGAGATTTCAGCTGATCTGCAGCAACATGTTATTAAAGATCTGTACTTTACTGAGGATTTTTATTTAATCAAGACTTATAATATACATATTTTCACTATTCTTAATAATCTGAGTCATTTTTATTTGCAACAAATTTAAATCTGACCAGAACTGATTGTAAATCACCACTAAACCATTCTACTTTATCGGTGGGAAAGCAGAGTTTTAGCTTGTAGGTGATTTGGACCCAATGAATTGTAGTTATTAAGTTTCCCTCTCAGACAGTGAACATATTTCACTGTTTTCTTACAGAAAGAACTTCTAGTTTTCTCTGCAAAAGCACGGTAGAGGATGCATGGTGTTATACAACACAGCTATTGTGTTACTCTGAGTTCTTCTGGACAGAAATGTTTGAATTCCAGGTTTTCTAAAGCAGCTTTTCAACTAATTCTACCTCCATTGATTTTACCCAAAGAGACGGACAGAGAAAAGGTTTCTTTTACTTCTTTCTATCTACAAAAATACTTTTACTTTCCCAAGTATTTTTTTCACTTTTACTTAAATAATTTTCTTTTCAGAAATTTTCACTTTACCTAAAGTTATTTTCTGCTGAAGAATTTTTATTTCATGCATCTTTTAGTTTCTAGTCATCTTTTCAGTAACTAAATATGCTTAAGTTGATGCACCAGATGCACAAGAAATATTTTCAGCACAGATTTGCTCATTTTTCAGTAATTTAAATGCCTCCAATCTGTCTTTGTTCCTCATTGGTTTTTCTGATCAGCTATTTAACAGGATTTTGGATTCTTTGAATAAAGTTTTCCTTTCAGAGGATTTTCCACATTACTATCTGCACCACAAGTAGGAACATGGAGGAACATCTGGAAGGAAATGAACAAACTGCATTCATCTTTCAAAAACAAGTTTTACTTGTTTAAACAATGTAGAAACTTTTAAAAAGATAATTAGTGATATTTGAAGGATTGTTTCTGCTCTGATTGTTTTTAAAAAGAATAAAAAGTGATCTGAGGACAGATGCTAATTCCTGATCTATAGAGGATGGAGGATGCCCCCCCCCCCCCTCCTCACCAGCAGGATGCTCTCCCAGGCCATCCATCGGATGGGCAGCACGGCCCGGCCCTGGATCCGGTAGTAGTCGCTGCTGTAAAGGTTCCTGCTCATCCCAAAGTCGGCGATCTTGATGGTGAGGCGGCGGTCCAGCAGGCAGTTCCTGGTGGCCAGGTCCCTGTGCACGAAGTTCAGAGACGCCAGGTACCTCATCCCAGAGGAGATCTGCACCGCCATGTGGAGGAGGTCCGACAGGCTGCAGGGAAGGGAGAGAGTCAGGGGTGAAGAGGAGGAAGGACAGAAGGTTGGACATCACGACCGGAGGAGGAGGGGCCACCTGACGGAGGGGATGTTGTTGGCGTGCGTCAGCGTGCTCTCGATCTCCCGCTGAGACAGGAACATGTTCAGGTCTCCGTTCTCCATGTACTCCGTCACCATGCAGAGCGGGTCGGAGGAGACGCAGACGCAGAGCAGCCGGATGATGTTTGGGTCGTCCAGACGGGACATGATCTTTATCTCCTTTAGGAAGTCGTTCCTGAGGGACGGACACAGAGGAGGACAGAGGAGGAGGCCAGGGGAGGAGGACAGAGGAGGAGGACAGGGGAGGAGGACAGGGGAGGGAGGAGGAGAGAGAGGAGGACAGAGGAGGCATATTCAGAGCTTATTGTCTTCAGTCAGAACCTAAACTCAGAACAGAAGCAGGAAGCAGTCCATAAATTATAAAATATTATTAAAATGTTTCAGATTTTAGAAAATGTGTTTATAAACTGTGACTCAGAAATGACAGAGATTCATTAGAGAGGGAAATATTTCAGTTTGTATCTAAAGTTGGTTTTTGCTCCTCTGGTCAGACACTGATGTGATCAGTTGGTCTGATCTCCTTTTGCTTTAATCTCTGCATCTTGAAAGCATTTCAGGAGATTTTTTTTAAAGACGTTCTGCAGCTGTAGTCCTGAACAGGTTCTGTTGTTTGATCTGTTCTGATTCTCCCCAAAACTCTAGAAGAAGTGATGCTTCACCAAGCTGAGGTCAGCCCTACTGTGCAGTTTGATTCTAGGCCAGTTTTTCCTTCCACTAAACTTTCCAATCTCATGCTATGTTTAGACCTCACGCAGCAGGAGCAGCTAAAACGCACACACTGCTTCATTTTTTATGCTTGTCCAAGTTTAGTTCTGAACCTGAGTGAAGTTGGCCCCCCCACCTTCTTCAAATCAGACAAAATTAGTGTCAAACGTTTGTGCAGCAATAATTTTCGTTTGTGCCGCTATCGTTTTAAAGATATAAAGAAATATTTCTAGAGGTCATCAAAGGTCAACCAGCCCCCCCACCTTCTTCAAATCAGAAGAAAAGGGTGTCAATTAACTCAGCTCCGTTTGTGCAGCAAAGATTGTCGTTTGTGCTTCTTTGGCTATGAAGATATTAATGAAAATGTAAAGGTCAAAAGGTCAACCAGCCCCCCTACCTTCTTCAAATTAGACAAAATTGGTGTCAAACGTTTGTGCAGCAAAAATTGTCGCTTGTGCTGCTATCATTTTTTTACAGTTTAAAATGATATAATCATAGGTTAGCAACTTATAATTTATATGAAATTTACAGTTTCAGAATAAGCAAATGTTCACTGACCTTTGATGCTGCTTCCACAAACAATTATTAATATCATTAAAATGATAGCAGTACAAAAAATGTATATACTTTAAAATATGCATTTTAATTTAAATATTTTATATTTAAAATTAATTCTGAAATTTTATATTTTTGTATGGCAATTTTCATTTGTACTGCTATGATTTCAATGATATTAATAATATTTTGTAGAGGTCTTTAAAGGTCAGTTAACATCTGTTTTTGCTGCACAAACGGAGCCGAGTTAATTGACACCCATTTCGTCTGATTTGAAGAAGGTGGGGGGGCCAACTTCAGTCAGGTTAGTTCTGACGTGCAGCTGAAGCGTCTTTGCTGCTCTAGGTGCGCGGTGGTAAAGTGGGTCTGATGCGCGGTGGGCGGAGCTACCCTATCCTTTCTCTGCCTGGAACAATGGCAGCTATATTAGCTGTGATCAGCGGGTAGAAAATAGTTAGAATCTATGTTGAAGTGAGAAAGTCCTCCTGAGAACATGGTCTGTGCAGTCAGTTCATCCAGATTACCATCCTGCCTTCAAAGATTATTTCTCTGTGGGAGCCGCTCAGACCCCCACATACCGGCGCTGCGCTGTCACTGGGAATCCCCAGCAGCAGCTGCCTCAGGCCCGCTCGCTTCTTCATGGTTTTCCGCTACTATTTGCAGCGGCTGGAAGGCGTTTTTTATATACGTAATCCAAACTGCAGGCACCAGAATAATTAAAGCAAGCATCTTTTGTCGGCAGATTTCTACATTCTAAGTTACTTTAGGCATTAATAAACTGTTTCAGAGGAGTGATCATAGCGCTCTGCATCAACAGTGCTGTGTCTGACTCCCTGCCAGCTCCTGATTGGTTGATGTGGCACGTTTGCTGCACCTTGATGCAGGTAAACCATTGACTTTACATGTAAACTAGTTACTTCTTTCCTAGGATTATGCGCCATCATCAGGCCCATGAAGAAACAACCTTCTATAATGGTTCTGATGTCCTATCAGAACCAGGGATGCACTGATATGAAAATCTGGACCGGCGTCTTTAAACGGTATTAATATTATGACCAATTAGCAATATATCTCTACGATATAAGACCCAAAAGCCTTTGCTGCATCACAGTAAAACTAGTAAAACTATTCATTCATAAACTTGAAGTATTTTAATAGAATGATTAAAATGAATTAAATTCTACTTTACTGAGACGTATCAGATGTTTGTCTGCTCTGATCAGCCTGGTTTGGGTTAAATCCATCCTATAATCTGATGATGATGAAGCAGCTCACCTGGCCTGACTCGTAGCGTCGGCCCTCAGCTGTTTCACCGCCACCAGCACCGAGCGTCCGTCTCTGTCAGGGAGGGGCGATCCTTCCCCCAGGAACTCTGGGAGTCCCTCCGCCTCACACAGATGGACCTGCAGAGAAGAGCAGCAGCTGATGAGCAGGAATCTTCTTCCTGAGGACCTCCAGAGATGCTGAACCCGTCCCTCACCTCTCCAAACTGGCCCTCCCCCAGCTTCTCCCTGAAGATCAGCTGATGGCGCGGGAACTCGGCGGCGGAGATGTCCTTCCTGGTCAGCGAGTCCACGGTCAGCGCCGGGACGGCGTACATGTTGCTGCCGGTGACGCCCTGCAGCCGGACGATGTCGGTCTCTGCGTAGTGCGGCGCGTTGCTGTTGAAGGACTGGTGGGGGGTGCACTGGGTGATGTCGGGCTCGGCGTAGCCCCCCCCACACGCTGCGAGATGATAACAGTTAAGATTAAACCTCTGATTATAGATTATTTAATAAAATTAGAATAAACCAAAAGAATGAATCTATGATTGAAACCATAAAAACATATTAATTAATAGATATTCATGTAAACAAGGTGATGGGAGGCATCAGTGATGCTAATAAAACTGACAGAGTTCAGTTATAGAAACATTGTTACAGTAAAATATGAATAAATGGTAGTAAAATCTAATAATGAGGTATCAAAGTGTGGCCTGACGACTCGTTATCGAGTCAGACTCTCTGCTGGTCGAAGTTCTGAGGCAATATTCTGGATTCTCTGTCCTCTGATCAAAACGTCACACCTTTCATCTCTTACCGCGAAGCCATCCTGGCGTCTCGTGACAGGAAGTCAGCAGGAAGAGGTCATAGAGAGGGTTACCGAGGAAGAGCGCTGGAGGAAGAGGAGACACGGAAAGAGGCAGAGAGAGCTGGGAGGAAAAGGAGAGAAACACTGCAGCGTGAATGGGCATGCTGGGAGACGAGGACAGGGAGACAGACAGAACCACAGAGGGACTGATGAAGGAGGTATCTACAGTCAGGCTGAAGAGGAGGTGATAATCACCCTGATGCTCTCCTTTAACGGCCACCAGGGGGCGAAGTGGAGCAGGATGTGTTTAGTTTGGTTTGAGCTTCATTAAGGAGAATAATTTCAGCAGATTTATTCATTTACCTCTTATATTTCTAAAATATCTGGTAAATGAAGACCAGAACTAAACGCCTGGCTCTATTAGATGAGACTATCTGTTAGCAAAAACTGAATAAACCAGTCAATTCCCTAAAAACTGTAGGAAAACATAAAAATCCCATCGACATCCTGCTGGGATCCAGTTTAAAGTGGATTACTGGTTCTGGTTCTGCTGGTGGAGTTCAAACAATCGTTTCCAGGTGACTGCTCCATGTGGGCAGGTTTACCTGAGGCCTCGGCGCTCTGCGACAGCTCCGGCAGCTTGTTCCTCAGAACCGCCGGGTTCTGGTACTGCGGGTCCAGCAGGAAGACCCTCTCATAGTGCGGATCAGTGTTGGTTGGACCTGAGGACCAGATTATCAGAGGAGGAAATGATGTTTTTAGGGAATCTTTCAGACATTTAATGAACTTTTTAAGGAAACTGCAGCATTTTCCCGAATTAGAAACTTCCTGATGGATTTATGAAAACATGGGAAGTTTATTCTACAACCTTTAATACTCAAAATGAAAAATCCTTCCAGAAGACATTAGCAGAAACTTTAATAGTTTTAATGTTTAATTCACTGCATAAACAATCTGAAATTAAGTAAAAATGTCTTAAATTAAGCGTATTTACCCTTAATTTGACCAGGTAAATAAGATAGTATGCCAATGGAATGAGTATTTTTACACTTAAAATAAGTTAATTAGATAACATGCACTTGAAATAAGACAATGCAATTGATTTTTCTTACTTCAAATGTAAATTGTCATGTTCCATTGGCAAAGTGTCTCATTTATCTCCTCAATTCAGGATAAAATGCACTTATTTTAAGAACAAATGACTTATTTAGATTTACATTTTTTGCAGTGTTGGGGTTACAAAATGTATATAAATATATATAAAAACTCATCCAAAGATGTCTGGATGTTAGATTTGGTCTTTATTAGACGCCTGAATCTGCTTTAGAAATTGAATAAATGGAGAAATTTGATTTTTGTTTAGATTAACAAAATGTGACAGTTGGAAATGAGTCTATTTGGTCGTTTTTTTCTGATTACTTCCTGAGGCGTCAAATAAAAAAGTCCAAATAATTCCTTTCCTTACTTAAGTAGACCTTTTGGCTATCTATACTTTACTGGATTCATTTCACTTTCAACTACTCACATTTTAAAAATCAGCTTGTTAGTTTTGTTTCATTTAAGCTGTTGGTATTTGAAAAAATTAAAATCCATCAAAAATAATTAGTTTCATCCAATCAATTAATTTCTCTGTGGTGCTGCCCCAACTTGTTGTTCACCACAAACCAAAATAAATGTTCAAAATTTCAAGATCATGCAAAGTGAAATGTGACACTTTTACCATTAGTTATAAAACTAAGAAAATAAAGTCTAAAGAAGTTTTCATCCAGAATTGTAGAAAAATGTTCCTTTAATAGAGCAGAGCAGTAAAACAGTTTTTCCTGCATTACTTTTATACTTTAAGTAGTGTTAAAAATGGTACTTTTAAACTTTTACTGGAGTAAAAAGCTTGAATTGATCCTCTAACTTCTACAAAAACGGTTTTAAACACCAGGATTTATACGTCTACTGGAGAAATAAACATTTTGATTCGTCTGATTACTTCTTTCTATGCAAACGAGGCTTTGGTTTGCAACAGATGAGCCTCACAAAAGACATGATGAAGTTTTTGTTGTCATTGAATTTACTCTTTAGAAATCCTGAGATTTATCTACATTTCCCCCATTTTTTGGGAAGCACAGTTTTTAAACAACTAGAGTTAATATTTGGGGGGTTTCCTCCATAAACTTCCCACCATGGGTCTCTGGACTGTCGGCCCAATAGAACCGCTCTATTGGGCCAACAGATCACCTCCTTCTCACAGACCCTCGCCGCTCACTTTCTGACGGCCAGCAAGAAACACGGACTTCCTTCAGAGCTGCCTCGTTGCTATGCTAAAGGTTGGTGATCATATTTCTCCTCTTCTTTCCTCCTGAAACCATCCGTTCTGCTTCCACCTCCATTCCTCACAGGCAGGATGATGTCATCAAAGCTGCAAACGTCAACCTTTTTTCCTCCAAATTCGACGAGAGTCAATGCAGTGAATCCCTTCCACCTGAGCTTCATCAGACCAGATGTCCCCTAATTAACGTCCCTGAGTCAATGTGAACGAAAACCTCGAAAACGTTTATCTTCTGCAAACTGCAGATCCAGACATCTGAATCCAGATATCCCATACAGATAAAGATGTCATCACCCCCCCAAAAACTAACACCCCCCTGAGGGAACATTGAACTAAACATACAAGCTTTCCTGCAGAGGGAGGAAGCTCCACCCATCAGCCCATTTATGAGCCAAACATGGCCTCCAGTCACTGTTATCGCTTCCTGAATGAGCCGCGGATCAGCGGCTGGTTAGGCTGCTGCAGATAAAGACCACATGCATCTGTCAGCACTCTGGATCTGCATCCAGCCTCGGGAGCAGTGGAGCCAGCAGCTGGAAAACCGTTTGTCCTGACAGACGGAGGCCCCGTCACAGAGATGACTTCTGTGTCGTTCCCCTTCTGCCGACAAATATTTCCTCCATTTGAGCTCCAGAGGTTTCCACTGATGGCCGTTAAAACAATTACGGCTCATCTCATGGCTACATCAGGCCTCTGAGGAGGAAAAGATCTGTTTTTCAGTGAGAAACATGATGTAGCTGTTTGCTCTTTCTGCTCAGAACATTACAAATATCAGGCTTAAAGGCCAGGTCACGTAGATTTATGCAAGATTTCCGCTCTGAGTCTAAAGATATTTTCACTCTGAAGTTAAAGATATGATTAATTTAAAGTAAAACTCTACCTGCAGGAGGATGCCTGGACCGTGGAGGCACCGGGGGGGTCTGCAGGATTATGGTGTCGCTGCAGGACGACAGCCGAACCGTCATCTCCTCGTCTGGAATCTGACGAGGAGCCTGGAGCAGAAACATCAAGTAAAGTTTCAATTTCATAAGATCTGCGTGAAATAATAAACAGATCGACGCTTGATCAATATGCTTTCATTCCTCATCTACCTTTTCCATCACCTTGCAAACACACTGGCACCACAGGATGAGGAAGATGATGATGACCAGCAAGAGGATGATGGTCACCAGGCAGCCGATGAGGATGGGCGTGTTCCCTTCATCTGAAGTGCTGCTGTTTGATGGAGCGGCTGCTGAAGAAACATGAAGGTTTCTGCAGGGATCTACCATCTGGGAGAATGAGGTGCCTAAAGGATGGAGGCGAGTGGTTTTACCCGTATTATTGCTGGGCTTTGGTGAAGGTGTCATGGTGCTTTCCTCATCTCCTGGAGCAGATGTCCTCATCATGGGTGGTTGTGTTGGAAGTATGATGTCTTCTAGCACAAAAAAAAAAAATCATAATTTGTCATATTTTACTTAATGTTTAACTTTGTGGTAAATCAGTAAAAAGTGGAGGACTAAACACACAGCCCTGAGGTACGCCAGCGCTTCCAGTTTATTACCTGACTGAAAGGAGATCTCGCTGAACATCATCCAAACGTCTGCATAGTAGAAACGGCAGCGGATGGACCTGGCGGTGCGGCAGTTCAGCGGCACCGTAACATAACGGGCGCTCGGGTTCCTGTCGTCCAAAATGGTGGCGAAGGAAACCGGCTCTGGCTCCCAGCTGGCGGTGAGGTGGGGCTTAAACCAACAGGACACGGAGGAGAAGATCTTCACGCCGCGGGTGAACATGTTGTTACTGTGGACCTGGATCAGTTCAGAAACAACGGTGAGTGAAAAAAAAAAATTGAAAGTCAGATCGCAATACACTTAAAAAAAAAAAGTAATTAAATAGTTTATTTTGTACATGACTAAAGGGAAACACGCTCGTTGAGGTAGTTTAAAGTCTATTTTTCATACAAACTAAAGGCATAAACAGGTTTTGACCGTGCTCTCTTCATCCTCTGACATGGGAGCTGGCTCGGAGCTCGTCTGCCTGGCTGTGTGTTTCCTGGACGGGGCCGCCTGTGGAGCTGGTTGACAGTTGCCTTTTGTATCTATGCTTCTTTTTCTATGTCTGCTTCTGTCTCCTTGAACCCCAGTGGGCCTCAGCAGATGGCCGCTCACACTGAGCCGGGTTCTGCTGGAGGTTTCTTCCTGTTCAAAGGGAGTTTTTCCTCTCCACTGTCGCTACAAGCATGCTTAGTGTGAGGGATTGCTGAAGAGTCAATGAGTCGATGCAATCAGCTGGTTTTACTTAGATAGAAAACTTTGAAAAAACACAATCTGACTGGATGATCTGGTGAACTGTAAAGTGCCTTGTGATGACATGTGTTGTGATTTGGCGCTATAGAAATAAACTGAATAGAATTTATTGAATCCTGGTTAGTTTAAAAATCTGAGGCAAAAACAGTTTTAACAACATTTGTGCAACCTCTTCACTTGGTTATTATTTCCTTCTCTAAGAGGAGCATTAATAGCTGCCAGATCTCTACCAGTTTTATGGATGGAACATGATGAAAACAACTTTAATCTGAAAAGACGGGTCACGTTACAAACCTTCATGTAGGTGAAGTTCCTCCGTTTGTCAAAGACAAACTCCATCTCCACGTATCCCTGAGTCCCCGGCGTGTCGTTCCTCCAGCCCAGGTAGTCGTACCCTAACCACACGTTGTTCTGGTGGGTCCTCAGGAAGTTGTCCAGTCCCGTCACGCCGTCCGTCAGCTGACCCAGGCCTCCGAGCAGCCTCCTTTGAGGAGAGACGACTGTGAGGCAGGAGGAACGGACAAACTGGATCCCTTTGCTGTCTAAGGAGACTCACCGCTTCTCACGGACGCCGTCATACGTGGAGTCATTGAGACTGATGTGGGGATTCCCAGGTAACGCCATGAGCTGTCCCTCTGGAGCGCTGTAGGAGATCAGGCCATCTGGAGACAACAGAGGAGGAAACCTGCAGGGTTCTGCTTCAGATTGTACGGAGCTAAAGGGACAAAAGTTTAACTGGGAGAAAAAAACTGCAAAAAACTTGAATCTGAGAGGCAGTTTTTCTGAAGTTTTTTTTTTTTTTGAGCAAACTTATGTTCAAGTGAAAAATTTTTCACGTTATTTTTTTTGTGGTTTTGGACAAACTATTTCAGGTATACATTTTATTTGAGAAAAAATTTTTTTGGGTTCAAATTATTATTTTAAACCAACTTTATGGCCCTAATTTAGCTCCATAGAATTACATTATTTAAAGATATCCACGAAGAACCGTCTAAAATGCTCTATAGTGTCTAAACCAGTGGCGTCCACAGTCCGTCCTCCAGGGACGTCCTGGTCTAAATGACCTCCACCGAGGACGTCCTTTAGAACCTTTACTTTGGGTTTGTTAGAGGAGGGTCGGGTCTGAAAACAGGCAGAACTCTGGAGGTCTGGTTCTGGAGTTCAAAGCTCCAAAATGTGTCCAACTGGTCGGGTACCTTCCCAGGGACATCCGTAAAGCTCCACCCTCATGCACACCGTGGTGGCCCGGCTGACAGGGATGACGCGGACGAAACGCGCGATGATGGCCGGCTTCAGGTCGTTGGAAGAAACGCCGTAGGTGTCCTTGTTTCCTTCCAGGACCTGAGTGGAAATATGAGGGAAAGACATCTGAGGCTGATCTGGGGAGGAAACGTCCACAATAAAGGACAGTTCACTGATCTGACAGCTGGGCATTCACTCAGACAGAAAGCTGATTTACTTTTTATCTACATCTGTTAGATCTATACGACAGAAATGTTACAGATTAAAGATTATGGACAAAGTTAAAACTGATTTTTGTGTTTTTAAGACACAGA
This sequence comes from Cyprinodon diabolis, assembly GCA_030533445.1. Taxonomy (NCBI): domain Eukaryota; kingdom Metazoa; phylum Chordata; class Actinopteri; order Cyprinodontiformes; family Cyprinodontidae; genus Cyprinodon; species Cyprinodon diabolis. The sequence continues at coordinate 47,294,739 of CM060073.1, read as the reverse complement.
AGAACCTAAAATTAGAAGAAATATCATCATCATCATCATCATCATCATCATCATCATCATCATCAATGATTGATTATGATTTCACTCCATGAATGACAACACATGAAACAAACAAACAAAAAAAAATGTATATCGGTATCGGCAAATTTCTCAAACTGCAATATCAATATTGTATCGGAAATTTAAAACTAGCCGCCAGATCTAGAATCAAAGCTCAGATTCCAGAGTCGTTCATGTAAAGCATGTTGATGAAAAAAAAATTATAAAAAAAAAACCTTCATGGGATAAATATGATTAAAACCAATGGAATAAAAAACACACATATACATGAAGGTGAGTATAAACTGTTTTCACTCATGATTTTTTTCCAGCAAGTAGAAATTTCAAGATCGATGTCAAACAAACCTTATTATCAAAGGATTAACAGCTGCATGTTTAAATAGATCAGAGGCCACAGCTGAAGGAATGCCGTATCTATAATAGCCAGAATCAGGCTTAGAAATCTGTGTGAATCTATTAGAAAAAAACATTTTAGAGCCTTTAGAACCACAATTAGTTCAACACTGGATAATCTGGACCAACAATAAAGTTGTGTCCTTATTTCTTGTCTAAAATAAACAATGAGGAACATTTTGAACCCTGGAGGCCAGAAAGTGACTGATGAGCAGGAATCAGGGACCCAGTTTGAACTCTAAAACCACTTGTCATGATCTAATTCCATTAACGTGCCAAGCTCCGCCTAGTTCTCATTACCTGCTCATGTGATCCACCTACTTCAGCCTCTATTTAACCTGCCTACTCCCAGTCTAGCCTCGTCAGACCATCCTGATCTCGCGAGCTTTCAAGGTTTCACTCGCAGATCAGTCTGGAGACTCTCCGTTAAAGAAAATTTGGAGCCGTTCACCAAACGAACATCCAATCAGCGTTGGCTTTGAGGCGGGTTGAGGTGTGACGCAACGAGAAGCGCGACAGTTCAGTCTAAAGAACATGGCGGCTTCAGCCGATGAAACTAGCGTTAGCGTGGCTATCGAGCAAGTTTTATCGGAATTACAGAGTATTTCTTCACTGAAAGAAGAGCAAAACACTGCTCTGGAGGCTTTTCTCAGAGGAAAACATGTTTTTGCTCTTCTCCCGACTGGTTTTGGCAAGAGTAGCCTGGCTTTTAGTGCGTCATATGCTTCGTTGATCTGATTGGTTTATTTGGCCCGTCTATCACCAACATAGGCCAATCAGCTAACCAGTATTTTCACCCCTTCCCAAAATTACTTCAATGGAAGGTTTCCAGATGGATATGCGGAGCAAATGCATCTGGCAGAGTCAGGTTACTCCCAGTCATCAGTGCCAGATAATTCAAGCCTTTGGATAGAGTTCCTGATCCTGACCTGTTCTGCCTGGATCTCTGACCCTGCCTGTCTGACCTTTCTGCCTGACCTCTCCCCAGATTTCTGCCTGCCTGTGAACCAAACCTGGAACTGTTTCGCGACTCTGTTCTGGACTTCCCTTCAATACTCCTTCAGACCTCTGACCTCCTGGTTCTGACTACAGAGCACGTCTTAGACGCTGGCTTTGTCTTCGCCCCCTGGATTATTCCTTCCTTCATTCGTCTGCTTGGTTCTCCATCCTCCAGGAAATCATAGTCTGGGACTGTCTGGGGGTCGTCTGCCACGTCTTGTTGGCAGCCGGCTGTCTGGAACCAACCTCATCCTCTGGGCACGGACTGAACTTTAAGATCAGGTTAGTGACTCACGTGTTCATTATCATCCTCCGCAAGATAGACATGGTCACTAACCTGTACTCTCCTCCTGCAGAGGTTCCTGCCTTAGACGCCCACACTGCTCACCTAAGGCTGCAACTGATTATTTTGCAAATCGATTAATCTGTTGATTATTTTTTGATAATAATCAGATAGCCAAAAAAGGCTTTCTACAAAATCAAACCCAGAGAAACTAAAACTTTTCCACTTGAGGGGGTCTGGATAGAGGAGAGTGACAGACGATGATTTAAATGAAAAATGTTAGCATTTTTTTTTTACAATTTTAATATAATTCCTGCTGTAAGTGGGTCGCTCTGTCAGTTAACTATACTCCAGTTAACGATTAATCGATTACTAAATTAGTTGACGATTATTTGAGTAATCGATTAAACCGATTAATTGCTTCAGCCATGCATCCACCTCAGTTATTTGGTGGCCGTCGTTTTTTTTGTCGCTCACCTCATTTCCGAGCCGGTTCTTCCAGGACTTCCACAGCTGTCCGTCCCGGCTGTAGTTCAGACGGTACTCTTGAGAGAACTCCCTCCCCTGACCTTTGCCCCACCGGCCCTGTGTGCCGACCAGCGTCAGGAAGGTGAGTCTGCGCAGGTCGATCTGAGCAGAAAACCCAAACATTTGTAGAGATGCAGGGAGGTAAAACATTTCACCTTATAACGTTTCATTTTCAGCTCCTTTCTTCCCTGCAGATCTGATTGTTTTTGTTTTTGTCAGCAGCATCACTTCCCATCGGACACGGTCTTCATCCTGGAATGTTTCAGTATTACGGAGACGCTAATCATCCTTTCCCTCCATGTCTAGATCGTTTAAAACCTGAACCCTGAGCTGCTGTTCACGTTGTTGATTTAAAGAAGCAGAAACAAACCTGCAGGAACTCGGAGGCCGTAGACTCCCTCTGTTCTTTAGGACACCAGGCACCGTCTCCTCCCTCACAGTTCAGCCTGCAGACACAGAGGACACATGTTGGGTTAATGTTTGTCGCTGAAGCTCCAAGCTTCAAAAACTGCTTTTTAAAATGATCAAACGTTGCAAACTGACAGTGAGCAATGCATCTTAAATCTGTTTAAATAACCAAACTCTGCTAAGAACATTCCACAGCTAAGTGTCTCTTCCCTCTCATTGATCGCTCAAAGAATTTTCACCCCTAAAATGGCTAAACTATTATATTAGCAGTAATTTATCCTTTCTTTAAACACCCAAAGGTTTATTTCTTGACTATCTGATTAGAGAATGCATAATCAAGCTGGTCAGCTGGTTAGCTTCTCATAGAGGTAAACTGTGAGACCAGATCTTGTTTTATGGTTTAATTTTTTGCAATAAACATCTAAAATAAAAATCCTCAGCCTAATTTAGCGTAAGTGATCAAAGCAGAAATCTGCCTCCTACATGTAGGACGCAGCCTGCTGCTTCACTGCACTACGCTGCTCCTTAAGGAAGGGACCTTTACAACCTGGACACACATTTTTCTCACATCCAGATAAAAAAAAAAACTGTTTTCTAGGAAATTTGTTTGAATTTAGTTAAATTTACTTTAGTGGGAAATTTATTTATTTTATAGTAAATAGATTCCCTGCTCTATCTGTGTCAGTCTTAGCAGAAATGTTTTAATCTCCTTCATATTTGAGTCCCTTAGCATTTTGAAAAGCAAATCAGGAGCCTCAGCAGAGGCAGCACATGCGGCCCTAGAGCCACAGTTTGGAAACGCCTGGAGTAAAACTTTGGTAAGCTGCATAAACAATCTAGAAAAAATAAGTAAAAATGTCCTAAATTAAGTGTCTTTCCCCTTAATTTGAGCTAGGGTTGTCAAAAGTATCGATACTCAAAAAAGTATCGATACTGAAACATTGTATCCGGATACAATACTCATTTTTAAAAGTATCGATACAGCCATCTAAAGTGCAGAATAGAGGACAATGCACTTTCTGAACACTGTGTGAGAATTATTTTTGTTTAACTGGTTTTGTCTGCAAAGCATAGCCAAGGAAGGAACAATTAATTTTGTACGTTTTTTATCAAGCTTGCTTAATATTAGCACAGGATACAACCTCAAAATATTATGTTTATTGTTTTTTTATTTATTTCTTGTATTTTTTTAATAATGAAAATATTTCTGTTGAATTTTAGAGTCTTTGTTTTTATTCTTGTCGTATTGAAAAGGGTATCAAGTATTGAATATTTTACTCAGTATCGGTATCGAGTTGAAAAGTAATTTGAGCAGGTAAATAAGATGATTCCCAAAGGAATTAGTGTTTTTTTTTATTTTAATATAAGATGATTAGATAACAATGCAATTGTTTTTTTCTTATTTTAAAATAAATTATCTTGTTCCATTGGCAAAGTGTCTCACTTAGCTTCTCAATTCAAGAAAAAATGCACTTATTATAAGAAAATATGACTTATTTAGATTTCAAATTTTTGCATTGATAAAACCCGTAATTCTGCAAAAAAGGTGAGTAACGAGTTTTCATTTGAATAAAATCATAAGAAGTTTTTAGTCATTAGAAGAAAGACAGACAGACCTGGCGTACTGCGGCCCGGTGGTCTTGTACCATTGGCTGGATGCTGTCAGGTCCTCATCTCTGATTCGTCCATCCTCCATGCCCAGTGCATAGCGACAATGTTCTGAAGACCAAAATCACACAGAGGAGCAGTTTGAGTGTGGCTTCTAATCCCGGGAGCGGTTTGCTTTCAGGGTGCGTACCTGGATCGATCTGACCGATGGCTGCTGGAAGCTGAAGGGTCAGCAGCAGAAGGAGGTGCATGATGGTCCAACAGTCACACCAACACAGCGCTACATCTCTGAGAGGAAAACAGAGAAAGAAGGATTCCTGCTCAGATCATCGAGGATTCAGAGAAAAACAGGAGAGAAACTAACAGGAGCAGAGATAAAGTACTTAAAACGCGATGGTATTAGTGTTTGTTAAATTTCAAACCTTTCAGATTGTTTTACCATTTAATTAGATAAACTAAAAGGAAAAAAACTAAAAGAAACTGTAGAAACACCCTTCTAGTTAAATAATTATTCATAGTTTCATAATCACCCTGGTCTGCAACACGAACCAAGCAGAACCAGTGAGGCAGCGTGAAGTAGGTTAAAGGATCTCATTGATCTACAGAAATACAACAGCTGTTTTCATCCAAATGATCAGAAAATGTTTGAAAAGATGAAAGAAAGGAAATGTGATTTAGATTCATTTCCATTGATTGTAGCAAATTAACCAGGCGATAAAGAGTTTAATGCAGGTTAGTGACCATCATAATCTGATGGAGGATGATTATCCATGTGAGTCACTAACATGGTGTAAACCAGGGGTGGGCAATTCCAGTTCCTGGCGGCTGGTATCGTGCAACTTTTAGATCCATCCTTGCTCCACACACCTGAATTAAATGGCTCGGTTACCTCCTTAGTATGCAGTCACTTCCTCCAGAGTTCTCTCAATCATCTAATTATTTGATTCAGGTGTGCTGAACCAAAGACACATCTAAAGGTTGCAGGGTAGCGGCCTTCAGGAACTGGAATTGCCCACCCCTGGTGTAAACAGTTCAGTCCTTGCCGTGAGACTGAGCTAGCATCCAGCTACCCAGACTGTCCCAAATGCAGGGAACATGCAGGAGTCCAAAGACAGTTCAGGCAAACCCTTCAGATGGGAACAGGCAGACTCAGTGGTTGAGAGGCAGAACAGGTCAGGATCAGGAAATCAGAAACACCAAGGAACTCTAAACCCACTCTCACCACTGGCTGTAGAGAACAATATAATCTGGCCCTGATGACTGGATGAAAGCAGCTTAAATAGAGGCAGGAGCAGGTGGATCAGATGAGAGGTAACGATCAACCAGGCAGAGTTAGACAGGTGAATGATATAAGCAATTAAGCCGGTCATCAGTGGCAAGATCATGACAAGTTGAATCTCTTTTATTTAGTGTGATCCAGAGATGTACTGACAGAGAAGTATGATTCTGATGATTGCTTTCAGGGCGGCAGAAACAGCTGATCAGCCCAGTCAGGTAAATGTAGCTACGTCAGACTTATTTGACAAATTTGTTTCCAAAAAAATAGTCAAAAACCATCTCAGGTGAAACCAGCCTAACAGAGCAGGACCTCTGTTAAACAGACAGTGGGAGTGTGATGGTATGGGGCTGCTTTGCTCTGAATGACCTGCTGTAACCGATAGAACCATGAGGTCTGAAAACTCAGAGGAAGAATATCCAGCCTGAGACCTTAAAGGAGAAGTTTGGTCAGCAAGAAATAATCAATGGATCATTATTTATACTTAAAATTTACACTGTTCGCAGTGATTTAAAGAGTTTAGCGTTAATCAGTAAAAAAATGAAAACAATAATTTTCATCGCGATCACTGAGTCTGGGAGCAGCCATTTTTGCCCAAATATAGTAACCCCAAATATAGTTTGAATTGAGAAAGCTTCCTGGAGAGGTGGCGAAACGTCTTCAAATCTTGAAAACCAAGTCCAGTGGATATTTTTTGAATTTTTACGGAATAGTAACCCCTCCCTCCTGCCATCTTCCGGCAGTGACGTCACGGTGCGGTAAGCCTAGCGCCATTCTCCCCGCTTTACAAGCTAAATCAATGGGAACTACTAGACACATCTGCAATCAACAACAATTATTGAAGATTTCCAGAGGACTTCACCATTGAAATTCACCAGAGCTATAGTGAAACTGACAATGCCCACGTGCATGGCAGTTGGATGCTGGAATAGATCGGTAAAATCCTCCATGGACGGGTTGGTCATTGGATCGCCAACTTGAAGAGGGAGGATTTGCCATCGAACTTCTGGCCAGAGAAAAAACACGTAATATGTAGCCAACATTTGAAAGAAGAATGTTTTCAAGATGACTTGGATAATAGCGCGTTGTGACAAACACCAGATACAGCACTGGGACTTGATCAACAGCCGATACCGCACCGTGACGTCACAAACCAGTAGGTGGCAGTAGTGTTCTTTGACAAACATGGATGCCTCCAGTAAAGCACATTCACATGAAAATTACTCTGGATTAAAAACACTGACCATTTATTGAACAGGATGGAATAATTTCATATTTAAAGAACTTTCAGAAGGTTGAATTCTGAATAAGCGTAATATGACTTTTTTTATTTAACCTCAAACACAGTTTGGTTTAAATTCTGGACTTCAGTCTGAATGAGAAGCTATGGAGACCCCATCAGGTCCTTCACTTGTCAGAATTAGTCCTGCAAAGCGGCAAAGGTCAAAGTTCTAACGTTGGATTCGATCAGTTCTTCTAAATAATGGATGCATTAGCATGTTATTTTATCTAATTATAAAATCGGTTTTATTGGTTCCTCCTGACTTCCAACACAGCATAAAGTTACAAAAACAGATCAGAGAGTCATTTAGTCACCTGAAATTAAAAAGGTTTCCATTAACGCCAAAATGCATTTATGTGAAATTTTTTCTCTGCAGCCTCAATCTGAGCTTTTTATTTGAAATAAATCCGCAGTAAAAACAGAGAAGGATGTTTGCTTCTCTTGGATTTCAGTGAAATTTGCTTTGTGAGTCCAGTAAAGTAATAAATCCTAATTTATGTAAATATTTGGACCTTTAAGGGTGAAACGCTTCTCTGGGGCTCTGATTCACTAGAATAGTGATTTTTTTCTCTCCCTGGTTTGCAGGATGATATGAAACATTCACTACAACAGAAAAACATTTTAAAACCTTTACACCACGGAGCGTAACGTCCAGGAGGATCTACTGCGGCAGGATGTGAGCCGTGCATCCTGAGCGTGTTTAGCCTGCGTCGCCAAGGAGACGTGTGTTTCAGGAAGAGGCAGCTCGATTCTTTCTGAGGGGTTTTCCTAACCTTAACCACGTATAAACAATAAAAGCCACAAAGCTGAGAGGATTTCAGGCTCATGGTGGGATTTTAACCGGGTTTCATCGACCTGTTAGTCATTTCCAGCAGCCTTTAGACTGGGACATGTTTCCATTTCATAAAAACCCAGAAACTGAGACAAAAATCATCTAATTAGCATCAAATGCAGCAGTTTAAGCTCCAAACGAGTTCCTTGTTTCTTCATGCAGGAGTTGAGTGTCTCCTAATGTCAGAGTGCGGCTCGGATGGCTGCCAGCGCCATTAACGATCCTTACTTTGTCTGATTTCATAATGTTGTGGCTGTCAGCGTTCATGAAAACATCAGCCCACTCGCTGAGGTTACACAACACAGAAACAACTCTGGGTATCCAACACACATTTCATTTCAGAGGCTCATCGTTCCCTCGCTGCCAAGTCACCGTTTCCAAACGATGGAGCTCCAGTCTCCAGGGAAAACAGCTGGACGGGGCGGGAAGAACCCGGAGGGGAGAAAACGGACAAAGACAGGAAGACGGCGCGAGGAGGTGATAAGGAGGAGAAAGAAAACCAGGGAAGGAGAAAAGATGGAGAGAACAAAGGAGGGAAGAAGAAATTTTATGGTCTTAAAAGGTCATTAATGAATCATGATGCTGTTTAAAAAGTTCTATTAACTTAAACATGTTTGATTATTCTGAGCTTGAAATCCTTAAACATGTCATCAGTTTAAAGTCACAGACAGAAATAAACAACTTTAAGGTAAAAACCGAAATAAATGAAGAATGAAACCAAATTCAGACGAGCTTTTATTCTGAAAATGTTTAAAAACTCTCAGCTGACTGAATTTCAGCCTGATCTAACATTAGGTGTCAAACAAAGACCAAAGTCAGAGAGTGTCTTCCAGAAGACAGTCCCTGGCCTATAGGAGCCCGTTTCTACATCTAGAGCAGCAGGTAGAGCCAGAACCAATCAGACCTTTGGAAAACGAGGCTAAACCAGGACCAGACGGAGGATCTACAGCAGGTTAGGACATCTCTAAGGTTCCTTGGTTGAGAAAGTCAGCAGAGTGGCACCTTAGAGTCTATCTTAAAGTTGCAACATTAAGAAAACCTGATTTTACAAGGAAAGAGTCGCTGCATTTAGCCTAGTTTAGAAAATGCTGCTTTAGTTCAGGTTTCAGGTGGTTCTGGGTCTCAATCTCAACATTCAGCAGGAAATCAGAGCCGAAGCACTGAACCTCCAAGAAAGACCAAACCTCCATCAGCGTGCTGGGGGGGAACTTTCCAGTAACAGACCTCAGATGTTTGACCAGCTGCTATCTGACCACAGTTAACCCAACAAACTTCCATCAGCGTTCCCTCCCTGCAGCCGGATGCTGAACTACTGCAGCTCCTGAAACCTACAGCTTCTCTGAATAATGTCCGACGTTCCTTCAGGAAGTGACTTTATGGACTCGGCAGAGCTCTGGGTCAGTCTTTTCCTTTCTGGCTGAGTCAACGAGGGTGAGGAAGGAGCTTTATGTAACGTTCTGGCTGAAGCTCAGATTCCTGCACTGTTGCTCATCTCTGCAGCAGGAATCACATGACAGCAGAGAGAAAGACACAGAGACAAAGGAACCAACAGGAGAAAACAAAAAGGCTCCAGATGAAAAGCTCAGCGATTCTTAAACTCACCAGAAATCTGCATAAAAACAATCCTTTTCAAGCATTTTTTAACAATTCAAAAGATATTATTTTTATAGTTCAAACATGTAAATTCTCATTCATCTGGTTCATCGCGAAAAACATTTCAATGCCTTTCCAGGAGTATTTCAATCTGTCAGCCGGATAAGACAACTGGAAAGGTGTTGAAATGTCTTCAGAAAAAAACTGTCTGCCTTCCAATTTAAGCAAGTTTGTGGTCATAGTTAGAACAAAATTATATGGCAGCAAATAAAACATCTCTAGGGGCAGTAAAGTACATTTATTTCAACATACTGGCTCAAAAGGAAGGATCACTCACTGTGTTCAGACCAGTTCCGTGACCACGGACTTTTACAGTACCCTTTGAAAACCTATCCGTGCCAAGCTCGGTCCCTTATGACCGTTTACACACCACACTAGCACGGTTCCTCGCCTCCTAGTGGTGATGTATGGTTTGCAGAGAGTCAGGCGAAGTAGGCAGCCTTTGGTGAATTTACTTGACAGAGTCGGCGTTTGATAACCTGACTCCGGCAGATGGATTTGCTCCGAATATCCATCTGGAAACCTTCCGTAGAAGTAATTTTTGGAAGGGGTGAAAATACTGGTTAGCTGATTGGCCTATGTTGGTGATAGACGGGCCAAATAAACCAATCAGATCAACGAAGCATATGACGTACTAACAGAGCGACGACCAAGAGGAGCCAATTGATAGATCAAACTCTTGCCGAAACCAGTCGGGAGAAGAGCAAAAACATCTTTTCCTCTGAGAAAAGCCTCCAGAGCAGTGTTTTGCTCTTCTTTTAGTGAAGAAATACTCTGTAACTCCGATAAAACTTGCTCGATAGCCATGCTAACGCTAGTTTCATCGGCTGAAGCCGCCATGTTCTTTAGACTGAACTGTCGTGCTTCTCGTTGCGTCACACCTCAACCCGCCTCAAAGCCAACGCTGATTGGACGTTCGTTTGGTGAACGGCTCCAAATTTTCTTTAACGGAGAGTCTCCAGACCGATCTGCGAGTGAAACCTTGAAAGCTCGCAAGATCAGGATGGTCTCATGAGGCTAGGCGTTTGAGAATTGGATACGACAAACAATCTAATCAGAGCTTCCAGATGCAGGAAACAAAGACAGACGTTGAGGTTCATCACACTGCTAAGCAGAATCATCACTGGAAATCATGCGGCACGATAGGGAAGCTAGGATTTTATGAATCTCTGAAGTTTCATGATTACGGAGGCTGACTGTAAGGAGATGACGCATTCTGCTCATTCGCTCTTTGTTATCTGAGAACCGAGCCAGAACTGAACCGCGCCGAGCCCTACTGATGAGCTAGTACCATGTTAGCGTGGTTCGGTTGTGTTTGGTGCAGTCCAGTTCAGTTTTGCGTACCATTTACATTCAACAGTTATCTTCGTTACGGTGCTCAGACCGGATCTCGGCGCGGTTTCAAATGGGGTTCTATCACCACATTCTTTCTTTGGCCCTTTGCAACCTAAGCTTTGCCTTTTGCAAACAAACAGCTTGATGCTGAAGATCTTATAAAATGTGTTTAATAAAAACATTAAATGAATTCTCCGGTCATTACCAGCAGATTCAGCCCTAATTTAAAGCAGCAACCTGTATTATCTCATCAGCCTTACTAATCTATAGCATAATGACTGACTGTCGGTTGCTGGAATATGTTTCCCATTTAAAAAGCACTTCATCAAGAGACAATGAATAGATATGAAGGTAAAGTAGGAGCTACTTCTCAGCGAGAGGTTATTAACATTATTATTATTATATTATTATTATTCTATAGTGCAGCCAGCTAACAGGAAACACAGCAGAGAGGAGGGGTAAAAGAACGGCCAGAGCTTTTAAACTAAACTCAAGACAAAGGATTTTATAGAGTAGGTGTTAAAGTGACCACTTGGACTGAATAATATCCCCCTTTTATTTCACTAATGCAAACAAACAACGAAAAAATAAGGCGATTCTCAGGGTTGACGTCTTTTAGGTATCCCAAATAATGATGAAAAGATGATGTCTTCTGAGGGACCCCCCCAAACCAAAATACACTGTTGATGACACAAAATCAGCCAGGGAAGAAGTCAAAAGCCCAATTTACACTAACCTTTAGAAACCGTGCTGAGAACGGTCCGACCATGGCAACCGAGATAACTGTCGAGCGTAAATTGAACTCAACTGAACCGGCCAACGCCATACACAGCGAACTGCGCTAAATCTAGTACTAGTTCAACAGTAGGGCTCAGCACAGTTCATCTGTGGCTCGGTTCTCTGATAACAAAGTGCGTATTAGCAGATGGCGTCATCTGCTTTTAGAGTCAGCTGACTTATTTTGCAGGTTTTCCTCTGTGTCCAGCTTTCTAATTCACAGATCTCTGCACCTGTTCACAATGCGAACTTCTTCTCAGCCTATTAACAATAAATGGCATCAATAGAGCGTGGCGCGACCTGCGATGATGCCGAGGCTGAGGCTCTCATTGAAATTTGGGTGGAGGATGCTATCCAGGCTCATAAGTTCCAGAATGGAGCCGCCATTTTTGTTAGTGTAAGTCCCGCCTCCAGAGCTGTAGTACCATGGACTGCCAATGGGAGGCAAGGAACCGTGCTAGCAGGGTGTACAGATGGCAGAGAGGAACCAAGCTTATTCCAAACTCGGCACGGATTGGTTTCAAAGGGTTTTGTAAATGGGGCAAAAAGCTGCTGTAAGGTTTGAAAGTTCAAGATAAAAACCGTTAAAAGAGGAACAATGTGAACAATGTGCTGAGAACATTTGTAAAACGTACCAGGAACAGTCAAAAAGGAATTTAATTGCATAAAAATTACTTCCTGTAGTATTTGTAAAAGGCAAAACTGTTCAGAGGTCTCTCTGAAATGTAATAAATAAAAAACAAAGGCTAAACAGCTGAAAAATGAGTGTTCTTCACATGTCTCCGTTATTTCAATCATAAAGAATCTAAGGAATAATATTCAGTTAGGAAAAGCTAAACAAGCAGATAAAACATGATTAAAACAATAAAAGCTTCACTGCAGGGTTTAGAACAGCTGAAACTCTTCTTTTCTTTTAGCTCCCAGATGTTTCATATAAAAACAGGAACGACTTTAGCTGCTATGCTACGGCAATCATCTAAAAAAACTCTGGATACGGCTAATTAGCAGTGGCAGGGGTTGGTTGGAGCAGAGAGAAACTGTTCAGAGCTCTGCGTTTGCTGTCCTCAGAACACTTTCCAGACTCTCTTCTCCATATGTGCTTTCTTTGCTTCTTTACTCTTCCCATCTTATCTCCTTTGTCTCCTGTTTTTTTCTCCTCCCCCTCCTCCTATCCCTCCTTTCTCTCTCCTCCTCCTCCTCCTTCGTCAGAACAAACTGAAGCCAAAAGCCTCAACATTCCAAACATTCAACGCAACCCAGAAATCTCTCCCTGCTCCTTTCCCCGGGCTGCTCTCCGGCTCACACAAACACACAGGAATCTGCATGCTGTCCCTGCCGGTCTCCTGCTCTCTGTTACTCACAGAGATCTCTGGTTATTGGGGTGAAGGAAGACGAGGTCACCGGGGACAAAACAGCGGAGGAGAGGGAGACGCTGCCTCAAAATCTTCTAACCGTTCGATAAAGGGCCCACATACAAACCGTTTTTAGGGTCTGAAATCACAACATAAACCCTAACCCTACCTTTATTAAAATGTTTCCTTTGATTAGTCATGAAATAGACACAAGATGTTTGTTTCTTCCTATTCATAGGGACCTTCTTCACAGACATCTCTTTGACTCTTCTACAGGAACCCAATGAACTCCAAGGCCAGCTAGGAGACATACTCCCATCAGCGTGTCCTGATTTGTCCCTTGAGCCTCGTTCTGGTGGGACAAGACGCCGCCTCAATAGGGTCCCTCCAGAGGGAATCAGCTAAAAATGACCTAGCAACCTAAGTGAACTCCTCCTGAAGATGGCAGATTTCCTCAGCCTCTCTCTAAAGCTGGGTACGATTATTTTGCCCATTTTGGGCCGATTCTCCAGCCTCGTGAGACCATCCTGATCTCGCGAGCTTTCAAGATTTCACTCGCTAATCAGTCTGGAGACTCTCCGTTAAAGAAAATTTGGAGCCGTTCACCAAACGAACGTCCAATCAGCGTTGGCTTTGAGGCGGGTTGAGGTGTGACGCAACGAGAAGCGCGACAGTTCAGTCTAAACAACATGGCGGCTTCAGCCGATGAAACTAGCGTTAGCGTCGCTATGGAGCAAGTTTTATTGGAATTACAGAGTATTTCTTCACTGAAAGAAGAGCAAAACACTGCTCTGGAGGCTTTATCATAGGAAAACATGTTTTTGCTCTTCTCCCGACTGGTTTCGGCAAGACTAGCCTGGCTTGTGGTTGTGTTTTCGTCGTCGCTCTGTTAGTACGTCATATGCTTCGTTGATCTGATTGGTTTATTTTGCCCGTCTATCACCAACATAGGCCAATCAGCTAACCAGTATTTTCGGCCCTTCCCAAAATTACTTCAACGGAAGGTTTCCAGATGGATATGCGGAGCAAATCCATCTGGCGGAGTCAGGTTACCGATTCTCCAGTTGTGTGAGAATTTTTTGATCGGGCCGACTTTCAGCCTGATGGTGCATCATGTAGTGAACAGGGGGTAACGAGGGGCGATCAGCCTCTAACGACCTCCTCCCCATCAGGAATCATAAGGTCAGGAGAAAATCAAACATGTTTGATTTTCAGTCGGCCGTTGTAAGGTGGTCGTGGGCAAATCGCTCAGTGGCCAAACAAGGATTCTTCTTCTTCTTCTTCCTTTCAGATGAAAACCCAGCAGCATGGCGGGGGTGCAATGAGTAAAATGGAGTTCTTTCTGTAACATTGACAGACCGTAGTAGCCACGTTTGCTCAGCCATGTCTTTGTCCAAATACGACGTTGCCTTTTTTTTTAGGGCTTTCAGCCACAAAATTGCACAACTTGCCAAGGCAGCGCATTTCACTCTAGTGAGCTTCATGTTCCTCTTCTACTGGTTTGGCTTCTGGATAGACGAGTCCAAGTAGCGCCATCTCACTGCGGAGCTGAGTCTCACCTGGTTTTTAGAAGTACAGGGTTAGCAGGTAGATCGCATCAGAGCGTCGGGTCGCAGTGTGAGGACATACATAGGGTTTCTACATGTGGGTCAGATCTCTTAGAACATCATGACACTGCCGAACTGTTTAGAAAACTTTAAATCATGTCACAGACTCTGCATCACACTGATAACATCAAACTGAAACACTGCATATTTTCACCATTTATATTAATGCTCTGAACTTCCAGATCAATGCGTTTCTGCACCATTTTTATTTTTATTTTCTCTTCCACACTCTTCACATGTGATCACAGCTGCACTTTATGGAATGGAAATGTTCATTTATTCATTCTGTCTGAAAGCTGTACTGAAAGAAATTTCACTGTCTGTACACAAAATGACAATAAAAGTTGTCTAAGTTTCCATTCAACGTTCTTTATTGAATATAAAACCCGTTCCTAATACTGATTAAATGAAATAGAGCTGGTATGAATATCTGGGTGTTTTGACTGATGTCACCATTATGTTTAAACACTATGTGGAAAATCTTGTAAAATTCAAGCTGGGTTTTTATTTTTATAGAAATCTTAAGGAGCTTTAAAGTCACAGTTGAACTGTAAAGATCTTTGTTTCTCCTCCATGTCTCAGGATGCTTGTCTTTATTCACCGTTGTGAATTATATTCATGGGTGGGATGTTGTGGTTTGGACGCTCCAAGGAATTCCCGTTGGTTGACTTTTATTTATAAGGCATTTCTTTGGACGCTTCCGGCATAAATTACCCAGAGAAATGTTGGCTCTACCTTCGCTCACAGTATGCTGCTTCTTTCTGTCCTTTCTGTTCACTCAGATCCCTCCTGGTGGAACTTTCAGTTAACCCTTTAGAGGACGCTCAGTGAAAATCCAAATATCAATCCAATAGTGTTATTGGAATCCAGGACAAGACCTTATTACCTTTGTTAGATTCCAATAATATGGATACTTTGATGGCAAAAATAAATGTCAGTGTAATAACAGGAAACGCCAACTTGCCCGAATATATATAGAAAAATGACAAAAGTGCTTCTTTAAGAAATGATTGAAAAAAACTCTGAGAGTGAAAGAAACACTTTTTTTTTTTGGTCCAATATAACTTTAGAGGCATTAATGACGGTACGGGAACTTCCATTTTTTAGTTTATAAGCCTAAATATAATTGTTAACTAGGCTAATTAACTTCTTAACTTTACTTTTTAACTTTTCAATTAGCTTTTTACCTTTTTTTCTTGACTTGTTAACTTTTTCAGCTTAACTTACAGTAGGTAATATATCTTTTAAGGGCTCATCTAATTGGTCAAATGCCAAAATAAGACGTACAGCCATGTAGCAGGATCTTTGCTGAATGGCTGGATATAGATCTAGTGCTTCTAGACCTCACTGATGGACGGAGGGGACTCTATTTGTAATGGATATGGTTTTTTTTAAGCTGATTTAGTAGGGGGGGGGGGGGGGGGGGGGGATTTACCATTAGGCAATACTAAGCAGCTGCCTAGGGCCCTAAGTTCCTGGGGGCCCAATACAACTTTATTTACATGTATGGTTAATACAACTATTCCTTATTTGTGAACATTAATTAAGTTTTTGATAAAAATCCTTTGCTAAAATGCCTTCATAACGCTGATAATATTAAGTGTGTCTCAGCCCCCCCTTCAGTGTCCTCCATATTGGATCAGTCCATTTGCTGCACATGTTCAGAAAGGTCCAAACAGACAGCAGCAAACCATTTGAAAACAAACCATGCAGAGAGCAGTGTTGCCAACTTAGCGCTTTAGTCGCTATATTTAGCCACTTTTCAGACC
This sequence comes from Cyprinodon diabolis, assembly GCA_030533445.1. Taxonomy (NCBI): domain Eukaryota; kingdom Metazoa; phylum Chordata; class Actinopteri; order Cyprinodontiformes; family Cyprinodontidae; genus Cyprinodon; species Cyprinodon diabolis. The sequence goes on along the minus strand of CM060073.1, from coordinate 47,278,577 downwards.
CCTCTAGCACTTTGATTTCTAAAAAGCTCCTAGCGCCAAATCTAGAGACTTTTTTCTGCTACTGGAGACTTTGGAGACAACATCTAAAAGCAGCGAACTCTGCTCTCCAGAGCAAGTAGATTGGTAACCCCGCCTCCTGCTCTCCTCTATCTTGTCTGCTGTCATGATTCATGCAGCTATTATTTCATCCAAATGAAAAATGGAGAACAGATAAGCAGATCATGGCTTGTCTACAGTGAAAAGAAGGACTGGGTTATTTACTTTGGCCTTTTTGGAAACACAGGAAGGAGCAATCAGCTAAGTGAGCTTAGTGCTTGGAAAAAATCTTTCATTCCTTTAGAGACACCATGAAATGTCAGCTGAGTACAAAACATAGAGAGGAAAACAAGAAGAAAAGGGACAAGAAGAGAGGGACACAACCTAGAACAGATAATGGATGTCTATTCTATTAACATTTATCTATCTGGAGAATGGGGCTGTTTTATGTGTTGTTTTCTCCCCTGCCTGTCTTTGCCTAGGGCCATAAATTTCCTAAATCCACCCGTGTGTTTCTCCTGCGCTCTGTTAACAAATCATTTCCATAAGATTTCCAAAGACCAATGTTAGTTTAACCTTCCCTGAAGGAAACACCCCACACGGAGAATTATCGTCTTTGAATTAACACAAAGTAGATCAGACATTGAAACCCGCATAATTTTTGTTTTTTTCCTCCCAAATGGATCAACATTTGGAAACAGAACGCCACAGAAATGGATCACCGAGTGCATCAATAATAACAATAACACTGGAAACAATCGACATCTAGATAAGTCATCTTTTCTTAAAATAAGTGCATTTGTTCTTGGACTGAGGAGGTAATAAAAGAGACATTTTACCAATGGAAAACGTATATTTATATTTAAAATAAGAAAACACAATCGCATTGTCTCTTTTCAAGGGCATTTTATCTAATTATCTTATTTTACGAGTAAAAAAACTAATTCCATTGGCAAACTATCTCATTTACCTACCTAAATTAAAGGTATTTACCCTTAATTTAAGAAATTTGTACTTATTTCTAGACGTTTTTTCCAGTGTAAAAAACCAACAAACAACAGCATAAGAGCTTTATGATAATTACCAGGTGGAGATAAAGAAAACCCTCAGCGAGCATAAAAACAGAACTGGACCGGGAGGACAGGGAGACGGGAATGCTGAAAATAAAACCCTGTTTAAAAAGCATCGGATTTATATTTACTCCTGGTTTTTAAATGTTTCTGCTAAGTTTATCCGTCGTTGCAGGAGAGTTTAGGTCATAAAGGAACAAGATCGTCTGATCCTCCAACTGAACATCCTCCTCCTGATGCTCTGTTTGTTAACATGCCGCCATGTTTCTGGCCGATTATGCAACACGGAGTTTGTTCCAGATGTGCTGAACGCACCACGCTGTCAGAAGGGAAGGAATTCCAGCTGTTATCCACAGAAACAGCCAAGCGGCTGAAGAAAACTTCCTTAGCTAGACACAAACAGGTTCTCTTATCAAAGCTGCACTGAAATGAGGCTAAATTCAGATGTTTGCTCATTTTGAAAACATTCTTCTTCACTTTGCTTTACTTTTCTCCCATGGATATGTCGACATACGCCTGATGACTCGGAGTGGAACTAGATGAGTTTAAACTTCTGCTAGATGAGAGCGGAGTTTCAGAAACCTGGACATGAATCAACGAAATGCAGTAAAGTGTTAACGGAGCGCAGCTGCAAAACCAGGAAGCCAAAAACATCAGTTGTTCTGTTCTTTATTTGGGTCTGGTTAAAAAGATGTCAAAGTATATGTGTGTAACATTATATCCAAACAAATTAAAGCGAATTATGTTGATTTAGTTTTTAAAGTTTTAGCTCTTCATCAAAAAAAAAAGTAGATATTTATTGATATGAAAGATTTTTTTATTTGGTAAATGTTTTCTGTTTTCAAAAGTTATTGGGTTTTTAAGAGAAGCATGGATGCAGTCCGGTCGCCAAGGAATCAATGAATCATTATTTAAGCTTAAAACGAATACGTTTGTGGTGATTTAATGAATTTAGCGTTAATCAGTCAAAAAATAACAATTATTTTCCCTGCGATCATTGAGTCTGGGAGCGGCCATTTTTGTCCAAATATAGTAGCCCCTCCCTCCTGCCATCTTCCAGCAGTGACGTCACGGTGCGGTAAGCCTAGCGCCATTCTCCCCGCTTTACAAGCTAAATCAATGGGAACTACTAGACACATCTGCAATCAACAACAGTTATTGAAGATTTCCAGAGGACTTCAATGTATGAATAATTTCATACTTAAAATACTTTCAGAAGTTTAAATTCTGAAAATGAGCGGACTTTTCCTTTAAAGTCATGGACACGTCGACATCCGCCTGATGACTCAGAGCGATCCTAGATGAATTTAAAATTCAGAAATCTGGACACGAATAAAAAAAAACCTGGAAGCCAAAAACATCAGTGGTTCTGTTCTTTATTTGGGTCCGGTTAAATGCCAACGTATATGTTTGCAAAACATTATATACCAACAAACTAAAGCTGATTTAGTTTTTACAGTTTTAGCTACTACTCCCATAAAATTAGGTATTTATTGATACGAAAGATGCTTTTAGCTTCTTATATTTGTGAAATGTTTTCAGTTTTTAAAAGTTCCTGGGTTTTAAGAAGAGCATGCAGTCCAACCTTAAACCTAAAAATGTGACAGCCAGTCACTTTGAAGGCTGCATGTCTTCAGCGTTCAAAGCTGATGCTGGAAAATAAAAGAAACAAGTAAAAACCTTCTTCCAAACACCAGACGTCATTAGTTTTTCAACCCTGGTCCTCAAGGCAGCCTGCCCTGCATGTTTTAGATCAGGGGTCACCAACTTTTTTAAGGCTGAGGGCTACCTTATGGATACTGAGTCATAGGACGGGCTACCAATACTGACCTATGAACTAGAGGAGATAGATAATAAACATATTTCTATTGTTTCTTTTCATTTTTAATTAGCTTTTAGATATTCTCATTATGAAATCCATTTAAATCCTCAAATGTTCTAATTTATTGATATGATAAAATGCTTCATAAATGCTTCAAAATAAGAGCTTCAGTAAAAAATAAAATTTCAGATTTAGTCCACTGGAGAATTGTTCTGTTTTCCAAAGATGCTGAGGGCACCCCATGTTGTCCTTGAGGGCCCCTTGGTGCCCACGGGCACCACATTGGTGACCCCTGGTTTAGATGTTTCCCAGCTTTCACACACCTGTTATCAATTGATAGCAGATTATCAGGCTTTGCTGAACTGCAATCATCTGAGTCAGGTGTGCTGAAGCTCGGAAACATCCAAAACATGCAGAGCAGTGAGCCTTGAGGACCAGGGTTGAAAAACACTGATTTAGACGCTGGTTTTTAGGCTAAATTGTTCAAATTTAGTTAAGCTAAAACGTTGCTCCTTCATAGTCAAGAAATAACTGTTGAAAACTGGGCTGTGTTTGAGTTTGATTTCCTCCCATGTTTATCCAACAATAGACGTTGAAAAGATGTTAGAAACTGAGTTTTCATCGTCTTTTTTTCGACGATCTGAAAATTATGGCATTTCACTTTTCAACCAAATGTAGACGATGTTTGGACGTAAATCATTTCCTCTTTTTAGTATCTTTTCAATAAAATTTTTGCTCGGTGGAAAGGGTCATGATACAATCGATGATGTCACAAGAACAAATAAGCAAAAGCAGAGCGGACTGACTATTTGGAGGTTATGACACATTAGGGCCAGGTTTGCCTGCTGTGTCTAAAAGTAGCAGCAGCAGCAACCCAGACTGACAGCTCATTGGCTCATTTGGATCACGTGCAGCCTGGAGCCGGACGCTCCCCAAGGCTTTACCGTATTAACAGGAGAAGCGGCGCAAGTGAAGTTAGACAACATGCAGTAAAAATGTTTTAAATCAGGTTGGGTCCAGATTAGCCAGCAGGTGGGTCCGCTAATCCGTGACATCTGCACTAGGCCAACACTGCCACAAAGGTATTCTATAAATGTTTCAATATTGCCTTGCCCTTAGGGAGCATCTTTTAAGACAAGGATTAAAAACAAAAACACTAAATATTTATATTAGGTGTCCTCATATTGACATGAATCCTGCAGAATGTTTCCCCTGCAGAGCCTCGTTTCATCTGTGGGATCATCCAGAAATAAAACAGCGCCTGTGTTTCTGTCGGTGAAAGGCTGATCAGCAGGTCATGTCTTCGTCCTGCTTTGTCGGAAGCCAGATGTTTGCTTCGTTTCACTGTCCTCCAGCCTCTGCTGGTTCTTCTCCTCAGCCACTGGTCCGGTTTCAGCTTTGGCAGCGTTCTCCGAGTCGAACCGCATCAGCAGAACATCAACGGGCAGAACGTGTAACTTTAGAGGAGGCGACGAGCCTTGAAGACGAGAAGAGCCACGGAGGGTTTAAAAACAGAGCTGCAGGAATGTGGAGAATGTGCAGCGCGCCTGATTTAACATGCAGGGCTTCCAACCGACGGCGAGGTGAATCAGAGCCACCTGGGAACGTGAGCGTGGAGACCGCTGGGACCGGGCAGAAGAACCAGGAGAGATGAAAGTCCAGAAGAAACCTAAAGCTGCACTGATTTTAACCATTTCTATTGTCATTCCACTGTCACAGCGCAACAAAATTCTCTCTCTGCATTTAACCCATCCCCTTTGGGAGCAGTGGGCTGCCATGTGCGGCGCCCAGGGAGCAGTGTGGGGTTAAGGGTCCTGCTCAGAGAGCCAGAGTGGCAGTCTGTGGAAGTGAGTTTCGAACTCACAACCTGAGGGTTGTGAGTCCAAGGCCTATGCCCTAACCACTAGGCCACCACTGCTGTGGTTGCTCATCATCATTCTTCAAATCATTCCTCTAACATCAGCAGGACTGAACTGGACCTCAGTCTTCATTCTTCCTTGTTTTACAACAGATCTGTGGCAAAAGGCTCCAGTATGCAGATCCACACTGGGGTGGGTGGTGGGGGGCGGGGTCAGTCTCTAGCCTCTCCTTCACCTGAGGAAGCTCTTTAGATGAAAAATACAACATCTTCAATTGTGCTATGCTGCTATAGGCTTAGACTGCTGGAGGACATAGGGACCCCCATTTCATCATTCTGCTTCATTCTATCTCTATTCTCCCACTCTGCAGAATCTGTTAGTTCAATCTCTAACGTTCTGCTCTCTCTACTTTTTGTCATAGTAGCTTCATCTGGTCTGTTCCTGTTTGGCTGTGACTCCATCCTGGAGAGAAATATCAGCTGTGCTGCTGCCATCAACACCTTTGTTTCTAGATGTTGGAGCTTGGCCTGTTTTCCAGTGTAGTCCTGTTTCTCTGACTGTGACTAACTGGATGTGCTCTCTTCATCCTCTGACATGGGAGCTGGCTCGGAGCTCGTCTGCCTGGCTGTGTGTTTCCTGGACGGGGCCGCCTGTGGAGCTGGTTGACAGTTGCCTTTTGTATCTATGCTTCTTTTTCTATGTCTGCTTCTGTCTCCTTGAACCCCAGTGGGCCTCAGCAGATGGCCGCTCACACTGAGCCTGGTTCTGCTGGAGGTTTCTTCCTGTTAAAAGAGAGTTTTTCCTCTCCACTGTCGCTACACGCATGCTTAAGGGCTGGTTATCCCCCCGCAGCAGTGTATTGCAGTGAGCTTGAAGCAGATATCTTTGATTTCTGCCCAATTTTGAAGCATGGCCTGCGCTATGTTATTTCACTCCACAACGCCAGAGGGCCAATCAGGAACTAGCTGTGGGTCTAGATACGGCCGAGGAGGTGAGGAAGTGGGAGCAAGTTTGTGCGACAACGGAGGGACATGAGGGCCAAAAAGAGCGGGGATCCAGGTGGAAAAAGGGTCCCAGCGTTCTGATGCAGAATAAGGTTTGTTTATTATCTGGAAGAAAAAGTCCTGCAGTGTTGAGGATGAGTCACAGTTTGCCATCAGAAGCAGTCAGTGTCCAACAAGCAGAACTCAAACCATCAAAGAGGTTTTTAACCCTAATGCTAAACTTTACTGCTAGGCAGCAGACGGCTCAACTTTAACAGCTTCTGCAGAACAAACTGGACAAGAAGAGCAAGGACAGAACCTTCAGCCAAATACAGGAGTCCCCAGAGAATGTTGGTTTGTATAGTGGAGACAAGACAACCTCTGAGACTCACAGAGCAGGAGAGATTTTCTCCCAGAAACCTGTTAGAAGATCATTTTGGACCATCGGCCCCATCAGAAGAATCTGAACCGGCAGACATCTTCCCTCCTCATTCAGATGCAGAACATCTGCATCAGACTAAATAAAACCGCCTTCTTCCACATCTGTCTCCCATCGCAGGAAGGTAGTGACGGGTCGACCCGGTTCTGCTGGGATCCAGGGTGGGGATGCCACAAAAATGAAAGCATTTGTAAAAGAATGGGAAAACAACAGAAGTATGGTCTTAAAAAATAAATATGCAAGATAAATAACATCTGAATAAATGCAAATCATTTAAAATGTTGAAAATAATCTCTTTTCAAATGTATTTTTCCACATCTCTCTGTAGCTGGAGTTACAGCTTTAAAGCCTGAAGGCGATCTGAGGGAACTCGCTGCTCTTCACTCCAAACATCCTCCATGTTTCCTCACCTCCAGCCTCAGTGACTCTCTGCAGGAACTCAGCCTCCAGCTGCTCCTCAGCGTTCAACAGTCAGGCTGCAGTTCAACAAATTAATAACCCATAAAAGATGTGAGGTTTGGGTCAGCGTGGAATCTCTCTAACGGCTCCATCTTTGGGTAAATTCCTTCAGACACATGGCTGCAGGGTTAGTTTAGGTTAGATCTGGACCTAATAGATAGAGCAGAAGGAGTCCAAAGATCTTTTATTAGAAATCCATCGAGCACCCTGCGTCGTGTAGTATACAGGGGGTCACGAGGGGCGATCAGCTGCTCGCAACCACTAACTGACCAGGAAACAAAGGTCGGAAGAAACATGTTTGAAATTCAGTCTGCCGTTGTAAGGTGGTCATGGGCACATCCTGCTGTTGAAGCAGAGCAAACAGCCGATTTGCCAGAACCTAGCGCACTGCGCACATGCAAACAAGGGAGTTCTTCTTCCAGATTCACCAGTCCGACCAGCGGCATCTCTCGACGCTGACTCAGATGTGTGGTTTTAGGATGTACAGTGTGAGCAGGTAGATCGCATCAGAACATATATCATGATCTGTGAAGTTTTAAACCCTGCGGTTTCGTCGTACAGTTTGAACCTTAGCTGTGGGCAAAGATTGAAAATATCGAAGAGTGTACGACCGGCTTAACATTCATGAGAATAAAGTTAACCTCCGAGTTGATGTTTGATGCAAAAGAAAAAATACTCCAAAGTCTGGAGACAGGAAAAAAACTGCTGGTTCCCAGGTTATCTTCAAAAACTAGGGCTGGGTACCGAACTTCGGTTCTTTTATGGTACCGACCGAAATGCTTCGGTTCTACAGGGTATCGAAACATGCCTCGTCTTTCGGTGCCAAGTTTCGGTGATTGGCTGTAACACTTAACGTGATTGCGTCATCCAGGAAAAATACACAGGTGGTCCCGCCTACAGCCAGGGTTCATGTGTATCTGTTGTGAACTGGTTGCGAGTGTCGTGGAATCCCTTTAAAATGCCCCTCAGGTCAAAAGTGCGGCTTCACTTTATTTACACTGATGCTAATAGTGTTCAATGCAATACATCGTGCACAGATACAATTTAAGAGCAGAAAGTTGCTCGGTGTTTGACTGCAAGAAGAGCGCACCGCAGCCGGCGCGACCATCCTCCTCTCAGCAGCCCGTGGGCGGAGCAAAAAGTGTGTCTGACACGCGTTGGTCGGAGCCTTTGTTTGCCTTGCAGCTATATTTGCTGTGATCAGTGGGAATAAAGTAGTTTTATTATGTTTTTAAGTGGGAAAATCCACCTGAAAGCTTAAACAGTGCAGTCAGTTCATCCAGATTACCATCCTGCCTTCCAATATTATTTCTGTGGGAGCCGCTCAGACCCCCCCATACCAGCGGTGCACTGTCAGTAGGATCCCATTCAACGGGCTTGTTTGTGTCCTGAGAAAGCAGACATGTTCATTTTCTAAAGAAAATCTTCTAAGTAAAAAGGTCCTCACAATGTAACAGTGAAGATTAGACACTGTAAGAGGAAAAATGTAAATGGAAAAATCAGAGCTTAAAATAAAACTCAAGATTTGTACTTTTTTATGTTGTGTAATTTTCTTTTTCTTCGAATTGATATTATAAAACTGGTATCGAAAAAAGTATCGTTCAGGAGCCGGTATCAAAGTGAAGGAATCGGTAAATCGTAAAAATTATTGAACGATACCCAGCCCTATCAGAAACTGTGTTCGATTTCAGACTTTAGGAGGTTTATTTGTAGAAGGTGTCAGAGTTTGAACAAAGGAAAGGTAGATGATGTTACCATGACAACAGGAGCAAATGGTCAAACCAACCAATCAGCTTCTTTCCTCAAAAAAAGAAAGTTTGAAAGAAAAAGAGGCCAAGTGGGGAGGACAGGAGGACACGTCTCTTACGTTAGACAGATGTTTGGGTCATCAGTTGACTCTATCCACACGCCGCCTTAAAGGCCTGATCCTTGAGAAAGTGGGTTTCCTGTCCTACCATCACAAACCGAAACATCTGGGGTTCCTTCACTCTATGATGCTGTGGGCCCATGGACCTTGCTAGAGGCCTCCAATGCAGCAGCCAGATTGATCATGTTCGTAGGAAGGATGGGACGGAACCTTCTGAGCTAATTGGGGAAAGCAACACCTAAAGCCCGCCCACCAAACTTTGGCTTTAGCCAATCACAGAAATAAATGAAGTGGCAGCGGATGCCATGAGAAACCACAATAACATCCACTTTATCCTCTTTCTGCTATTCCATCAAAGACAAATCGATATGTTAGCAGCAGCTACATGTGCCTCCTCCTCTTCCGCCATGTTAATTATTGGCTCGACTGCTTTTGTCACAGCTGTATGTCCCGCCTCAAACCAAAAAACATCAATGTTATTGGCAGACCTGTTTTAGGTCGGTCTCAAATGGTTAAAGCGAAGCAAGATGGATTCTCGTGTCTTTGTGAACACATAATACCAGAAGAATTCAGCTCGTATCCAAGCTTTCATGGCCTCATAAACGTTCAGGAACACCAAACCTCTAAGAAGAAGTTGCCACAGCAACGAAAACGCGCCAATTTCTGCCCCAATCATCACATTGGAGGGAACAGAAGAGAGATTTAGGCCTCTTTGACTGTAGGAGAATCAGAACCGCTTTGATCACAAATGGAGGACATGCAGTGTTGGATCCTTGCACGATGTCCTAGAGTAGGTGGAGTCCCCTGAGGACAAGTGATCAATGAAAGTGGATGGAGAGGAACAATAGAAACATCTTCCTCACCAGGATCATACTTCCTCACCACGACTTTCAAAATAAATGCACAGATTGCTGCTGACAGTGTGAAGAAAGGGAACATTTCCTCTCAGCAGAGTCAGAACAAAGCCCAATACCTGATGACTGTGTGGTGGTTAAGAGTAGAAGCAGAACCAATGAATCAGCGCTGAATGGTTAACCTGCCAGCAGCAGCTGGAAACTCCTGGATTTGGATTTAGGATCAAACTAATCTCGTCCAACTTGGACCTGATCTGAGGCTCTGAGCTGGGCGGCACCGTGGGAACCTTCTTTCTTCAGTCAGCGGTCCAACGCCGCAGCGTTGGGTTGTTGTGAAACCCCTCAGAACTTTTCCGCGCTTCATCCAGAGACAATAAATCATGTTTTCATACCAAACACGAAGCTGTTTAACTGTACCTGGAGGGATCCAGGCGGAGCCAGGGACACAGAGGTGAGTCTTCTTCTGGGTTTCGGGGCAGAACCGCCTCTCTGTTTGAAAAGCTGCAGCCGTGGACACCGGATCTGTTCAGGCCCGCCCTGAGGCCGGACGGGACCTCAGATGATCTGATCCAAATCAGCAGGTACTGGGACTTATAACCGAGAATTAATCCCTATTTAGATAAGCCTGCAGCTCTGGGTCTGTTTTTCTATCCGATCCGGTTCTAGATTTCTCAGACTGAACAGTTTGAATGACGTCTGATCAGCAGAGGCCGACTGAGGGACAAACTAAGGCAAAGAGCAAAAAGCTTCTATGAGAACCTGAAATGTTCCCGTCATCCCCCCCCCCCCGTCTAGAGAGCTGACGGAGCTCTAGGCCTGAAAATAACCCCAAACATGATCCAGAATCCTCCGGGCTGAAGAGGCGGAGGTCAGAGCACCAACACTGAGATCCTGCAGAGGAGGAACCAGCAGACAGGAACAAACGGGTTCAGATTCAGACTGGAGATCCAACATTGCATTGTTTGGGACCAATTCTTACAGCTGCTATTTCTTTCTCTTCCTCCATTTACATAAGAACATGAAGCAATGATAAAAGTTGTTAATTGTCTCACTTTAAACAAACAAATAAATATTTATTAACAAAGCAGACCAATAATGGACAAATGGAGGCAGCAGCAATGAATGCGCCTCACCTGACCTTGAGGCACGGCTGCTGAAAAGTGATGAAGCGAGCAGCAAGCAGGTATCAGCCGACATTAAAAATGCGAGAAAAAGAAATACGATAATATCGTTTGACATGATTTTTCTTTTAGGGGTGAGTATTGGCATGAATGTTGCAATACGATGTTAATACTACATTGCAATATCACCGTTTATTGCAATATTTTTCCTGCTATCAAGATTAAATGTATAGATAAAAAAGCAACCGCTGTGCATCCATGTTGTTTGGGGTTCGAGTCGGTTCACGTTTTCCACTGTGACGGACTCAACTACAGATATGGCGCGGTGCCGCACAGCTAAAGGGTTCCACAGCGCCGTCTGCCAGACTGGCGGTGCAGAAGAAGCCCATTTTCCCTCAGTTTTAGATCAAAATGTTTTGCTTAGGAAAAAAAATGGATACTAGGAACTAAATTGCTGATTTTTTTTCCACACCTGTAGTATAGGTCTATTTCTGGCTCAGTCTCATTAAAATCCTGCTTTGTTATTGGTCCATAAGCAGAAACGGGTCAAACAGACCAAACTATGAATTTCCTATTTCCTATGATTTCATCATTTAATGAAAGAAAACCTTTGAGTTACATCTACAGCTTCTGTTCTTTTCAGATCTTTAAATTAGATCTGAATGGGAGGCTTTTCTACAGAATTAAACTTTTCTTGCCGTTCTAGATCTGTTTAATCCCGCTTGTTGGTTCTGCAGTAGAAGGAGGACCTGCTTATGATCATATCAGGGGGGTTTTACAATTATGCAATACTAGGCAGTTGCCTAGGGCCCCAAGTTCCTGGGGGCCCCATACAACTCCTTTTACATAATACAACTATTATTTGTGCACATTAATTATGTTTTTGATAAAAATCCTTTTGCTAAAATGCCATCAGAACACTGATAATATTAAGTGTGTCTCAGCCCCCCCTTCAGTGTCCTCCATATTGGATCAGTCCATTTGCTGCACATGTTCAGAAAGGTCCAAACAGACAGCAGCAAACCATTTGAAAACAAACGATGCAAAGAGCAGTGTTGCCAACTTAGCGCTTTAGTCGCTATATTTAGCCACTTTTCAGACCCCTCTAGCACTTTGATTTCTAAAAAGCTCCTAGCGCCAAATCTAGAGACTTTTTTCTGCTACTGGAGACTTTGGAGACAACATCTAAAAGCAGCGAACTCTGCTCTCCAGAGCAAGTAGATTGGTAACCCCGCCTCCTGCTCTCCTCTATCTTGTCTGCTGTCATGATTCATGCAGCTATTATTTCATCCAAATGAAAAATGTGGAACAGATAAGCAGATCATGGCTTGTCTACAGTGAAAAGAAGGACTGGGTTATTTACTTTGGCCTTTTTGGAAACACAGGAAGGAGCAATCAGCTAAGTGAGCTTAGTGCTTGGAAAAAATCTTTCATTCCTTTAGAGACAGCATGAAAAGTCAGCTGAGTACAAAACATAGAGAGGAAAACACGAAGAAAAGGGACAAGAAGAGAGGGACACAACCTAGAACAGATAATGGATGTCTATTCTATTAACATTTCTCTATCTGGAGAATGGGGGTGTTTGATGTGTTGTTTTCTCCCCTGCCTGTCTTTGCCTAGGGCCCCAAATTTCCTAAATCCGCCCCTGGATCCTGATATGTGAAACCATCAGAGGATTACGGAACCAGCAGGTTAACCCGATCCGTCACACACAGTCGGTTCTGAACAGCAGAGATTGATACAGAACATCTAGCAGAACTGAACCACAACTGACACCAAAACCTCCCAACAGAGCGACTGGATCCGCTGAATTCCTGCAGACTTCTGGATGTGGAAGTTCTCACTGAAACCGGTTTAGAACCCAGACCAGAGTGGACCCAACATGACCGGATTCAGAACCACCCCTCATTAAACCGGGTCAGGGCTCACCACTGGCACCTCTAGATCTAGTCCTGCCCCATCCTTCAGGTAGCTTCATGTCTGCAGCTCTATTCTGCCTGTTTCTATGTTGCTTTGCAGCATCTAAGATCTTCACCTCATGTGATCCTGCTGATGATTATCATCTGCAGCTCAGAGAGGAACCAGAACCTGCAGCTGAGTCCAGCACCACTAATAATTCCTGTTTTTTTTCTATCCCTGCAGCTGTGATGTGACGTCACCTTTGATGCTCATTATAATAAAGAAGCTCAGGATGGAAAAACTGAAACATTTGCAGCGATTTGTTTCCAGATTCCTAAAACCTAAAGAAAGTGAAACCAGATCAGAGGAGGAAATTTGAAATAAAAAAACCATTTAGATGAAGGAAGGGATGAAATGAATGGATCCAGTTTATTAAAGTGGAGGAAAAGCTCAGATTTGATCAGATTTAATGTTTTTTTTTATTCTGGATCCTGCAGAACTTTGCAGCAGCTGTTTGATCAGCTTGTTTTCCTCCTGATCTCTGATCATTTCCCAGTTTCTCAGAGCTCCTCCTCAGGCTGGGAGAGGAACAATGAAGCTGATCCCCGGTCAGCTGTCAGGGAAAACTTTCAGAAATCTGATCTCAGGAACTTCTTACCTGTTTCCACTGGTTCCTATCCGGGTCCAACAGCAGCTTTACAGCTTCCCCCCCTCTGGTTCGGTTCGGTTCGGTTCGGCTTCTCTCCTGCAGCGCGGTTTAAAGGTCCGTTAAATCCGCAGTTTCCTAAAATAATGCTGATTTTCGGCTCCTTCAGAACCAAAAACTCAGACCGAGAAAGATCCGCTCAGCTCCGGAGACAGAAAAAAGTTTCTGTTTTTACATCACATCCCGTCTGAGGAGGAGGAGGAAGAGGAGGAGGAAGAGGAGGGGAGGAGGAGAAGGAGAAGGAGGGCAACGTGAGACTCTGAAAGATGAGAAGTTTAGGGGGAAAACCTGCAGAGGAGCCCTAGGAAGGGACCTGCAGAGGGAGCAAGAAGACCTCCTTTCCTTTCCTCTCCTTTCCTTTCTTCCCTTTCCTTTCCCATTTCCTTTCCTTTCCTTTCCTTTCCTTTCCTTTCCTTTCCTTTCCTTTCCTTTCCTTTCTTCCATTTCATTTCCTTTTTCTTTCCCTTCCTTTTGTGGAAACCAGATGAATCTTTATATTATTCCTGCTGCAATATAGTGGTTTCACAGCATTTTTTTCCAAAGGCTAAACTGTAGAATCTGTGGTTCATGCTTTGACTAGGCCACTCCAGAACTCCATCAGAGTCCCTCTCTGAATATATTCTGGATTCCTGGATGAGCATCTTTAAGAGTTTGCCATGATTTTAAAGTCTCTGATTAAAACTATCAAACATATGATATCTACAAAAACAATTACATTTACTTACTGTGCTAATATCCCTACCAAGCTGGCGCTTCATTCATTCATTCATTAATTCATTCATTGCTTTGTTGGGTCCTTTTCTAACGTTTCATCTTTTCTTTGTATTTCTTGATTTGCTCTGTGGATCTGTAATCTGATAAACATCGCATTGGTAAACCAAATAAACAATCAGAGGGTGTGCTTACTTTTATCAGAGGCTGCACTTTCTTTCATCAATTCTTCCTTTTTTGTCATTTTGTCATTTATATTCAGGATAAGGAGAGGAATGTTGAATAATCTACTTTGGATCAAAAACTAGAACTTCCCCCAGGATAGATCTATAACAGTTAGACCTGCTCTTACAGTCAGTTTCATATCCCACCATATTTGTCTTTGAACAGTGAGATTCAAACTTGGAGTAACAATTCCAGGTCAAGCCACTGCAGCACATCGCCGCCCTGGTGGAGACTTTTTCTAATAGTTTCTGCAGCTCAGCTCAGAGGCAGCTGGTGACTGTTTGACCTGCTGCCTCCAGGGGGCGCTAAAGGTGCATCAAATAAAACCTGCAGGCTAAAGAACAGCTTCATTCCAAGGGCCTTGACTGCAAGACAAACTTCACTCTTTTGGTTATTTGCAAAAATTAAAGGTTTAATTTGGTGATTTACCTTTTAATAAACTGATAATAATCTCGTTAAAGGTAACTTGGAGCTCAGATTAAACTTAATTTCCTTTTAAAACGGACATTTCGTTTCCAGTTATGAACTTTTAGGTTAATTTTAGAATCTTGTTGGTTTAAAGCCATTAAATTATCTTTGTATAACAGAACTTTTTTTTATTACTACCTAATAAAGAATCTGGTTTCTGACATTAATGAATCAGCAATAATTATTATTTTGAGCATTATAGTATTTGAAAATTCATGATTTTATATGTAATAGCCACATTTCCCTAATTTCCTGCCAGAGTAATAACACACACAATGTTTGAAAAATTTTCTGAAGTTCTTTTTATTGACAAAAAGACCAAGATGGCGGTGTGTGAACAACGTGAGGCTCAGCGTCTCTCCAGAATCTGCTATTTAGATGTTTTCTACCTACTCCTCACTGGACTTTTTTCCAGAACTGCACTGCATTGCTGTCCTACAGCAGACATGAGCTTCTAGAACATCGGAGCTACAATTCTGACACTTTTATCGCTAATCTTCGACTCATACCGGAGATCTCCAGAACACATGCTGCCCACTTCACACGGCCAGGTAGAAGTTCATGCAAGCGGCGATGGGAACGTAAACAAAGGCGGGGTAAGGAGGGCTGCAAGCTAGGCTACAGCTAACACCACTATGGCTGCCTTTACCCAGTATTTTCTTGCCTAAATTAGTTTTCTGGCCAATAAAATGGATGAGTTACAGACAGATTATGGACACAAATGTTATTCTTTTTACCGAAACAGGGCTAAATGAGTAAATGACTACTGCCCTGTAGCCCCACCCCCATCATCTACAAGTGCTATAAGCGCCGGGTTCTAACTCACCTCAGATCCTGTCTCCCCTCTCAGTGGATCCCCACCAATTTGCATAAAGGCAGAAGAGGAGCACAGAGAATGCAGTCTCTATAGTGCTGCACCCTGTCCTTTCACACCTGGACATTAAGAACACTTACGCCAGAATGCTCTTCATGGACTTTAGTTCAGCATTTAACCCTGTCATCCCATCAAAGCTCATTACCAAACTTGCAAACCTCAGATTCAGTCCACTATTGTGCAATTGGTTGCTTGACTTCCTGACCAGCCAGCCCAAACATGTCTGACTGGGCAACCACTTCTCATCCACCATCACCATTAACACCCAAGTGACACAAGGTTATGTGATGAGTCCTTTCCTCCACTCCCTCCTCACCCACGACTGCAGACCTGTCCATGGCTCCAATGCCATCATCAAGTTTGCAGACGACACCACGGTGATCAGCCTCATCAGGGACAACCATGAGTCTGTCTATGGGGAGGAGTGGGACCGTTTGGCTGAGTGATGCGACACAAACAACCTGCAGCTGAACACAGAAAAGACCAAGGAGCTCACCATGGACTTCACAAGGAACGGTGACCCACATCTACCCACCCACATCAAGGGGAAGGCGGTGGAGTGTGTAGACAGCTTTACTGTAAGTTCTTAGGAGTCCACATCTCAGAGGACCTGACCTGGACGATCAGCTGCTCCAAACTCAAGAAGACGCACCAGTGGACCTGATGGGGTTACGCATCGCCGGGGCACCGCTCCCTTCCATCTAGGACATCGACAGGAAGCAGTGTCTGCAAAGAGCCAGGAAAATCACCAAAGACTGCACTCACCCTGCACACACACTCTTCTTACTCCTGCCCTCTAGGAGGGGATACAGAAGCCTACGGACTAGAACCTCCAGAGCAGGGAACAGCTTCTTCCCCACAGCTGTCACGCTCCTGAACGCCTCCTGATTACGGACTATAAGCCCCAAACACACCCAATAATAACATACATATGGACTATCCTCTCACACACACATCCACGGACCTGACACCACTTACACTTAGTCAATACATACATAGTCTTTGTTCACATGTAAATAAATATATCTAATATATATATACTTATCTATAGATGCAAACTTTTTTTACTTTGTATTTGTGACAGTGTAAGAACAATAAAGTTGAACTCTATTCTATCCTATTCCAAAAGATTCTATTCTACTCCAAAGATCCAGACGAAATTTGATATTCACCTTAGTTGTATTTCTATCGTTTCCCCAGCAGAGAGCAGCGTTCCACCATTTTATTTACCCCGATTCTTTAACCTCTGGCCTGTTTCCCATTTCTTCATGCATCACTTCATCAGTGACCAGGGTTCCCCTGATGACGCAGGGCGTCTCGCTGCTGTGGACACTAAAACAAAGACGGCGACCAGATGGACGCCTTCATGTTCCCACAACAACATACGGCACCACAAACACACGTATGAAGTTTCTTTACATCACTGGAGAGAAGCTGCTGGAAAATTCCTCAGAAGAGACACTGAGTGAAACATTTTCAGGCTGATGGTTCGATCCTCCTCCTGCCAACATTAAGCTCTGGTTCTACTGGGTTCTGGCCAAAGACGTTAGAGCTGGTCCATAGATCCATGGCCTAAATTTACACAGTGCTGTCCTCTCAGAGCAGAATATAGCCGAGCCGCAGATCAACACAGCCTATAAGCTGGAGTCAAACCCAAAACCTTCAGATTGGAGGAAAACTTCCACTGCAACAGAATTTCTGGAGTTCTGGTCCAAAAGCTAAATCTGTTTGAAGGGTTTTTATCTGTGAGTTATTAAAAACAGTACAGTTTTATTAAGGTTCTACTTCCTTAAAGGGAAAAGGTTTTCTTTTCCATACAGAAAAAAGACCAGAGTTGATTTGATAATTTTTTTCAGGGTTTATATAGTTTCACATTCATATTATCAGAGACACTGAAAATGAATCCACAAGTTGCCATGATCTGCTGGAGTGGTGGCCTAGTGGTTAAGGCATAGAGCTTGGATTCCTGAGGTTGTGAGTTTGAAACCAGCTCCTACATACTGCCACTCTGACTCTCTGAGCAAAGACCCTAAACCCCACAAATGGCAGCTCCCTGCTCCCCAAGAGGATGGGTTAAATGCAGAGCGTGAATTTCGTTGTGCTGTAATTGTGACGGTGTAATGACAATAAAAGCTGGGGGGGAAAAATCATGACTGAGAGCTGTTCTAATTGCTCATTTTATTCACCTGCCTTACTCTGCCCAGTTTCCAAAACCACTCAGCTAATCCACCTGCTTCTGCTTCTTTATATATGCCTCAGTCCCAGCTATTGAGGCCAGATTATTGAGTTTGAGATCATTGCTGATGCCCTAGTTCCTGTTTTTGTTCTTGGGGGCCAGTGGTGAGGGAGATTCTTAGTGCTTCGTAGTGTTCCTGATTACCTGATCCCGATCTGCCTTCTTTCCACTGAGTGTGCCTGTTCCTGTCTTGGCTCAGTAGAGAGGTCGAGTTTTTAGCGGTTCGTAGAGTTCCTGTTACCCTGACCTGTTCTGCCTCTCACCTACTGAGCCTGCCTGTTCTCATTTTAACGTTCTGCTTGAACTCTCTGTTGGACTCCTGGAACCCTGAACCAGCCTGCTCCTGTGCTTATCGGTATCCCTGACTGGGCATTGGACTCCTGGACCCCTTAGCCTTCCTATTCTGATCAGTTTCCCTGACCTGGCTCGGACTCATGCTTACCTTCTGGGACTGCTGAATCCAACCCTCTGGATGGATCCAACTGTGTTAAATAAAGATGGGCTGAACTTTTAACCAGGTAAGTGACTCACATGGATAATCATCTTCTGTCAGATTATCATGGTCTCTTACCTGTGTTTTTCTCCATCAGAGTTTCCAGTGATAGGCTACTCATGCCCCTGCAGACCCACAGCTCCGCACCTGTTTTCAATTAACGCCATTTAAGTAATCACTGTCTCACCTGAATTCTAGCTCCATCATTCTGAGTTTATGGTACAAATTAATCAATTCAACACCTTTAAATGTCCTCAGAAAAAACTTTACTCTGTGATTGTGGTTCATCAGGAAAAAGAAACACCAGGAAACACAGTTTTTAAGAATTTCAGTTTTCCAGACCAGTAGATCCAACACTGAGCATCGATTCCAGGAAATAACTGAAACACTCGACACCGTGTCAATCCCTGTATGTTAAAGTAGTTAAAGTTTTAAAGTAACAATTAGGGAATTAAGATCAACTCTGATACCTTAGACACTAATAACAAATTCATGTTTCTATGCTCAACCCTGATTTCCACTTTTCATGAAAGCAGTTTTTACATTAAAGGAGGAAAACCATTCAGAGGGACGGAGTAAGGATCAGAGAATGGAGCCAGAAGATTATTCTGCATTAAAACAGGAATTTGGATTCTATTTATGAAAAAAAAATCAGTATAGAGCATTTGGTAAAAAGAATTTAAAAGGTCTTAAGCAAAATAAGAAAGAGGAAGATCAGATTCATCGGGCTTCTCATCATCATCAGCATCATGATACAGCATCACAGGGAGCAGGAAAGTCCAGCAGGAAGCTGCAGACCCTCGTGTCTTCACCGTCTAAACATTTCGCACTGAGTGAGGAAACTTTCCCTAAAGAGGAGCAGCTCTGAGCTCCACGCGCTGATGTTGCGTCATCTCTTATTTACTCAGGCACGTTTCTGCTGCTCATCTTCTCAGTCCAAACACAGTTCTGCTAATGACTCCTGCAGAACATCCATCATCCTGCAGCTGCCTGGTTAATCTGTTTATGGTCCCAGAAGAGGAATAAACTCATATCTGCGACTCATCGGAGCTAAGAGCATCTCTTATAAAAGGTTTATGTGTCTGAAGGAGCTTAAAGTCAGTTCTTGACATAAAGGGTCCAGCTTTCAACAGGTTATGAATGAAATGAGGAGGATGTGAAGGAAGTAACATCCTGAAGTGGATCCACCTGAGAGCCTCTGAAGGAGAACCGAACGTGAAGGTTCACATGTTTTTTTAAAACTGTGAAGATAAATGTTGAAAGTAATAAAAGAAACTCAGCTGAAGGAGAATCAGGGCTCAAATCTGCTGCTTCTGTCTCCCATTATCTAACTGATGGACTCCCTCCAACCTGCTGCCACAGTTCTTGTCCTCCTTTCTGTTTGTCTCACAAAGACCCGATTCATTCAGAAACGGAACAAATGTTCTCATTTTTTAGAGGCGGAATGTCGGGTAACTTGAAGCCTGGTTTCCATTGCTAGAAAAAGATGAAACCTTTAATAGGAAAGGTGGACAGAACCGGGTCGCTGACTCTCCTACAGCCTAATGAGCAGAGAGATGAACAAACGGCGGTAGGTTTACAGCAGCATGAGCTCCAACCATGATGGACACACAGGTAAGCACTAATCCACTGGAACCAGGTGTACTTTCTATGATATAATAGAAGAGATATCGTTATTGAAAGCAGTGACTTCATTCAGAGGCCCGTCGGACCTTTTATGGGAAGTTCTGTGACTGTTTTGAGTATAAACAGAAGTTCGATGACGTCATGGCGTCCCTGGGTGGATTTAGCCGGCAGCAGCTGCTCATGATGACGTGGAGCTTCGACGATGCAGAGAAACGAACCCATCACTGCATCAGAGCCGCCTGCATGAGGCTCAACTGAAGTTTATTCAGAAAAAAATTTGAAACTTCACAAAAAAGATTAGTACCTTTTTACTAAAAGAAGAAAAAAAAATTTTAATTCAAAAACATTTTTAAGCTGAAAAAAGTGTCTAAAATCTCTTTTCGCATTCAGTTTTTTGAAATGGTAGGTGAAACTTACAATTAAAAGTTAAGTGAAGCACTTAAACTGTCATTCCTCGTTTCATACTGCATGTCATCTAAGCCCCGCCCCCACATAGTAGTTTGAAAATAAAAGATGAATTATCTATAATAAAAAAAGAATAAATCTAAAATGTATTTTTAGTTTTAAATCTGTTTTTTCAGCTAAAATTTTATTTTCACGAAAAATCAAACAATGTTTTCCATAAATCTGACTGATTGCTGATGTTCTAGTCTGCAGGTCGGGTCCATTAGTTCCTGCAGTGTGGTTCAATGGTACAAGTGTGCAGCTGATGCATTATGGGTAGGAGCTGCAGACGTCTGAAGCTTGGTCTCTATCACATTGTTTTAGGAAAGAAAGCAGGAATCTGTTCTCATGTTCTTGATGGATCCATCAATGGGTTTCCCTTGGAGTTCATAAGTTAATATGAGGAATTGAAGGAATTTTAAAAATGAATGCGACACCTAAAAAGGATTCCTCATGATAAAACTTGTATTTTTATAACTTTATCCACCTGAGCTGCAAAAAGCCCAGATTTCTACACACCGTCTGAAATGATGTGATTTTAGTCTGTGGAGGAGGTTTAATTCCCCTAACAGTGCATCCCACATCATTAGTGTAAACTCCGCCTGATTCATTCAGACAAATGGAGGAAAAAGGAGGAGATCTGGAGAAAGTTCATCTGGAATCCTTCCAGCTGGCTGCTGTCAGCCAGAGGATGAAGCAGCAGACGGCTGGAGAGCGTGGATGGTGGAGGGGGGGGTGCAGGGTCGACTTTCTGCTGACTAAGAGCTTAAATAAAACTCATTAAACGGTCTTTATCAGGACGGACAGAAACTCACTCATATGTTCATGTCAGGAGCATTGAGGACAGAATGGTTTAGATCTCTAAACGTCCATCTGGTGTATTTAGTCTGTGTGAAACATTGAAAAGTCAAAGATCCTTTAAACTATTAATGCTTTTGAAATAATTATCATACACAGAAGATCTAGTGGTGCAAAATAAATAAAGTATATGAATAAATGTTGCATACATTTTTGACGGTTCCACAATATGAACATTTTTACTTCTGGTTAGGATGTTAATGTTGACAGTAAAGGTTTCTGCATTATCTAAGTGTTAGATTTCTTAGATTCATGACAACTAAAATAGAAAAGAAGAAGTAAAAATGAGATGGAATGATACAGGCCAAAGAATAGTCCTAATTCATGTCAAGTTCAGTTCAACTCAGTTTATTTCTATAGCGCTAATTCACAACACATGTCATCTCATGTCACTTTCCAGTTCACCAGATCATCCAGTCAGATTGATTCAAAGTTTTCTATCTAAGGAAAACCAGCTGATTGCATCGACTCATTGACTCTTCAGCAATCCCTCACACTAAGCATGCTTGTAGCGACAGTGGAGAGGAAAAACTCCCTTTGAACAGGAAGAAACCTCCAGCAGAACCAGGCTCAGTGTGAGCGGCCATCTGCTGAGGCCCACTGGGGTTCAAGGAGACAGAAGCAGACATAGAAAAAGAAGCATAGATACAAAAGGCAACTGTCAACCAGCTCCACAGGCGGCCCCGTCCAGGAAACACACAGCCAGGCAGACGAGCTCCGAGCCAGCTCCCATGTCAGAGGATGAAGAGAGCACATCCAGTTAGTCACAGTCAGAGAAACAGGACTACACTGGAAAACAGGCCGATCTCCAGCATCTAGAAACAAAGGTGTTGATGGCCTCACATCAAAGGTCTGAGATAAAAAAAAATGCTGACATTGTTGGATCTCAGCTAAATACGGTGAACTTTTCACACAACTTCATGTCCAAAGACCTGAAATATTCCTTTAAATGGTTTTCTGCAGTGGATAAAGTTAAACATGAAGTATTTTAATTTAAATTTAAAAGGATAAGCCCCTTTGGGTATAAACAATCTGTTCTTTAAGAGAAAATAGAAGAAACTAGAAAACACAGATGCAGACAATATAAAAAAAAACTTAAATATACAAATAGCCACAGAAGAATCACAAAAACACACATAGTTCTCAACTATAGATTCTGTTAAAGATAGAATAGAATAGAAGTCAACAGGATATACATATTATTACAGATGAACACAATATTACAGCAGCTATTATACAAAAAAAACATTTAAAAATATTTTGAAGAATAAGCCTCCCTGACCACAATAGCAGAAGTTATAGAGCAGTTTTCCAAACAGAATGAAGTTTTTATCTGAATAAAAATGTTCTAAACTCTTTCTTTATTTACACAAAAAAACGACTAAAAGCATTAGAGTTTCACAGTTAGACTATATATGGAGCTAAACTAAACAATCAGGATTACTAAGAATAATAAACAGCGCAGGTTTTTAAAGAGCCCTGAAAAATAAACCCACTAAAACTGTTATAATAACAATTCATCAGAGATTAGTAGATGCAGTGTTTAGATAAATGATATCACTTTAAGTAAAAATGGGAAGTAATGATTCTGGTATAATCATTTTCCTTATTTAGAAATAAATGACTGATAAAGTAGTTGGAAATGATGTGTTAATCTTATTTATAACAGAACGTAAGCGGTAAAATGAAAGACCTAGAAAACACTGGAACTGAATAAAGATCAGGTTCACTAAGAGTGAAAATAACCTGCAGGAAGAAACAGATAAAAAAAGACTGAAACATCTGAGAAAATATTAACATAATGAACAAAAATGATCTAATGAGAAATGAAGAAGATTCAAATAAACTCCCACAAAATGTAATCTAAGAGATTATGATAAAATATTGGAAACTGAAACAACATTTAGAGCAAAGAGCCTTCTAAAGGAAAAGTCTGCTCATATTCAGAATTCAAACTTCTGAAAGTACTTTAAGTATGAAATTGTTCAATAAATGATGTGTTTTAATTAAAAGTAATCTTCCATCTGGAAACCTTCCGTAGAAGTAATTTTGGGAAGGGGCGAAAATACTGGTTAGCTGATTGGCCTATGTTGGTGATAGACGGGCCAAATAAACCAATCAGATCAATGAAGCATATGATGTACTAACAGAGCAACGACGAAAACACAACCACAAGCTGTCATGGTCTTGGTTCAGCTGTTCTTTACTTTGCTCCTTGTTTTCTAGATTTATTGGTTTAATTCCAGTTTTGTTGTATTTCTAGATTTATATTAGTTCTCATGTTTTTCTGTTGTCCTCTTTTGCCCTCTTGTGTGTGTGTTCCTTTCCCCTTGGCTCCCTCATTGTCTCCTCTCACACCTGCTCCTTGTCAGCTCGTTAGCCCTCCCTTTGTCTCTCTCTGCTATATATGCTCTCCCTCTGCTCTCACTCTTTGTTGGTTCCTTGTCTTTGCTGTCCTCCCGTGCTGTTGTCCACGTTCCTCGTCTCTCCCTGGCTCCTCGTGTTTGGTTTTCCCCAGATATCTCCATATTTCTGGTTTGCTTTGATTATTAGTTGGATTTTTGCATTCCTGCCTTTGTTACTGTTTTTGCCCCATTAAACTCCCAAGAAATCTCCTCAGCCTCTCTGCCTCTGCATTTGGGTCCTCTACCACAACCAAACCTTGACACAAGCTAGGCTAGTCTTGCCGAAACCAGTCGGGAGAAGAGCAAAAACATATTTTCCTCTGAGAAAAGCCTCCAGAGCAGTGTTTTGCTCTTCTTTCAGTGAAGAAATACTCTGTAATTCCGATAAAACTTGCTCGATAGCCACGCTAACGCTAGTTCCATCGGCCGAAGCCGCCATGTTCTTTAGACTGAACTGTCGCGCTTCTCGTTGCGTCACACCTCAACCCGCCTCAAAGCCAACGCTGATTGGACGTTCGTTTGGTGAACGGCTCCAAATTTCCTTTAACGGAGAGTCTCCAGACTGATTAGTGAGTGAAACCTTGAAAGCTCGCGAGATCAGGATGGTCTCACGAGGCTAGTGCTTCACTGAAGGCATCCATGTTTGTCAAAGAACACTACTGCCACCTACTGGTTAGTGACATCACGGTGCGGTATCGGCTGTTGATCAAGTCCCAGTGCTGTATCTGGTATCTTGAAAACATTCTTCTTCCAAATGTTGGCTACATATTACGTGTTTTTTCTCTGGCCAGAAGTTCGATGGCAAATCCTCCCTCTTCAAGTTGGCGATCCAACGACCAACCCGTCCGTGGAGGATCAGGAATCAGAAAGGTGGAATAACTCTTTTTTTTTCACTTTTACCCGATGTATTCCAGCATCCAGCTGCCATGCACGTGGGCATTGTCAGTTTCACTATAGCTCTGGTGAATTTCAATGGTGAAGTCCTCTGGAAATCTTCAATAATTGTTGATTGCAGATGTGTCTAGTAGTCAGTTCTTACTATGTTTGGGCAAAAATGTCCGGTCCCAGACTCAGTGATCGTGACGAAAGTTATGCTAAATTAATTAAATCAACGCAAACGTTTTAGTTTTAGGTAAAAAATAATGACCCATTGGTTATTCCATGCTGGCTGGACTTTTCCTTTAAAGTTATATTGAAAAGCTCAGAGATTATGAGTTTGATTTTTGCAGATTTCACCTGAATAAATCTGCTTACATCAGTGATTTACCCGTACAGTTTCGCCCAAAAGTTTAGATCTAAATCTCATCTGTCTTTGTTAAAGGAAGCAGTTTGAAGCATTTCTTGGAATCAAACAGTTGAGATGTGTTTTTTCTATCAGATGCTTAATCTGCTGAAACCGATCAGCAGGTTTCACAATGAGAGCTTTGAAACTGGAACTCATGAACGGCTGCAGGTGTGTCTAGAAACTTCCCCTAGAAAGACGACTGTTGACAGAAGAAAGTTTGTTTAATCCAAACTGAGGATTCAGAAAGTTCATGGCTTTATGTTGAGAGTTCAGTTTATCTGTTCCTGGTGAATCACTGAACCCTGGGAGTAAACATGCCTCCACTGCAGCTTCATGACTGGCCGGCTGTTTTTAGCCCTGTTTACAGTTGTAGAGGGTCAGACCCTTCAAGAGGCTGAATGGAATCTGGTGGAAGAAGACGGTTTGTGGAGGAGGACATGTATGCCATTCCTTCCTCTTCACTATTACCAGCTACTTCCTGTTGATCCACCGCATTGCATCAGATCAGACAGTTTTATTACACTTCTAAAAATAGTGTTTTAACCATCTCTACATCTGTTAGATAGTGAAGTAAAGATGTGAAGTTTTGTTTAGAGTCTCTGCTCAGTAATTTACAACCAGTGCTATAGATTTTAGTCGATGTCATGTTTAAAGGAAAAGTCCGGTCACCATGAATAATCAATGCATCATTATTTATACCTAAAACTAATACGTTTGCTGTGATTTATTGAATTAAGCATTAATCAGTAAAAAAATAAAAACAATAATTTTTGTTGTCATCACAGAGTCTGGGAGCGGCCATTTTTGCCCAAATATAGTAACCCCTCCCTCCTGCCATCTTCCAGCAGTGACGTCACGGTGCGGTAAGCCTAGCGCCATTCTCCCCGCTTTACAAGCTAAATCAATGGGAACTACTAGACACATCTGCAATCAACAACAATTATTGAAGATTTCCAGAGGACTTCACCATTGAAATTCACCAGAGCTATAGTGAAACTGACAATGCCCACGTGCATGGCAGCTGGATGCTGGAATACATCGGGTAAAAGTGAAAAAAAGAGTTATTCCACCTTTCTGATTCCCGATCCTCCACGGACGGGTTGGTCGTTGGATCGCCAACTTGAAGAGGGAGGATTTGCCATCGAACTTCTGGCCAGAGAAAAAACACGTAATATGTAGCCAACATTTGGAAGAAGAATGTTTTCAAGATGACTTGGATAATAGCGCGTTGTGACAAACACCAGATACAGCACTGGGACTTGATCAACAGCCGATACCGCACCGTGACGTCACTAACCAGTAGGTGGCAGTAGTGTTCTTTGACAAACATGGATGGCTCCAGTAAAGCACATGCACATGAAAATTACTCTTAATTAAAAACAATTATGATTAATTGAGTATTTAATAATTTCATATTTAAAGAACTTTCAGAAGTTTCAATTCTGAATATGACCGGACTTCTCCTTTAAAGCCAGAGCACAGATTTCTGCAGATAAACAAGGTGTTCTTGGTGGTGAGACAGACAGCGTCGTCAGGGTAACATCTGATAGCTACAAAACTGTAGAGTATATAAGACCTAATAAGTAAAACTCAGAGGGATTACACATAGGAATGCGAGAAGTTCACATCTGCTCCCTACTGGTTGGAGGCTGTTTAGAATCAATCTGCCTAACAATGCTGGACAGAATTTTAAAAAATAAAATATGTTCTGCCTCTAGGGATCAGTCTCTGCTGTTATGACCTGCAGGCATTCTGGGTAAAAAAAGGCTTTTTTAAAAACCTTCTTAAAAAGTCGTAGGAAAGCGGCTGTTCCAACCGTTACATTGCCGAATTCTCCCGAGTGGTGCCGACTTTAGGCGAGTGAATAAAGCGAATGTGATTGGTCGATTATCAAGGGGGCGGGATTGTTGTGGCGGAAGGTTCGCAAGCAAGTTAAGTTGTGGCTGGTTTGTTGGAAGCATCTTGCTAACCAGTTAGCAACTTAGTGCTAGCAGGTTCCCAATGGGAAATTCCATTGGGACCAAGTAGCACTAAATTGGTGACTTAGAAACGACGCTGTCAAGGAACGCTATGGACAGAGGAAACATGCAAGAGGAGGAGAGTTTAGTGTCGGAGGTCGTGGATGAGTCTCCTCCGTCATCCATTTTTTATTTAGAGGAAGAGCGGGGACGAAGATGTTGTGGAAGAGGACGCCAGGGCGGCAGAAGCTTGGTTTGGTGTAGAAGGCTTCCAGCCGTACATGTTTGAGCCCTTGCCTCGCAACGCTGCCAGTTCTGTTAGCTCTACGCCTGCCGAAGACACAGACGTCCATCCCCGTGAACACTGGGACGCAACTCAATGGGATTCAACCGTTGCATATATTAGCTGTGACATATGAATCAAGATGCTATGACCCAAAACATTTGATTGACAGATGACCGTAGATATATGATTGGCCGAATTTAGGTGTTCAGGCTGACGTAGAACTAACTGGCCTGCAGAAGATAACGGAAAAAAACACAGATTTTAAGACAGGATTTTTTTTTTATTAATAGAAATTTCTAAATTTTGGGACAATATGGTCTGATAAAGAGTACATTTATATACATGTTTAAGCTAGAATGATTTGACATTTAAATATGACTTTCCTACGACTTTAAGGTGCTGGTTTGTCTCCTGAGCTTCTCTGGCGTTGCCTGTATGACCCTCCTGTCATGCATCAGCCCACAGGTTTGGGCTTTATGACACTTCCTAATCTAACGTCTGTATTGTGCTTCATCCTGGATATACTTCCTGCTTTTTGTTGTTTTATTTTTTTCTATGTTTGTAAATAGAAAGATTTTTGTACACTGGAAAAACGATCTAGAAACAAGTAAAATTTTCTTAAATTAAGTGTATTTACCCTTGATTTAAGTAGGTAAATGAGATAGTTTGCCAATGGAATCAGTATTTTTACTCTTAAAATAAGATAATTAGATAGTATTCACTTGAAATAAGAGAATGCAATTGTGTTTTGTTATTTTAAATCTAAATTGTCTTGTTCCATTGGCAAAATGTCTCTTTTATCTCCTCAATTCAAGAACAAATGCACTTATTTTAAGAAAAAATGACTTATCAAGATTTAGTTTTTTTGCAGTGTAATTAAAATGAGCTGGAAATAAGAGGTCATAATATCATTTTAAATCTTTAATACGACGAAGGCTTTCTATCCTCCCCCCGGTATAGAAACTATATATTCCTATTGTCTCTTTACTGGATATGATTTAGAATAAAACAATGTAGATGTAACTTTCCACAGTGCTGAATTGTGTCGCTGCAGGGTAATCAGTGAAAATCACCTCCAGTTTCGAGTTTTATTCTGAAGCCCAGATTCGAAATTGAAGGTATGAGTTTGTGTTGCACCACAAGTTTAACTGTCTCTGTAAGCGTGCCAGCATTCCTGCCATTCCTCTGCAGGTTTACTGATGTTCTCTGTGGGCGAGTTTAATAAGACTGCAGCCGGTTTATCGGGAAGGTTAGTTTCTACATGCAGAGAGAAACGTTCTCTGACGCTAAAATCATACAAAAAGCTGCTTATCTTGATTAGCAAACTGCTGAAGCAGCATCGCTTTAAAGACAGAGATATCGAACGATAGCTGATCACATAAAGATTATTTTCCTTGTTAATCAACATGTCTGATATATTTTTAAATCTGCAGGTTTAACGGTTAAAAGACACGTTTCAGTTTCTATTATCAGCTAAAAACTAAACGCTTTAATATCAACGTGAATTTGAATCGGAAAATTTTGGGATCTTGTTCCTTTCGTTGGTTAAGATGAGTAAACGGATGTTAAAGGTTAAAAAAAAAAGGGAAGGAAGTGAAATGTCTGTCAGTCATCTTCATGACCTAATGTTATTTCATCACAGAGGAGAGGGTTCACCTTTCATCCTATCTTTATGTTTCTAGGGTGTGTTTCTACGGCCTTAGTGATGAAATGAGTCACAATCTGACTGTGTGGCTCTTTGTAAACCTTAACAATTGCTGCTGTGATATGATTGCCTGATAAAACGGTCAGGCTTTATATGGTGTTTATTACCGATGTGGTGTGTTTACTGACATGGACGCCGTTTGGTGGGGTCAGAGTCCAGATGTTAACATGATGGGAGGTCAGATCTGTTGCCTTTGTGCTGGTGGTGTTTCAGGGTTATTATCTGGAGCAGAGATGGTGTCTGACTGTGTGAATAGTCAGAAACATAAAGCCATAAAAACAATATTTAATATTCATTCAATATTAAACTTGGACTGATTAATAAAATGTTGTGAATTTATGTAGATATTTATCACATTTTTTACAGTTTACTTGCTCTTTATATAACAGTCTTAGTTGGAAAATGAATGAATGAATGAAGAAAACTTTATTGATCTCACAATGGAAAATTTTAACTGGTGAGATTGACTCTTATAAACAAACAGAAGGTGCATAAGTGAGGAAAATGTGCATGAAGTATCTATAGTCCATCCAGATATATACAGTGGATTGTAAAAAATAATGGAGAGATTTAAGGTGGCATATATATATATATACACAGTATTTTATATCGAGTAAACTGGTGGCAAGTAAAGTGTGGTTTCTGGTTTCTTAAATAGATGTTTAGTATAAGTTATTGCAGTGTTATTACACCAGGTTATAGTGCAGCGGCATTGGAGAGTCTGGTTGCAGCAGGGATGAATGACCTGCAGTAGCGCTGCTTTTTCCAAACAGGCTGTAAAGGTCTTTGACTAAAGGAGCTGCTCAGCTCCTCTCCAGTCTGCTGCAGAGGGTGGAAGGTGGCGTCCATGATGGATGGAAGCTTGGACAGCACCCTCCTCTCAGCCACGGAGTCCAGAGTGCAGCCTGGGACAGAAACGGCCTTTCTCACCAGTTTGTTGAGTCTCTTTCTGTCCCGCTCTGCACTGCCAGAAGCCCAGCAGACGACAGCGAAGAGGAGGGCCGAGGCCACCACAGAGTCAGAGAAAAGCTAAATATGAAATGTATGTACATGTATGTATATGAAATGTATTAAATACATGTGCGGTTCTAGACAGGGGCCAACGGGGGCCCCTGTAGATCAAGTCCTGGCCCCTGTTGTGGCCCCTGTACTGAAGACATAATACTCAAAGAAATTCGAATGATGATATGCGCTGAAACAGACATGGTTACTGATAGATCCTTTGGATCTATTTTATTGTTTTCATTACAAATTCTGTTTTATTAACTTTTTAAAAACATAGCATAAGCGGTATTGAGATAGCATCCCAGTTTTCATCTGCTAAATGTTTTTTTCCAAAACAAATGTAAAAAACTATTCTACTTTTTACAGCTAATTTTAACTGTTTTTCTTAAATTCTAATTCAGATTTTATAGAAAACTGTAATTTCAACTTAAATTAAGTAAAAAAAAAGTAAAATTCCTCAATTCTGAATGTATATTGACCTATTAAGACATTTAGAATTTTAATGAAACCTAATTGCATAGAAATTTCACTTCATGCTGCTATCTTAATTTATTTGAATCCCTTGTCCTGTTTTTTTATTTCATGCTTTTCTGTGCCCCCATGAAAACACGCTAGCCCCCTCCTGGCCCCCCTGGTACATTTGGTCTAGAACCGCCACTGATTAAATATGTTAAATATGAAAATATATAATTTTTCCTATGAAGCTATGATATTATAATAATTAAACCTCAAACAACAAAGAAACAGTTAAAAATATTTCACAGTTTCTAGTTTTTATCCTTTAAACTCCACGATAAGCCTGTTTTTCTGTAAATCTTCTCAGACACCAGTGGTTCCCAAACCTTTACTGGTTTGGCCCCACTTTAAAATGTAGGAAGATGTTTGTGCCCCCTTTAACAAAATCTTTTCCATAGCTGAACATAGAAAACTACAACCATAAACTACCATCTCCTTTCACAAAACTACAACTCTTAAAGTTTTATTATTTTATTCATGTGTTTATGTGTTTAAATGTTTTTTTTTATTAGGCATCATTTAAATTACTTTGTTCATTTGTTCACTTTGTATCCACCACCTTGACGATAATCTCTTAATGATGAAAATGTGATGCCATATGTAGAGAAAAATGTTAAATAAATAAAAATGTTTTGCTGATCAAACAAGAACAACTTAAAAAATCTTAATATCTTTATACAAATGTGATGGTTTTACAGCAGGAAGATGATGAATCCATAGATATGACTTCATTGTTAAAGTTATGAAACTAAAGCCGGCGCTCTAATATACGTTTACGTTCAGGTTGCTCTTAGTGACATCATGCGGCGCCTTCTATTGTTACACCTCAAACACTATGTACTCCTGTCCTCCATTCATGCCTCTGGTATGTTGGTTTTGTTTCCATGTGGATTGGACTGGTTAGTGATTCGGTGTCACTGTGTGAAAGCAAGGCGTGGGAAAGCTCGGAGATTTGACTGTTTACAGAACGATGACTGCCACCTGAAAGGAGCTCCGTCTGGCCCCGCCCCTGGGTGTTCCCTCCAACATAAATACTTTAAATACTTTTATAGCCCTGCATTTTTTTAAAGCTGTGTGGAAAAATTTGAATGTTAAAAATAAGTCCTTTTATAATCAAAATGATTTCCACCTGGCATGCGTTCTATAGGAAATTAGAAAAAGCTGCAGTTGTTACCTAACCCTTAAACATTGCAACCAAAAAATGAGCAGCTTTGCATTTATTTGTACTTCAACAATGAGTACAGAGCAGAGGCCAAGTTTAAAATGTTGTTTATGAAAATGAAGAATCAGATGTTTGACCTTCAGTAAACCTTCAGAAGCTGAACTTTGCCAAACATGTGACTGGATTCTTTCCATAATACTGCTCTCCTTTCATGCTGTCTGAGGCTGATAGTTTATCTGCTTTGATAAAACAAATATAACTAAGGCATGATTTCCCAAATGTGCAGAAAAACTCTATTTGATGATTGTTTTAATCATCAAATACAAGGCAGTTGCCTAGGGCCCCATAAACATGGAAGTAAATCTGTGTCGCTGGGATTTGAATTAAAAATGCCTCTGAAATTTAAATGTTGTATGTTTGTACTTACTGTTTCAGTGTTAAAATATATTCGGAACACATTTTTGACCTAAAAAAAAAATTCATTGTCATTAATTCAACACAGTTGAAATTTATTTTTTTGATTTTCTCTTCAAGCTAAAAATTCACATTACTATTTCAAAGTGATTACATTTTCAATACTTATTTTTCAGTTTAATTTTTCAGTGTTAAAAAAATGCATGTAAAAAAATTCAACCTTTCAAAATTCAAACTCAATATTTTCAGCGTCTTGAGATTCAATTGGCTTTTTTCACTGTCTTAAATTTGGCGTCTAAATTCAGTGTAAAAAGGGAGGGGTTACTTCAGGTCACAGACATTAGCAATGGATTGTGGCGTCCAACTCCCAGCCAATCGCGTTACGTTTTCTTAGTCACGTGACGTGACTCTTGTGGCGCTCATACTGAAGGAAAACCAGCATGACGGAGCCGATCATGCAAGCTAACGCTAACTCAACTACAGAAAAATAAAAGTAATAAACTCACCGTTGAGCTAGCGTTAGCTTGCATGACTGGCTCCGTGATGTTGGTTTTCACAAACATACAACAGTTAAATTTCAGTGGTATTTTTAATTCAAATCCCAACGACACAGATTTACTTCCATACATAAAACTCTGTTTACATGTATGGTTAATCTAATGTAATGGTTAACGATTCCTTATTTGTGCACATTAATTAATCCTTTTGCTAAAATGTCATCAGAATGCTGATAAGATTAAGTGTGTATCAGCCCTGTTGGGTTAAAAAATGTAGGTTTGTAAAAGAAGAACTGAAATACACAGTAATGGATTTTCATATAGCTTCTGCGGAAGGAGAGACGGTTGAACCCCAGACTCAAACACACTGTCTCCCACCGGACCTCCTCCGCAGAGCGTTTATTAACAGAACATAACACATGGTTACAGAGTATTGTTCTGACAGAACAATTGATCAGTTCATAAGACAGGATGCTCATCTCCTGACTGAATCATGAGACAGGAGTGGAGTATCTTATTTCTACAATGTTTCATATGAACACACATTACTTTAATAATCATCATTGAATAAACCTAACAAGCCCCCCCCCCCCCCCCCCCCCCCTTCAGTGTCCACCATATTGGATCAGTCCATTTGCTGCACATGTTCAGAAAGGTCCAAACAGACATTTAGCCACTTTTCAGACCCCTCTAGCACTTTGATTTCTAAAAAGCTCCGAGCGCCAAATCTAGAGACTTTTTTCTGCTACTGGAGACTTTGGAGACAACATCTAAAAGCAGCGAACTCTGCTCTCCAGAGCAAGTAGATTGGTAACCCCGCCTCCTGCTCTCCTCTATCTTGTCTGCTGTCATGATTCATGCAGCTATTATTTCATCCAAATGAAAAATGGAGAACAGATAAGCAGATCATGGCTTGTCTACAGTGAAAAGAAGGACTGGGTTATTTACTTTGGCCTTTTTGGAAACACAGGAAGGAGCAATCAGCTAAGTGAGCTTAGTTTCATTCCTTTAGAGACAGCATGAAAAGTCAGCTGAGTACAAAACATAGAGAGGAAAACAAGAAGAAAAGGGACAAGAAGAGAGGGACACAACCTAGAACAGATAATGGATGTCTATTCTATTAACATTTCTCTATCTGTAGAATGGGGCTGTTTGATGTGTTGTCTTCTCCATTCAGAGGCCCCCTGCCTGTCTTTGCCTACGGAATCAAATTTCTTAAATCCGCCCCTGGTTCTGCCTTCTCCTTTTCAACCTGCCTTCCTGGGAAAACCAGTTTTTATCTTTTTATGCTCTCATAAGACCCTGAAAGTTGTAATAAGATAGATTTAAATCTCTCTTTGGTTCATGTGTTACTGTGAATGAAAACGTCAGAAATCCTGACTTGGTCGCTTTCTGCTTCCGCTCTAAGCCAAGAAGGGATTCTCCGCTGAAACCCCTCCTTCCTTTCCCCTCCCCGGCCCCTCATCGTGTCCTTCCCTCTCAGCGTTCCTCTCCAGTGTCTCCTATATTTCACTCAGCCGGCTAAAGCTAGAGCCTCACTACACTTCCTTCCTGCACTGTGTTGCTGCAGAGGGGTGGAGTTATGATGATGTAACAATCCAGAAACCTTCATTTCATCTCTTTTTTATATTGTTATATCGTTAAAACACTTTAGATTAAATTATTTCATTGTTTTATTTTTTAACTCTTCACCATTATGTTATTCTTATACATTGTGTGACCATTTATCTATAATATTTTTGCTGCTATAACACCAGAATGTCCCCATTGTGGGAAAATAAAGGGATTT
Organism: Cyprinodon diabolis; assembly: GCA_030533445.1. NCBI lineage: Eukaryota > Metazoa > Chordata > Actinopteri > Cyprinodontiformes > Cyprinodontidae > Cyprinodon > Cyprinodon diabolis. The sequence continues at coordinate 47,244,505 of CM060073.1, read as the reverse complement.
TCTCACAGAGGGAAAAAACTAAAAAAACTAAATGCCAAATGAGCTGTTTGTTTTGTAGACTCAGTTGATTATTTTTAGTTATTTGTTTCGCAATGAGACTAAAAAAACAACAGAAAATATCAAAAAACTATGAAAGACTATTTTTATAATTACCAATTATCCGCTATGCTATAAAATATAACAAATAAAGTAGAATAAACAATAAAATAGGAAACATTCTAGAGTTCATTCCTGCTTATGTGGGGATTTCCTCACAATCTAACATCTATCAGTCTACAGATATTATGATTATAGGCAGGGAGGTGGGAAACGTTGCTTTTCAAGGACAGATAAAGGAATTATCAGAACAACGCCCACGCTCCCAGACCTCAGCTGGTAAATTAACTTTAATTAGAGAATAATTAGCAAAGTCTAACCAGAAACAGTTTGTATTAGAGCCATACTTCTGGGCTTTAGTTATTTTGATGTAATACCTGAAGGTCACAGTATTTTTTTTTTTGAGGGGGGTTAAAAAGTTAAAAGCAGCCTCTCAACAGGTAGGCTAATTACGGCTGAAACCATACGGTTTTTGACCGACGCCGTGGTCGTTATGTATGCTTGATCTCTGTGTTTGGGCAAGTTATTGATTGTAAATGTACAGCAGTAAATGCATCCTGGTAGGGAGAGCAAAGGATCAATATATGCCCTGAAATAACAGCAAGTTTTGTTTATTCAATTGAAGAAAACAATGCTTCAACTTCTTTCCCCATTAGCAGTTCCTGAGTGGCTAAGGTTAATTATTTTGCTTTCTTTGCTAAAACAATTCACTGTGATTTGTTTTAATGAGTTAAAGGAGAAAACCAGCATGTTTAAAAATCTGCATCCAGATGGAAGAGGACTCCTCTGGTCTTTTGGTAGGAAAATAGATAATGCAGAGCTAAAATAGTTAAAGAAAACCAAACAGGACAGAGAGCTTCAGCACGGTGGTGGAGGGCTGATGATGTGGGCTTGTTTTGTAGACTTATGCTACGTTCAGGCCTCAAGCAGCAGAGGCAGCAGAAGCAGCAGGTTTACATCCAAAGTCAATGGTTGGGGTGCATCAAGGTGCAGCAAAAGGTCCTGCAGCGTGTTTTGAGCAGTGGGAGCAGCGCCTCACAAACCTCTGAGCATCTGTGGCGTGTGACGCGCTTCAGAAGCAGCAGATGCTGGAGTTAGAAAATTTTAACTTTTGCTGCTGGATGCTCCACATCACAGCAAATATAGCTGCCATTGTTACAGGTAAAGAAAGGATAGGGATGCTTCAGCTGCGCGTCAGAACTAAACTGGTACAAGCATCAAAAATGAAGCAGTATGCGCGTTTTTGCTGTTTCTGCTGCGTGTGGTCCGAACGTAGCATTAGGAGTTATGGTAAAGTCCTTATATGGTCATTTTTCAAGTCAGGAGACCTGACCAAAGCACAGTACACTATATTCAGTCATTCAGTCACACACTGACGGTGGTGGGCTACATTGTTGCCACAGCTGCCCTGGGGCTCGATGACGGAATCGACCCTTCAGCTGCAGAGCAAACTCCTGCATCCGATGCCACTGTGGCCCCCATCAACCAATGAACACCTCCATAGATCCAGGTAATCTAGAGTTAGGATCGTTAAAACAAAGAGACTGGAGAGAAAAACAGTCAGACGTTTCTGGTTTCCTGGTCAAAGTTTTTAACCTGAGTGAATTTCTGTGATCTTTAGGGGCTGAGCTAACCTGACTCCGCCAGATGGATTTGCTCCGCATATCCATCTGGAAACCTTCCGTTGAAGTAACTTTGGGAAGGGGCGAAAATACTGGTTAGCTGATTGGCCTATGTTGGTGATAGACGGCCCAAATAAAACAATCAGCTCAACGAAGCATATGACGTACTAACAGAGCGACGACGAAGAGGAGCCAATTGATAGATCAAACTCTTGCCGAAACCAGTCGGGAGAAGAGCAAAAACATCTTTTCCTCTGAGAAAAGCCTCCAGAGCAGTGTTTTGCTCTTCTTTCAGTGAAGAAATACTCTGTAATTCCCATAAAACTTGCTCCATAGCCACGCTAACGCTAGTTTCATCGGCTGAAGCCGCCATGTTCTTTAGACTGAACTGTCGCGCTTCTCGTTGCGTCACACCTCAACCCGCCTCAAAGCCAACGCTGATTGGACGTTCGTTTGGTGAACGGCTCCAAATTTTCTTTAACGGAGAGTCTCCAGACTGATTAGCGAGTGAAACCTTGAAAGCTCGCGAGATCAGGATGGTCTCATGAGGCTAGCGTTGAGCAGAAACTGAACAGAGATATCAACGGCACCGATACCAGCTGCTGGGTAACAGGGGTTAGATTTCTACTCATTATATATCAGTCTTTAGAATTATGTGTAGGTTTTATTATATTTGTATTTATTTCTATTTCTGTTTATATTTGTTCTGTGCTAAAAGCTGTTGCTCCTGAATTTTCTTTCCAGTAAGCATGTTTGGTCTGCTTGATTAAAAATGCTGAGTTAACAGGTTTTCCTCCTGTTGACCTAACCTCACCTTCAGGTTTCTGTCTGAACAGGTTCAAACCTGCGCTCCTGTTGTGCAACATGAGTCTGAAGCTGCTACGTGGAAAAGCAAAGTTTTAACACTTCAGGGAATGGTAATACAAGGAGCCATGGAAGAATTCCTTAGTTTCCTGATGGGCGTGTTAATGTTTCTCTCTCAGATAGATGTTTGGAGCAGCTGCCTGGTGTGTTTACAGAGCTCACATGCAATGTGTGAGTGCCGGGTGTTGTTGTGGGGGAGGGCGGTGACCACAACTTCCGCCGCTTCCTCTGATCATCCCTCCTTTCTGTGACATTCACCGCAAACATTCCCAGTTTTATTCAGCGGTGCATCTGTGGTATTCCGACACGTGGGCCTTCTGGGATGAATGGAGAGGCGTGATGGTGTTGATATGAGGGTTTGGTTGTGGTGCGGCTGCGGCTGACACGCAGGTTTAGAACATCACAAACACCAGAGCAGTCAGCTGAAATCATCTGCCCAACACCAAACATCCCAAAAAGGTCACGTTCAGAGCTTCCTATGTGAGCTCATGCTGTTGCAGACACGTTATGCCAACAATTACTCAGAGATGAAATCCTGGTGAATCAGTTTGCACAGCGGCAATAAACATCATTTGGATGAACATTCTTCAATCGATTCTGACATGATTAATATTTTATGCTGCAGATATGCAGACATCAAAGATTAAAGTTTAATGTTGAAATGAAACGATCCAACAATCAAACAACTGATTAGTGAAAGTGAAAAATCAGTCCTGTAATAAAAACATCCTGCAAACTTTATAAGGACTTTATTTATATTTGAATATTTTTGAACTGAAGTGTTTCTGTCATATTTCACCAGAGGTTTATTTTGTTTTTCTAATATTTCCAATGTGTTTATCAGGCTCCAAATGTCTTGCCGTATAATGATTTTCTTTAAGCCTATTAAGGTGTTTCCAAACTAATTAATGTTACTTAGTTTATTTGTGTTTTCTTTTATTAGACTTATCTATTCTTAACTAAGTATTTCCTCTTGCTTCCGTTGTTTCTATCATTCAGTTTTATAACAGCCTTCTTTCTTTCAGCATCAGCTAATTCAAATGACGCTCCGCCTTTCTCCACTCTTTCCTCAGTATTTAAGCTTTCTGGTCCTCATTGCTCATTTTCAAATTCTTCCAGTTTAACCATCAATCTTCCCTGTTTCTCTGTTATGAGGTGGGATTCTCATTTAACTGCCCTTTATTTTTAGTTTTTATTTTACATAATATCGCTTAGAAAGTGATTAGTTTACGGTTTTGGCAAGGGTCATTTTATTCATTCTTTTTATTATATACGTTTTTCTGCTATTATTTAAGAGGAAAAAAAAACTGATTGAGTTTTAACATAGAAAGAAATAAGATATATATTTTTTAAATATTACAGAAATGTGAGTTTGAATCCAATGTTGTAGAACAGCTTTCCTCTTCTACACCTAGAAAAACCCTCCAACTTTCTTTCAGGTTTTTTCTTCTTTCTTTTAAGGGTTAGTTGTAGTTTTTTTTGTGACCTTTCTCTTCTTTTAATCCGTAGCTTCATTTCTCAGAATTTCTTAGAATCCTCCCAGACGAACAGCCTGAAGCTCCTCTTTGTGATGTCAGTAGGAATCCAGTTTGATCCGGATCCTCCTGAGCAGCAGCTGAATCGCCTGCTGACTCTCACCTTAAAAGCACCTGATTAGAGGAGAATATTCTCACTAATTTAGTGTTAAATCAATCCCCTCGTTACCACTGCTCTATTTAAACAGAACTGTAAAACATTTACTTCAAGTTTGATTTGTAATTTGCAGTTTTTCATGCTACCCTAACAGATCTATTTATAGCTGCTCTGAAAGTTTAGCGTCAGTTATTTAAAAAAGGAGAAAACCTTGAAGATAAAGCAGAAGCTGACAGCAGACTGTTGACAGTCGGTTTCTTATCAGAGCGGTTTGAAGATCAGATGTGAGCTCAGAATTACAGCTATGGGAGTAAATTTAGATATTGTGATATTAAGTGTTGTTGAACACAAACAGCTTCCTGCAGGTTCCTCACTTTAGTAAATTCAATTAAATCAATTTAAATGCAGATGTGAAAAAAGAGTGTTTTCCAAGCTAAGATTAGTTTTTTTTATTGTCATTACATTGTCACAAGAACAGAGCAACGAAATGGACTCTCTGCATTTAACCCCTCCCCTTGGGGAGCAGTGGGCTGCCATTTGTGGCGCCTGGGGTGCAGTGTGAGGGTCTTTGCTCAGGGAGCCAGAGTGGCAGTCCATGGGAGTGGGGCGTGGACTCACAACCTCAGGATTCCAAGCGCAACTCCCCACTAGGCTGCCAACCTTCACACTAATGCCTGCTTTGGCATTAGGATCTTGCCTAAGGACCCACACTGGCCCCCCAGCTGCTGGGATACAAACCCAGGCCTCCTGTTTGCAGGACAGGTGACCACTTCAGCTCGCCAGCCGCTATAGTTTCAACCGGCAGTGTTGTGGTCAAGACCACCTAAACCGAGACCAAGACAAGACCAAGACCGAGGGAAGTTGAGACCGAGTCAAGACCAAGACCAGCGCCAGTATGTGACAATAAAATGTGAAACACGATCAAAATCACTAAAATTGATCTAAAAGACCCACATTCATAAAAACACCTAGATATTTCACACACAGAACTGGACTAAACATTAACATCTTTATTTAGTACTTCTGTGTAGTAATCACAGAATTTCAAACAATTAATCAAACTCGATCAAAATTGTATTTTCTCTGCCGTTCATGAACAGTACAAACATTTATGTTGTTTTTAAATGTGCTATTTCAAAACAATGTGCAAAATTCTGTAAAATGTGTAAAACTGGAAAAAAAGCCAATAATTTCTCTTGTTTCTCTCTCATATACAGATTAAAGCTATATTATATAACTTTTCTTAAATAAATCTATACCTGTCACCAAGTTGTGAAATATGTTATGAGAGAGATAATTTGTTGAAAAAATAGATTGATCTCCTTCACTGCATTTACCAATGAGACAGGTTATTGCTTGGATTTGAATCCAAGCATCCAATAAAAAGAAGGATCTTAAAGAAACTGATAATATTCTGATGATTAGCGTTATTTCCACAGTTGTGGTCTTGACCGGTCTTGAAATAAAATGCAGAGGCCTCAGCGCCCGAGACAAGACCGAGACCAAATGCGGTCAAGTCCGAGACGAGACCGAGGCCATGAAAAATGGTCTCGAGACCAAGACCGATCTCGAGTACTACAACACTGTCAACCGGTTACATTTTTTAAGCTTTATCCCTGAAATAGTTTAAAAACCTTAAAAAGTTTAAAGGCAATATATTTACCATACTAAGAGGACTGCTATTGTTCCAATAAGCATGTTTAGGTTAGCATCTATGAAAACAAAATTAATAATAAAATGTGTTTAGTTAAACCTTACAGCCTTACTTTTTACCTGAAAGTTTTTTTGTTTAGAAATGACTGTATTTTAAAAACATTTAGAGGTTTATTCATTTTTAATGGTAATAACCTGGTTTTCTGCTCTGCCTTGTGAGCAGGCTGTTGCAATGACGTGTTCTCAGCACTTCTGCCTCTTCTTTATTAAAGTTGGTTTAATTGACACAAACTGGGGTTGATTTTAGATGAAACCAGGAATAAATATAATCGTGATGCAAAAGAATACAGATGAGTGGGAGGGATCAGCCTGTAGATGATTATACTGTAAAACCATTTCTTAAATTTAGACTCCTTAGAACAAGGGTGGGTAATTCCAGTTCCTGAGCGCCAGAATCCTTTAACATTTAGACCCATCCTTGGTCCAACACACCTGAATCAATTAGCTGAGTTAACTCCTTAGTATGCAGTCAGTTCCTCCAGAGTCGTCTCAATCATCTAATTATTTGATTCAGGTGTGTCGGACCAAAGGTACATCTAAGGTTGCAGGATACTGATCCTCAGGAACTGGAATTGCCCACCCCTGCTTTAGAGCTACAGAGTAAACCATAAACCACCGCTGGTCTGACTGGCTATGCTCATCTGACAGAACACCGGTGTTCTGTCAGATGAGCATACCTTTAGTCAACACGCATGCGCAAGACATCATATTTGCAATCCCTTTACTTTAGTATGAAAAATAGACTTTAAACTACCTCAACGGGCGTTTATCCCTTTAGTCATGTACGCTTCAAAAAACATCAAAAAGTATGTAATTAAATAGGTTTTTTGTACATGACTAAAGGGATATACGCCTATTGAGGTAGTTTAAAGTCTATTTTTTGTACAAAACTAAAGGGATAAACTAAAGGGATAAATGGGTATTTACTATGGCTATGCTGGTCTGACCGGGTATGCTAATGTGACAGAACAGCCGTGAACAGCCTCTCCTAAAGACAAAATGGAACCGGCCCCTCACCAGTGACAGCAGAATCCCCCCCCCTCCTTAATCACCCTCGGCGGTGAAGTACAGCCCTGGATCAACAGACACAATCAACACTGGTTTGTATGGCTATGATGAAGTCAGCCTATGATTAAAGTTTGATGAAGAGTGAAAGCGATCTAGGTAAGTAATTTTTTCGTAAAATAAATGCATTTGTTCTTGGAGTGAGGAGGTACACTGGAAAAACGATCTAGAAATAAGTAAAAAATTCCTTAAATTAAGTGTATTTACCCTTAAGTTGAGTAGGTAAATGAGATAGTCTGCCAATGGAATGAGTATTTTTACTCTTAAAATAAGACCATTAGATAACATGCACTTGAAATAAGACAATGCAATTGTGTTTTCTTATTTTAAGTGTAAATTGTTTTGTTCCATTGGCAAAATGTCTCTCTTACCTCCTTAATCCGAGAACAAATGCACTTATTTTAAGAAAAAATGACTTTTCTAGGTTTTGATTTTTTTCCAGTGTAAAAAAGACATTTTGCCAATGGAACAAGACAATTTACATTTAAAATAAGAAAACACAATTGCATTGTCTCATTTCAAGTGTATGTTATTTAATTATCTTATCTTAAGATTAAAAATACTCATTCCATTGGCATACTATCTCATTTACCTACTTAAATTAAGGTTAAATACACTTAATTTAAGGGATTTTTACTTATTTCTAGATCGTTTTCAGATCTTTTGTCTTTTTGTAATAGACATGAGACCAGGTACTTTTCCAGAATGAGAGGATGAAACTAGCAGAATAAATGCAGCTCCGACATGTCTATGCATGCCTGATGTTCCCAATTAAACACAGAGCCGCAGGGGTGGATTCTATAAGAGAGGCTTCGATCCTTTTTACTTCCAACGCAGCTTTCATTAGGAAACCACTTCGGCATGTTGAGGGAATTTTATGTCCAACTTTCAGTTCAAAGCAGTTTCTGTTCTTTTCACTCTGGTTATCAGGCTGGATCTTAAATTCTGAACTGCAACGCATGAAGGGTTTTCTCTCCTGTAGAGCCCTCACTTCCAGCTTCATCCATCAATGGAAGGAATTTGATTAAAATGTTTGAAGTCGGGGGAGTCTCCGGCCTTGGATAAAGTTAACTGGATTCCCGTCTGGACTGCAGAGAGACTTCCAGTAAGAAGCTGTCTGACCTCTGCGTTTCACGGCCCTCCGAGACATTACATCAACAGACGGCTGGATAAGAGGATGAAGGCCCCTGAAAAAGGCCCGCTCATATTTTCAGATATCTGGATTAAAGAGTTTTAAAAAACGATTTTCTTAAGTAGTCAGATTAATACTGGTGCACAGAATTGGTCCGATTCTGGTTCTGGATTCACATTCAGTCAGGGAAGGGAGTTAAAAAAGTGACTCCAAAGTAAGAAAGGAATCTCTATAGAAAAATCAAGATTCATTTAAGGATTTTCTATAAATAGATGTTAACAGATGATATATTATGATTTCATTCAGGCAGTTAAAAAACCTCTGATCCTTTTCAGACTGAAAACAGTTGGAAGTCAAAGGGAGAAAAACCAGTTAAACAACATTCAGCTTCTTCTTCTTCTTCTTCTGTTGCTTGGTTCTGGTTGACCTTTTGTGCCCGCCACCCCAGGTCACGGCCAGTTTCTGTGTAAACAGCAGGAAGTATCTGTGCCGTGAAGTTTAGCTGCTTAAAGTAAACTGTGTCTGATCAGCAGCAGGATGCAGTGATAGCAGAACCAAACAGGAACCGATAGCCCGTCTTCAGATGCTATCTTAACACGTTTTTACATCACGTTATTTCCGTTTTATTGAGACATTCTTTTCCTTTTCCTAATCCTATCTTTTCAGTCTTGTTGACTTGTTGCTTATATTAAGTTAATTTATTTGTCCTTTTGTTTCCTGGAGAAGTTTAAGATGATGAAAAGGAATCGATTTAATGGAATTGGCTTCATCTCCACAGATCAAACATATCCGCGTTCCAAATCTCAGCTGCGATCATGAGATCCAGTTCAACTTATTTTCTATCATCAGCCACCTCTCTTGACAGATGTCATCACTCCTAATGGTGGCATCAAAAGAATTTGAAATTTGCTCATAACTTTTCTCTCCATCAGTGCAGCTCACCATGACTTTGACTACTTGTCATCTCATCCCTCTCTGATCTCTCTCACTTGCTAAAATCATCTCTACAGTTAATTATGTAGAACCCCTATCAAAGTTAACTGAGGGGGATTTAACTATTTTTAATCTCCTTTAATTTCTGTAGATTGACTCAGTAAAAAAAAAAAAACAGACGTACTTGTGGTTGTGTGACAGAGATGTTGCAATCCTGGCTGACTGCTCATTTAAATCACTTCTACAAACACTCTTGAAATTGTAAGCAGCTGAACCTAAAAACAAACAAACTCCAGAAATGCTGTGACTCCATTTTTAGGTGGCAGCTGTTACATAACAACACCAGCAATTCGGTTCATGAACCGCAGAACTGATTTGAAGTTGCTGTGTTAGCCATTACTCCCCAAACCCCCGTCTAAAATAAACAACACACAGCAGACACCAGCAAGTCCCCTGGTTTGGCTCACATGATCAAAGCGAAACCATTTAGACACCAGAGAGAATCGTTTTCTCATAAATACGGCTGCTGTACCGTTTAGCATGTTCCTAACAGAGCACTTCCCTCTCAATCTGCTGGTTTACTAGTGGTTCCTAGAATTTCTAAAAGTAGAATGGGAGTCAGATCTTTTAGTTATCAGGCTCCTCTCCTGTGGAACCAACCACCAGTTTTAGTCCGTGAGGCAGACACCCTGTCTACTTTTAAGCCTAGGCTTAAAACTTTCCTTTTTGATAAAGCTTCTAGTTAGAGTGGCTCAGGTTATCCTGAGCTATCTCTATAGTTCTGCTGCTATAGGCTTAGACTGCTGGAGGACATAGGGACCCCTTTTTCATCATTCTGCTTCATTCTATCTCTATTCTCCCACTCTGCAGAATCTATTAGTTCAATCTCTAACGTTCTGCTCTCTCTGCTTTTTCTCATAGTAGCTTCATCTGGTCTGTTCCTGTTTGGCTGTGACTCCATCCTGGAGAGAAATATCAGCTGTGCTGCTGCCATCAACACCTTTGTTTATAGATGTTGGAGCTTGGCCTGTTTTCCAGTGTAGTCCTGTTTCTCTGACTGTGACTAACTGGATGTGCTCTCTTCATCCTCTGACATGGGAGCTGGCTCGGAGATCGTCTGCCTGGCTGTGTGTTTCCTGGACGGGGCCGCCTGTGGAGCTGGTTGACAGTTGCCTTTTGTATCTATGCTTCTTTTTCTATGTCTGCTTCTGTCTCCTTGAACCCCAGTGGGCCTCAGCAGATGGCCGCTCACACTGAGCCTGGTTCTGCTGAAGGTTTCTTCCTGTTCAAAGGGAGTTTTTCCTCTCCACTGTCGCTACAAGCATGCTTAGTGTGAGGGATTGCTGAAGAGTCAATGAGTCGATGCAACCAGCTGGTTTTCCTTAGATAGAAAACTTTGAATCAATCTGACTGGATGATCTGGTGAACTGAAAAGTGACCTGAGATGACTTGTGTTGTAAATTGGTGCTATAGAAATAAACTGAATTGAAATGTAGGCCATTGAGTCTTTATTTTCCTTTTTTGCTGATGACATCCACCTAAAATCATTGTATTCCAGATGGCATCATAGGTTATTGACAGAATAATAGTAGTTATCTGGTTCTGCTTAAGTGTCTCCGTCTGTCATGACGCTGTTTGAAGTGCTTGGTTATCCTCAAAAGATCCACTGCACTGAAATCACCCCCATGTGTATGACCACGCCTCAGCGTATGAAGTACCTGCACTCTGACACCAAGGATGATTGGAGGACCAGGAGATGGACGGATCATTGCTCAGCTTGTTTCTTTAAATCTTTCTGCAGCTTCCTCTCCTCCCAGCCTGGTTTTCTTATTTCTCTGTTGGCGTTTTGTTTCATACTGATTTCCTGTCTTCCCTAAACAGACATATAGTTTCATATCTCTCTGTTTGAGATCTGAAGTCTGATTTATTTTCTTAGAGCTGTTGGATTGAGCAAGACCCTTAACCTCAGACTTCTCCCCAGGCGCTGCACAGTGGTTGCCCACCGCTCCCCAAGGGGATGGGTTAAATGCAGAGGTAAATTTCTCCATGGTGAAATTAATGATGTTCAATTATAATAACAATTATTATACTGAGCCGCACGGAGCTGCATAGTACATCAACACCATCTGATCCTGCAGCGGCTGCTGCTTTTCCTCATTTGATTTTATTCATTTGATTTTCATTTCATTTAAAACTACAGAATAAAAGCTCCAGATTTTTCATACTTTCTTAGTTGGACTTTACCATAACCATTTATTTTTATTTCCTGCCCTGAGAGTCCACTAAGAACCATTTTTTGCATTTATTTAGTCATATTTAGTTACTTTAACACAACTGTTTCATGTTAGCAGGGTACAACGTAAAACTGTTGTGTTAAAGTAACTAAACATGATTGAATAAATGCCAAAAGTGTCATGAAACGCTGACAGATGGACCCAGTAATCAAGGAGAGACAGTCAGTAGGAAAGTTCAAATAGTTTATTAAATAAAACAAAAACTAAAGTGGAGCTGTGGCTCGCGGACACTGCAGGATGGGGAGCGGGGCACCGCCCAATCACAGACACTCTGCAGGAGAAACACAGGTAAGTGACCACCATCATCTGACAGAAGATGATTATCTGAGTTGGCCACTTACCTGGTTTAACAGTCCACTCCAAGAATGTCCACAAAGCTGCAGTCCCAGAGGACATGCTGGAAGCCGATCATGGTCAGGGATCCAGATCAGGCAGGAACAGAAACAGGTGGCAGGATCCAGACTTCCAGGCATCCACAGGCTCCCAGGAGGGTTCAGAGTCTGACAGGGTCCAAACGTGTGACCAGACGGTCATGAACAGGAGCAGGCAGGATCAGGTGCAGATGAGCAGGCTCAGTGGAAAAGGGTAGCAGAGACAGGACGTGGAACCAGAACTTGATGCAGGAACTTTAAACTGGTCTCCTCCCTGGAGCCAGGCTTACTGGAATAAAAACTGAACCTCCACACATATAGAGCCAAAAACCCAGAGGACTCAGCGGGGGAGGAACAGTGGACGATCAGGAGACGAGACAAACACTAAAACCCTCCTTCCACTGGCCGCCAGGATCCAGGACACGCACCAAGGCAAAAACTGAACAGATCATCACAATCATCAAAAACTGAACAGACAGACTAACAGAAAGACAAGTACTGATCTGGCACTGAATGCTCAGGCTGGAGTGAATATAACCAAGAGGAAACAGGTGAAAGGCATAAATTATAATTGAGGCAGGGAGGGAAACGGTAGGTGAAAGAAAATACCAATTAAGGGAGAGCAAACAGACCAGATCATGACAAAAGTGGTTGCATTGGTTTATTTCAGTGAACATGTCATTTTCTTATAAATGTAGTCTTTCTTTTTTCAGGGTTGACATCAGGTTAACTGTACCTCGTTGTTTCTTGGTTTTACTTTTAATCCCGTACGTTTTCCACCCGTCGTTCGCGGCTCACTCAGCCACATTCTTAACGTTGTTTTTTTTAGTTTCTCCTTTGTTCCTTGTTCCTTCTCAGTTGAACCTGGGTTATTTTAGGGTTTAATAATTCCCCTGCTGTTCCACACAACATTTCCTTCTGCAGCCTGAACACTTTCTAAACAGCTTTATTTTATTTTGTAATTAAAAGAGACATTTCTGATGATTCACATTTGTTTTTTATTGCAAAAGTGATTTTTTTCTTGCGTGTGTGACTAAGAAAGGAATTTCCATTTACAGGAGATGATCATACTGGTCTCCTAACTGATCTTGATCAGCTGTTTATACTCGAATTAAACAGAATGTAAACCTTTCTCATCATTTCAGCGTGGGTGATGTAAAACACAGGCGTGACCTTTCAACTCGCTCTGATTACAGCCGACGACTTAAACAAAGCAAATGACGAAGAGCCGACGTCAGGCCCCGACAAATGAAATCAGAGGATTGTGTTTAACAGACATCATTCAAAGTCACTGTTCTGCTGAGAGAAAGACAAAGAAAAGAAGAAGAAGATGAAGTTGCAGAGACTGATTGGAGGATCCGGAGATTTGAAAATGAATTCACTGAGAATAAACGTCCTGTGAATCAGGCATGTTGGAGCAAGAAGCAAGAATTTCTGCCCTTTATTAAACTGCCTGAAGTCCATCATCAAAGAGAAATTATATTTCCAGGAGAGAAAATGTCTCAAACAGCTTCTAGATTCCCAGGAGTAGATTTCCCTGCAGATTCAGCCCAACATCAATAAAAGTGAAGCTCAAAGAAATGATGAAAACTTTACGAGCTCTGTTTCAGACTCTGCAGGCCTCCGTTAGCAGGTTATTCAAAGTTGACTGAGAAAGCATTGCTGTAAGAAAGGGAAAAAAATATTTTCTCTTTGAAAAGAAAAAGTTATGTCACATGGACAGACGAGAACAAAACAGAGATGTTTGCTCATAATAAAATATGCTAGCTGGAGGAAACAGCTGATAACTGTAAAGCATGGCAGAGGAGGGCTGGTGGAGACCACTGGAATGCTAGCTTTTTTGTAGACCAACGTTTTCCAGCCTTAAATGTAGGTTTATATACCAGAAAAAAAAAAGGTTTTCTGTTCTTTTATTAGCCAGACTCCTAGTCAAAGCTAGGACCTGCTATAAGACCATGTTTCTGTCACTGATTAAAGGAAAAGTCCGGTCAGCAAGGAATAACCAATGAATCAATATTTATACCTAAAACTAATACATTTGTGGTGACATAATAAATGTAACGTTACTCAGTAAAAAAATAAAAACATTCATTTTCATCGCAATCACTGATTTTGAGCGGCCATCTTTGACCAAATATAGTAACCCCTCCCTGCTGCCATCTTCCAGCAGTGACGTCATGGTGCGGTAAGCCTAGCGCCATTCTCCCCGCTTTACAAGCTAAATCAATGGGAACTACTAGACACTTCTGCAATCAACAACAATTATTGACGATTTCCAGAGGACTTCACCATTGAAATTCACCAGAGCTATAGTGAAACTGACAATGCCCACGTGCATGGCAGCTGGATGCTGGAATACATCGGGTAAAAGTGAAAAAAAGAGTTATTCCACCTTTCTGATTCCTGATCCTCCACGGACGGGTTGGTCGTTGGATCGCCAACTTGAAGAGGGAGGATTTGCCATCGAACTTCTGGCCAGAGAAAAAACACGTAATATGTAGCCGACATTTGGAAGAAGAATGTTTTCAAGATGACTTGGATAATAGCGCGTTGTGACAAACACCAGATACAGCACTGGGACTTGATCAACAGCCGATACCGCACCGTGACGTCAAAAACCAGTAGGTGGCAGTAGTGTTCTTTGACAAACATGGATGCCTCCAGTAAAGCACATTCACATGAAAATTACTCTGAATTAAAAACACTGATCATTTGTTGGAATAATTGTATATAAATGTATCTGTGTAGCGTTATCATGCATATAGCTGTGTGTTTTGTGCATGTGTTTACAGCCATCTTTTCTGTAGTATGTAGATTTGCTCTTGGGGAGGTTGTAGTTGATCTACGAGCAGCACTCGACCTGCTGAACTTTGGTGAACGGGTTCAACAGCTTAAATTTTGACTGAAGCCTGATATTTATAGGATATTTACTGAGACTGCAAGTCTGAATTCCTCATGTTGTCTTTAGTCACTAAAGTAGTCTCAGCTGTTGTAACCAGGGACCTCTGATTTCAATAAATAGCAAGGAGAACGCTGGGACTGCAGAGTGGGGTGGAGATTGTAAACTCCGCAGTCTCTTCCTACTCTCCTCGCGAGTAAAAATTAAATTTATTGTCTCTGTGCCTTCTTTCTTTCCCTGTATGTATGATGTTTTAGGTGCCTAGACCTGACATCATTTATTGAACAGTATGTAATCATTTCATATTTTAAGGACTTTCAGAAGCTTAAATTCTTAATATGAGCAGACTTTTCCTTAAATAAATACATTTTGCTATAATTAATATGATGACCTGTATTATAAAAACATTCACCTGGTTATATATGCACATTGTAGAGATAAAATACTTTAACTGGTTTGTATTTATTTGTAAATATCTACAAGTAAACAGAGAAAGAATAAACAATTGTTAAATAAAAATGATCCAAACTCACAAGTCTTTTTGTCTAAAAGACTAAAACTAAAATGGGGCCAAAAGCAACACTGGTTGGGGCCCAGATGGGACCGATCTGCGGTGTGTTTCTACTCTTATCAGCAAATCAGCTCCTCTCAGCCCCCCCCATACCTGTGTGTTACCTGTGAAGGCGTACGTGAGGAACCCCCAACGTTGACATGGCAACCTCCAACATCAACATCAACGTCAGCAGGGTTCCCCAGCAGCAGCAGAACCTCGTTCCATGAGGTAACGCTCTGCAGCGTGATGAATAACCTGCAATGTTTTCAGCAGAAATGAGTTACAGATGTCAGTCATTAGATTAACATTTTATTAAAAACGAAAGTAGTTGCAGCGAGGAACGTTTTTCCTGAAACTTTCTGATGATGCAGAAATATCCTGCAAACCGGCTGCTTTAACGGCTCCCAGATGCTTGTGTTTATCCCACTGCGCCAAAAGATGAGTTAAATTTAGCTCAGGCTGCAGGTCAGCGAGGGTTTCCAGTGGGGAAAGGGGAAATCAGCCAAACACAGCTGGCTTTGTGTCAGAAATGATGCTCCTGGAAGCTTTTATGAAGGATCTCTTTGTGTTGTTTGTTGGTAAATTTACATAGAAATGGCCTTTATAACAGGAGATGGATTCCAGACATGGATCAGGTTTTTATTCTAATCCCAGACATGCAAAACTCTATTTACTATAAGATCTGCTTTAAATATTTGTAGCTTTTCTGTTCTTTAACTTTTGCCACTAGATAATGCACGTTTTAGTTATTTTTATTTCTTACCTTCGTACCATCAAACCCGCATACCTTCCAGGTCAGTAAACAAACTACTGCACTGTTTCTGCTCTTATAACTACGGAAGAGGATTAGGGCCAGTGGGGAAAAAAAGTTAACTGATTTTTTTTTTTTTTTTTCAGTTTAGTATGGGGAAAAGTCAGAATTCTGACTTTTTTCTCAGAATTCTGACTGAATTCTGACGATAAAAAAGTCAGAATTCTGAGAAAAAAGTCAGAATTCTGACATTAAAGTCAGAATTCTGACTTTTTTCCCATGTTAAACTGAAATAAAATTTAAAAATCAGTTTAACATGTTTTTTTTTTATTCAGTGGCCCTAATCCTCTTCCGTAAATAACTCATAAAACATCTGTTAACAAAATCCAGAGGTGTCAGGTTTTAGTGTGGTTCTAGACAGGGGCCAACGGGGGCCAGGGCCCCTGTAGATCATGTCCTGGCCCCTGTACTGAAGACATAATAAATTCTAATGATGATATGCCCTGGAACAGACATGGTTACGGATTGGTTCTTTGAATCTATTTCATTTTTTCTTTGCAAATTCTGTTTTACTGATTATTAAAAAGCAATAAGGTGATAGCTTCAGTGGTATTGCGATAGGAACCCAGTTTTCATCTGCTAAATGTTTTTTTTTTAAACAAATAAAAAAAACTCTATTGTTACAGCAGAATTTATCTGTTTTTCTTGAGTTTTATAGAAAACAGTAATTTTAACTTAAATTAAGTCAAAAATATGCAAAATTCCTAAATTATGAATGTATCTCGACCTAATATGACATAGAATTTTTATTAAATCTAATTTAATAGAAATGTCTTCGTGCAGCTTTATAAATATATTTTATTCTCTTGCTCTGTTTTTATTTCACACTTTTGTTTCCCCATGAAAACACGCCGGCCCCCCTCCTGGTGCCCTGGTACATTTGGTCTAAAACCAACGCTGGTCAGGTTAAATAATTACTTCCTACATTTGAACTGGCTTGTTGTTTTTATACATTTTTATAATGACCAGATTAAACATTTATAACAGAAAAGGAGAAATGAAGAACCATCCAGTTAGGAGAGGATTCAGCTGCAGATGCTGATCTGTTCTTTTCCATCTATATCATCTTGGCTGGAATTTAAAACAAATCTAGAGCAAGCAAAAATTATTTTTTGGGAATACAATGTTTAAGTAGTTTTTAAAAGCTATTTTGTATAATTTAATGACTATTTGAGCTGATGTAAGGAGTACATTTCTCCACAGTGAGATCAATAAAGTCAATCAAGGCATTTTTTTATTTTTACTTTCCATCTCTACTTTTACCTGTCTTTTATAGAACAGGTGTCAATACTTTTACTGAAGTAAAGAATGTTAGGACGCTCCTATTCCGCTAAGAACATCTGATACTGATGAGAGAGATGCAGCCAATTAACATTTTTTTGTTTCTTGGAAAATACTAAGTTTGTTCAGGAACTACAGAAAATAATCAACCTTTAAAATTAATCTTTGCAGTCATTATTGTTGCTTTAAATTAGAAGCTGATTGAACATCAATCTTTAGTTATTTCTAAGATGCTAAATATTAAGAGTTGACCTTAATAATAAGCAAAACCTTTAGGCAAGAGGGAAACTGGAAATTCATTTGAAGGAGTTTTATTACAAAATAATAAATAGCAAATAAAATAAATAACCAAATAAGACAAGTATAGAAAATAGCAGTAACACAGTGTCAGGTTCAGGCATGTCAGCCTACATCAGAGACACAGAACAAAACAAACATCTGATCTCAGCCCGCAGGCTCACAGTGGAAAGTCAGAGTCTTTGTGCAGATTTTCACTCATTCACTTCAAGTTTTCTGGATCTCAAGTTTTGTTTTTCTTAGTGTTCACAGTTCTGTCATTCTCCCAGATTTCTCTCTTTCCCAGGCAGTTCATCCCCCCCATGACCAGGGGAGTCTGCTGGCTGGTGAAGCCGCGCGTGTAGTCTCCTCTCCGGCCACGCCGCGCGGGGCGCGCCGTTCCCCTCCAGAGGTTCTCAGAATCTCCTCCAGCTCGGCTCAGTGTTTTTTAAAGCCCAGATGTGGGCTGTGCAGGTTGGACTCGGTCCGGTCGGACTTAGTTGTCGTTCCCCAGTCGGTGGTAAACCAGCAGGGCCACCATGCTCTGTCCTGCGCTCGGCTCGAAGCCGCTGGATTCGCTCTGCTGCGCCGCGGAGATGCAGGGATGGCTGCTGATGATCTGATCGCTGCTGGAGGCACCGCTGTTCTCAGAGCCGCTCGGCTTGGAGCTGAGCTCCGACATGTGGCGAGCCTGGCTCTCTGCGGACTGGAAGCTGAAGCCCTGGTACTCAGCGATGGAGCAGTCTGCGCTCAGCGGCGCCTCTACGCACGGCTCCTCGGTGTAGATCTGCCAGAGGACCACCAGGCACAGGAAGACCAGCCAGCGCTTGGCTTGGCTCCTCTCCGGCGGCGGGAGGTGCATGCGGACCTTGGCGGGGTACATGACCCGGGTGCAGCGCTTCTTGGGCCGGACCGGCACGTAGGAGCGCACGGCGGTGGCCTGAGGCGGAATCCGCTCAAAGGTGAAGACCTCAGGCTGGGTGCTGCGGGCTGACATCCCGGAGCTAAAGGCGAACCTCTCCTGCTGAACAGTCATAGTCGTGCTGTTTGACCGTGAGTACATCTGTCTGTTTTCTGTCGCTCGGTTTCTGTTTTTCTCTCTCAGGGAGGTTAGATGTGGCTGGAAGCTGCCAGGCTGCTGCTTATAAAGCGCTCAGGATGATCTGCTCTTAGGAAACGCCCTCTGATGTCAGCCTATTGCTCAGCCGAGAAAAAACCGGAAAAAAAAATTAGCATAAAAGTTTGAAAGTCAGCAGCTGTGAATCATCAGGGCCTGGCTGATCCAATCAGCGCAGAAATGTAGGACAGGAATTCACTTAGACCTAAAACTGCTTTACAGTGTAAAGATTTACACTATAAACCAATTAGTTTGCTCTAAATATTCCTAAAGTGTCATTCAGACAGCTGACTGTAAACCCATTAAAAACCAGCAGGGTCCCAATAAAGAAAATCAACAACCATCTAATTAAAATCAGTTACTTTAAACTGAATTTAACTATGAAGTAAAATGCAGGTGTTTATGCCTACATATTATTCATTGACTTTTTAAATAAGAAAATATATATATTTTTTTCCATTTTAAAATCTAAAGTTTTTTTTTTTTAACCTGACTCCGCCAGATGGATTTGCTCCGCATATCCATCTGGAAACCTCCCGTTTAAGTAGTTTTGGGAAGGGGCGAAAATACTGGTTAGCCGATTGGCCTATGTTGGTGATAGACGGGCCAAATTAACCAATCAGATCAACGAAGCATATGACGTACTAACAGCCAGGCTACTCTTGCAGAAACCAGTTGGGAGAAGAGCAAAAGCATCTTTTCCTATGAGAAAAGCCTCCAGAGCAGTGTTTTGCTCTTCTTTCAGTGAAGAAATACTCTGTAATTCCGATAAAACTTGCTCCATAGCCACGCTAACGCTAGTTTCATCGGCTGAAGCCGCCATGTTCTTTAGACTGAACTGTCGCGCTTCTCGTTGCGTCACACCTCAACCCGCCTCAAAGCCAACGCTGATTGGACGTTCGTTTGGTGAACTGCTCCAAATTTTCTTTAAAGGAGAGTCTCCAGACTGATCTGCGAGTGAAACCTTGAAAGCTCGCGAGATCAGGATGGTCTCACGAGGCTAGTTTTTTTTAGGTAGAGAACAACAATCGTTCAGTTTGGTTTATAGAGAATTTCCTGATTCCCATATTTTCTCAAACCCCTGAACTGAGCGTTTGTTATTTTCTTTCTTTTTTCTGTCTTAATGTTGGCAGTGGGCTTTAGGCTGCCCTGCAAGGCTTTAAACCTGGGTTTAACCGGAGACTAAGCCATTCTCAAGCACATATCAAGGTGCTCATTCTGAGCCTGGATCCAGATTTATTGTTGATTCTGTTCATGGTGGAGAATCCTGCTTCACAGCAGCAGGTTGAGCCAAACATCCTCTAAATGTGCAGGGTCATCTTTGAGCACGCCATTTCACTTTTCTTTCACCAGTTCACCGTAGTTCTTCCAGCAGTTCACACTTTCTCTGCTCTCTTTTTCTCATCGTCTTCTCCTTTTTTCCCATCGCCCGGCTTGCCACAGGTTTGCCTGCTGTGTCTAAAAGTAGCAGCAGCAGCAACCCAGACTGACAGCTCATTGTTTGCATTTATACAGAAAGATTTAAACAAAATTAGGATCAAATGAGAAGGAAACTGACTGAGTCAATCTTTGCTTCTGATTCAGACATAAACGGATTAAACTATAAACATTTACATGTGTTTCAGAGAATATGAAAACAATTATTTGGCCTAACAACATTTTCTAAAAATACCTTTTCTTGCTTCATGTAGGATATTGGTGGAAACTTTCCACACTGTGTTTATTGTGACCCAGCGGTCATTACGAAACCTCAGGATGTTACCAACTGACAGAGGAAGAAGCGTTTTCTCTTAGTGTGTGTTTGACGACACGTCGAGGGCATCACTGGTGAAATATTTTGCAAAAATCTGGAAAACTACACTTCTGACTGTTTGCAAATTGGGGAAAAAACTGAAAACAGAAAGAAATCTGTTCCTGCAGATCGGCACGGATCATTAAGAACTGTTTTCTCTACATGAGCTCAACTCCAGACCAAACTTTATTTTTTTTATTTTGCTCTTTTGGCTCAAATGAAAGTTAAAAACTTTTATAAATAAATTGATTGTTGACGGTTTATTTAATCCTCTGATTGAGCTTCAGTCATTAATTAGAAGGAAATCTGTGGCCCTGATGAAAGTGTGTTTTTTCCCGTCCTGCTGTTCTGTGGAAGAGCTTGCAGACATCCTGTTTGTTCTGATCACAGATCTAGAGCTTTACACAAAGATCTCCTCAGGAAGATCTTCAGGTCTTTAATGTTTTTTTTTTCCAGCCTTGCAGTAATTCTCTGCCTCTGCTCCTTTGCAGCATGTTTCCTCCCCTGTGGATCAAATCGAAGTCGATCTGCTGAAAGGAGACTAAATGTTGGACATTGATTCATTATCTGGACTTATTCTCAGCTGATGATGGTAAATATTGGGGTTCCAGCTTGTTGTGTTGCATATTCTGCCCCCTTGTGGTCTCAGGGTCTCGGATCCCGGAAAGCGATTGTAGGTCAAACCCTCCGTCTGCCCAATCATTGAGGGAGGCCCTTTTGGATCAAAATGCAGTTTTACAACCAAAGCAGGAGCCCGGCCAGAATCCAAGGGTTCCTGTTATGTTAATAAGAACATATGTGGCCCAGCAGAGGTTCACGTCTCCACCCTGAGGTGTTTAATGAGCTTCTGTTCAGAGAGCCTTCCTGCTCTGAACTGCTAACTCTGTGGATATTATCCCGCCTCAGTGGCTCCATTTACAGGAATGTGCAGCCAGCTGAGAATAAAAGAGTCGGATTCTTAGAAATTCTTTCATTATGGAGCAACTTCTGGAACAATAGAGAACCTCCTGTGGTCTCTGAGGGACAACGGTGATCTCACTGAGATTTAGTCTATTTCTGTTTGTTTACGAGCTGTAGGTTAGGGAAGGAGAATTTTTGAAGATCAGCCATAAAGGATGGGCTTGTTTCTGCTTTGCTAACCATCCCTGAGGAGCGTTTCCCCTCATTAATGAATGACATGGTGCTGCTGTCCGTTCAAAGGTTAGATCATGTAACTGTGCTCTTTCAGATCTTTCTGACCATGTCATGAACCGAGGACAGATGGACCCAGTATTCAAAATTAAATTAAAAACTAAAGTGGAGCTGTGGCTCTCGGACACTGCAGGATGGGGAGCGGGGCACCGCCCAATCACAGAACTCTGGTTTAACAGTCTAGTCCAAGAATGTCCCCAAGTGCTGCAGTCCCAGAGGACATGCTGGAAGCCGAACCTGGTCAGGGATCCAGACCAGGCAGGAACAGAAACAGGAGGCAGGATCCAGACTTCCAGGCATCCACAGGTCCAGACAGGATCAGGTGCAGAGGAGCAGGCTCAGTGGAAGAGGGTAGCGGTTTTACCTGATTAGCAAAAACAGAGAATTTTCTTTAGTTTAAATAAGTTTTCTTCCAACAAGAACATTTCAAACTCCAGATCTTCAGCTCCTCTGCCTTTGAAACATCTTTGCAGTCAGTTACCAGAACAGGAGCTGTAGGTCCACTTCGATCCCACAGATTGTTGGACTCCGCCTGCTTGGGGTTCTTGTTTAGGAACCTCTTGGTCCGTGTTGCTCTCTGCAGATGATGTGGTTCTGATGGCGCCTTGGAGTCATGACCTAAGTGAGTTCGGACCTCTGTGTGAAGTGAGTGGAATGAGTCCTTTAAAGGCCTCCGAACAATTGATCTCTCATCGAAGGTGGCAGGAGCCAAAAGATGACTTTCTGTTCTCATTCTTTTATTTATGCTCTGGAACTTTAAATGCGATGCAAACATTAAACATTTAAATAATCTAACTCGGATGTAAACTTTGTTTCCATTGCCTTATTCACCCTCTGGTTGTGGCTACTGCTTGTAGTCTTGTAGGCTACTGCTTCCTGAGATACCTCTATAGTTATGCTGCTATAGGCTTAGACTGCTGGAGGACATAGGGACCCCTTTTTCATCATTCTATCTCTATTCTCCCACTCTGCAGAATCTGTTAGTTCAATCTCTAACGTTCTGCTCTCTCTGCTTTTTCTCATAGTAGCTTCATCTGGTCTGTTCCTGTTTGGCTGTGACTCCATCCTGGAGAGAAATATCAGCTGTGCTGCTGCCATCAACACCTTTGTTTCTAGATATTGGAGCTTGGCCTGTTTTCCAGTGTAGTCCTGTTTCTCTGACTGTGACTAACTGGATGTGCTCTCTTCATCCTCTGACATGGGAGCTGGCTCGGAGCTCGTCTGCCTGGCTGTGTGTTTCCTGGACGGGGCCGCCTGTGGAGCTGGTTGACAGTTGCCTTTTGTATCTATGCTTCTTTTTCTATGTCTGCTTCTGTCTCCTTGAACCCCAGTGGGCCTCAGCAGATGGCCGCTCACACTGAGCCTGGTTCTGCTGGAGGTTTCTTCCTGTTCAAAGGGAGTTTTTCCTCTCCACTGTCGCTACAAGCATGCTTAGTGTGAGGGATTGCTGAAGAGTCAATGAGTCGATGCAATCAGCTGGTTTTCCTTAAATAGAAAACTTTGTATCAATCTGACTGGATGAGATAACGTGTTGTGAAATGGCACCATAGAAATAAACTGAATTGAAAACTGAGCTGCTTAAACAGTCAGCATGGATTCAAACTACCAACCTCCACCTGTTTGCAGCTCTTATCTTGTAATCTCTCTCCACAGACTCTATGTCACATGAACGAGCCTCCAGCCTGCAGTCTGAGGTAACATGAACTCCCCGGCTGGTTCTGTCTCGTCCTTCCATCTGATTCTAATCTCTGGCTGAAGACTCTCTCTAGTCCGGTTTCCAGAAATGAACCTGAGCTGAACCAAAAACACCTGTAGACTCAACAGATAATCGATTTTTTCACTGCATCCTGATATATAAACGAGTCTTGCAGCATGAGCTGACAGGGCGGTCTTTGTCTGACACTAACCTACTTCTACAGCAGTGGGAGAAAAATGAGGAAGAGTCTGTAAATCGTTTCTTATCACAGCTTCTTGTTTCTTACTCAAGTTTAACAGTAAAAAGATCCTTGTGATAAAATCTATTCTGGACTCATTCATGCAGGTTGAACTACGCTGACTGCTGCCAGCCATTATAATAAAGAGCTTTTTGTTGACTGGTTTATTTTATCTTTCAGTTTGATCCATCTCTCTCTGGGTTTTCCCCCTGAGGAGACTGGTTTGCATTTAGTGATTCCTACAGGTTACAAAAGAAGGCCTCAGGTTACAACTGACCCAATAAAGAAGGCATCACTACTGCAAATATTAACAGCTAAGATCATGCATTTTGGATCCACAAACCTCTGAGTTAGACTGGAGATCACGGTGCATCGTTTGCATCTCATCACATGTTTTATGCTCATGTGGAGAAGTCGGGTTCCAGTGATGCACAGTTTTTAGGGATCACATCTCAGGCATGAAGCCTCTGCTTGTCTGCAGGTGATTCCTGAAAGGGCTGAGGTGCTGCAGAGGATTGAGGTCAAATCTTTGTAGCAGAGATGTCTTTAAGAGAAGCCACAAAGGTGCTTTAACAGTGGGCATAATGTTAATACCAGAGTCCCACTGCTTATTGCTCTGATACACTTTAGGTGTGCATTAAAATGTCAGTGAACTCTGCGACCAGCAACGGCTGCAGAGAGAGAGAAGGTCAGGTGGTTTCAGGCTCTTTCTTCAGGGTTTCAGGTTCAGGAGTTCAGGAGCAAAACTGCATGAATCTTTTTTGTTTCAGTGGCTGCTGCTTCATCCAGCTGAATTTCCTTCATGGTCAGTTTTCCACTGCACCACTTTGCCTCGGTAACCAGAACTAGACTGCACCATGGGTACTGTGGGAGTCCACACTGTTTTTATGAGTAGGGTTCACACTTCAACCGCACTACATTCAGTGTGAGCCCACATAAAGCAGGCTCTTCTTTACCAAACTTGTTCACCACCGTCTGCCTGGACATCTGGGATTGTTTCTCTGACTGTGACTAACTGGATGTGCTCTCTTCATCCTCTGACATGGGAGCTGGCTCGGAGCTCGTCTGCCTGGCTGTGTGATTCCTGGACGGGGTCGCCTGTGGAGCTGGTTGACAGTTGCCTTTTGTATCTATGCTTCTTTTTCTATGTCTGCTTCTGTCTCCTTGAACCCCAGTGGGCCTCAGCAGATGGCCGCTCACACTGAGCCTGGTTCTGCTGGAGGTTTCTTCCTGTTCAAAGGGAGTTTTTCCTCTCCACTGTCGCTACAAGCATGCTTAGGGTGAGGGTTGATGCAATCAGCTGGTTTTCCTTAGAGAGAAAATCTGACTGTATGATCTGGTGAACTGTAAAGTGCCTTGAGATGACATGTGAAGTGAAATGGCACTATAGAAATAAACTCCAACATAGACAGATTCTCCAATAACTCCAAAAACCAGAAGTGATTCTGATGCAAATTTTTCAGACATATTTAAAACAAGTTTTTCATTTTCTGGATTCCTCCAGATGTGAAAACTCTTGTCTGGAGCCAATTTTCGTTACATTTACACTTGCTCATATTTTCCAGACAAAAGTAAATGGAGCATCTCCCAAATGTCCCAGCTGCAAAAATGCTTTTATTGGTTCCGCTATCGGGACGGAACCAATAATGGTGAGCCTTTATTTTATTTTTTTTAATATAAAAAAAAATGTCAATTTTAACGTTTTATTTAGATTACAAAAATAAATCGTAATAAAAATAATCCTATTGATGATGTTTTAAAAACGAAAGACCTACGAAAGACTGATTTAAGACCTTTTAATATCCATTAAGGCCTTAGTTTTATTTTGAAGAATTCAATGCCTTTTAAGACTTTTTAAGGACCCGTGGGAACCCTGCCGGGGCCTGGGTCCCATGGGGACTGCTTTTGCCATCAGCAGCCATCTTCCACGCTTGGTCACAGAGCTCCATGTTGGCGATGTTGCCGCTATGACACTCTATGTACTTTCTGCAGCCCCTCGCGGCTCATGGGCAGTTTGAAAATGGTTTCTGCTGATTGTTTTTACTGCAGCAAGGAGAGTTTGTTTGAGATTTTTGTCAGGCTCCGGATCAGAACCAACTTTGATGTGAGTCTGCCTTTTTCGACACAGTTCAGGTCCAAACAGGACTAGGTCAACAGGCAAAGATAAGAATCACTTTATCAGGTCGGTATGATCCACTTCATGCTGCTCCATTAGTACTTGTTTTAACAACAACCATAGTGGACGTTAATGTCCACTATTAAGAAGTCGCATATATTTTGAAATGTGAACAGCATCGTAAAAAATTCCGATTTCACAAAAAAAAAATCAAAGTTCAGCATTAAGGCCTGCAGTGTGAAGTAGCCTTATTTTAATGATGAATAAAGACATTTTTAAAATGAACTGTTAAATATTATTATTAACTCTTTCATTCATTCAGTATAAACATTAATATCTTTATTTTATCTTTTTAATGTCGTTTCTTAAAAGGAAAAAGAAGAATAAACTTAAAAGGAAAAAGAAGAATAAACTGTCATCATTTCACGTGTCATAACTGCATTCCTCTGTTTTACTGCAGTGAAGCAGGTGGATGGAAACACCTGTGGTGGCGTCTTTCTATTCTTTGGGTTTCAGGAGAACTCTGATTTTAAATAAAGGCAGAGATCATGAGGCGCTTCTAAACAAGCCATAAAAACTCTAAACGAAATTTAAAAAGTAAGTCATCATCTCCAGCCTGGTGAAGAGTTTCTGTAGGGTAAGATGCTTAGTGTGGCTGAAATTCTCTGGATTTTTCCGATAGCTTCTCTCTGTTTCACTGAGGACATTTACCTGTGAAGCGAAACTCGCTGCCTTCTGCAGATTTTCTGCGTGTTTCAAATACCAGAAATGATTTCTGCTCCTTTTGTTTTCCACTCTGAGTCCTAATAGAAAAATCCGAAGCATCTTAACAATTAAAACACTGCAGAAATAAACAGTGTCCGCATTGCATCAACATTTAACTGTATTCCTGCGTGGGAGAATAATCCTTCCACAATTTAAACACTCCATCATTGAGATGCGTTGCTGCTGAATGTCTCACAGTCTAAACATGGAAAGAAGTTCTTCACAGACGGGTGGCAGCAGGAACCAGAAGCAGCCTTTAACGACCACAGCCTCCAGAGCAAATCATGTGTCTCCAAGACTTTCGCTTTATATGTCATCTGGCTGTGAGATTCCTGAATGCCTACAGCGAGGCTAAATACTTCCCTCAAGTTTCTAGTGACAGTAAGAGAAAGGGCCAGAGAAACTGGAGGTGTCTGACTCAGCTCAACGCAACATCTGCTGAGCTCCTGCTGGTTTGAGAACAGCAGGACCTCAGTAGATGTGGCGTTCAGCCACCGTGCCACGTCTGCATGGAGAGAAACCAAGGAAAATCTTAACAGACCTTTACCGGTTTGATCCCTGTTTTTACATCTTAAAAGCATCCATCTTACTTTCTAGACCCCAACAAGACAAAGTTATGTTCTACTATGGAGTATTAGGGCCAGGCTAGAGGTTTTTTTTTGCTTTAATTTGAAACAAAGTCGTAATCTTATAAGATTAAAGTCATAAAATACGAGAATAAAGTTGTAACATTACAAGAATAAAGTAATCAAATTACAAGAGTAAAGCCGTAAAATTACGAGAATAAAGTCGCAGCGAGAATATTTATAAAATTAGAAGAATAAAGTTGTAACATTACGAGAATAAAGTCATAAAATTATGAGAATAAAGTTAGATTATGAGAATAAATTCGTAACATTACGAGAATAAAGTAAAATTATAAGAATAAAGTTAGATTATGAGAATAAATTCGTAACATTACGAGAATAAAGTAAAATTATAAGAATAAAGTTGGATTATGAGAATAAATTTGTAATATTACAAGAATAAAGAGAATAAAGTTGTACTTTATGACAATACTTACTAGAAACCCTGTTATACCTAAAATCAGGAATATCAAGCATCATATGAAGTTATACTTATCATCGGTTAGACAAAAAAGGAAAATCTTTTAGCAGCAGCATCCAATTAGGCAGGATGTCAAAGTGGACTCTGATTGGTGGAGCTGGTCGACCATCATCTGCCCCTTCTCACCTGTCTAATTGGCCCCATGGCTGATTATTGCTGATATAGTTCACCTGTTCCCCGCAGCTATTTATGATGTTTGCTTTCCTGTCATCAGCAGATTATTCTAGCTGTTTCTTTGAGAGTAACTCTAGCCATCAATTAAGCGATTTGTCTTTTTGATTCTGACCCGTTTTATGCCTCTGGATTTTCATTTTTTTTGCCTTTTCCCCGTCTGCTCTGTTCAATTAGATTTTTGGTCTGACTTCCTTGAATCTGCTGGTTACCGGACTTAGACTGTGTAACTGACCGCAGCTTGGATTCTCCTTGGATACCTCTTGGGCTCTCTGATCGCCTGGTTTGTGAACCTGGTTTGAACTGTTCCTACAGTAGGCTTTGGATTATCCCTCTCAAACAGAATTGCATGCCCTGCGTCGGCTGGCGCCAGCTTCCCTCGCTCTGAAGCGATAACGACTGCAAGCGGCAGACATCTCCCCCGGGTTCCTCACTCTCTGAATCGGACTAAACTCTTCAACCAGGTCGATGACATTTTCTCCTAGTCGTTATCAGCTCGACATTCTTGTCACTGACCTGAGTTTCCTGTCTCTGCAGAGAATCCGATAACCCGCTCCGAAGAAGATCTGTTGCTCTCTTTCTGTTTGAATAAACTCGTTTCAAACCCTGTTGTGAATATTGGGTCCAAGCCTCTGCGGTCATTACAGGCCAGTGGGATTTAGACAGTGGAGGGGCTCTGAGGGCCTTCAAGGCCTTCACTGTTGGCCTAAAATCAATAAAAAAAAACACTAACCTACATTCACAACTTAAATTTTCTTCTTTTAACCGTATTCATTTATTCCAAACAATCCAAACAATGGTTTTACTTCGGTAGCGCTGCTGCCTTGCAGCAAGAAGGTTCCATGTTCGATTCCCAGCTCGGGGTCTTTTTGCATGGAGTTTGCATGTTCTCCCTGAGCATGCGTGGGTTCTTTCCGGGTACTCCGACTTCTTCCCACAGTCCAAAAACATGACTGTTAGGTTAACTGGCTTCTCTAAAGTCTCCTTAGGTGAGTGCGAATGGTTGTTTGTCTCTGTGTTGTTGGACCGGCGACCTGTCCAGGAGGGACTGCGCCTGTAAACAGCAGGAGCACCACTTGGGATAAGCGTGATGGAAAATGGAGGGATGGTTTTGTTTTATTTTAATATGGTTTTATGCTTTATGTTGTATTATTTTCACTTTAGTGTTCTTACGGCAGCAGTGTTATAATTTGGTTCTGTTCTGCATGTCCTCCACAGCGCTGGACAGCAGATTAGCTGCCCTAGTGGTGCAAAAAACCAGCAGCTATCTTCCTTACTGTGCAGCCACCAGCAGTGCAAAAACACACTCTTCAGTGTGGTAGTTGTTACAGAGGGAAGAAGAATCATTTGCGTTATAATTTTCAGGATCATCTAGGAGTTAAATCAGGATTCATCAGACTGATACACTGAGGGAGCTAGACAGGAAGTGTAGAGTAGAAGAAAATAGAATATTTATTTTTCCATTGTGGGAAAATCAGGTCTACTAGGAACAAAGTGACACACCAAAGAATGCAGATTCACTCAAAGGTTATAAAAGAAAAACAGAAAGTAAGTATGAGCAATTTATAGAATAAGACATAAAACTAAAGTTAATAATATATCAGAACTGGGGAGGAACATTAAAAGCAATTAAAACTAATTTACCTTACTTTATCTTTTTAAGTGCTGACAGTAACCACTGGCCGAGATTCTCATTAGTTCATTTCTATTGAATTTTTTTCACTTCTTCTGATGCACGATTTCTGGAAACATGATACTAAAAGGGAAAGAAGCCGATTACTGTTTAAGGATCTGTGCTGGTAAATCAACTCCAGATGCCTGAGGAAACAGGCTCACTTTGGCTTTAATCCACATTTTCTAAAAATTATTTCCCCTCATATATGATGATTAATCACCTCTTTCTAATTATATTAGAAGTAGCATTTTTAAAATACCTTAAAATTGCTTCAACTGCATGAGCTCACAGCTCTGATTTCCACACCTTGCTGCATGTTGCTGCCTGCAGATTCCATATCATTTTTGTGGATGTTGGGCATATTGATGAAAACCAGGATAAAACTGCACAAGATTAAGCAGTAGCATAACACCAGAGGTGTTAATGTTTTTAACTTCCTGCTAAAATGATGAGAATCACAAGTTTTGAAGAACAAGTGTTAGGATAATTATCGTTGAAGAAGATATTGGCTGCCTGTTGCGTGTCAGAACTGATGTTTTAATCTAATTAGGACAGTTCCTCTGTCTGGATATACAGTTATAATCTTCATTCTGTATGTGACAAAGATTTGGAAATGGAATGAGAGCGAAGTGTAATATTTTGATAAGGCTGGAGTCATGGATGTCTAATCATCTTCTAACATGTATGATGTAAAATAAGATGATGCGGCAGACTGGAGATGAATAAAATGCCATTTTAACTGTTAATCGGGGCCACTTCCTTAGAGGTGATCAGATCTCTGATCTGAGTAAAATTACACTTTCTATCAGAATCTGTTGTCATGTCTCCTGGTTGTTTAATACTTATAAGTTATAAAGTGTTATTTAAAGAGTTTTTTCCATGTAATCTTTTTTCAAGAAAAAGAACCGGAGAGATAGAGCATCAAGGTGCATAAACAGAGCCTAGCTTATAAACAAAAGATTCAAGATTGTTTTGATAATTATTATTATTTTTTTTTATGAAAAGTAACCTTCTAATTGAGATTTAGGTGTCATATAATGAATATTGTACAGACTTGTGCAGAGTCATAAGGCAAAATATAGTTATATTGGCTCAGGTTATTCTGAGCTATCACTGTAGTTATGCTACTATAGGCTTAAAATGCTGGAGGATTTAAAGGCATACTGTGCAACATTTTTCAGTTCATTAATGTGTTCCATAACGTTTTGGATGATTAAATGAGTCATTTCAGGTCGAACAAAGGTTTTCTCGGCCGCCCTGGTGGTCTGTAGGGGAAATACCGTACTTGCAATTGCAGGAGCAGCGACCCGCACCCACAGGCTCAGAAGTCTCGTGCATCGCGAGAGTCGGTCTTGCTTTACGGCGAGAACTGCTACACGCCCCCAGAGAAAGGCATGCTCGTTGCAGTGGCGGTATTTGTGCAGTTATCATGGCGGAAACAGCGAAAGCCCATGTCGGAAATATGCTAAATTTTCAAACTCGAAAATTGGAACAAAATAGTCACTTACCGCAGTAGACATGGTGATTGGTTGCGTTCGCCTGTCTGCTAAGCTCAAAACAACCGCGCCTGGAGAACAGCTGAGCATATTTACGACACTGCACTTTTACTTTCGCCCTCTTTTCTTTTTTTAACTCTACTGAATTCTACTTATTTTCTCCAACTTATTCCCGTTTTGACTTTATAACTGTCGCAGAGTTCTTCTGCTTCACTGTTTCTTTCCTAGGCTGAGCCACCTGAAGAGTTAGTTTACCAATACCCTGTCTAACATAGGTTAGTGTTTCTATGATTGTTAAATGAGTCTCTGTCTTCCCAAACCCTCTGGGGGTTTGACAGTAGGGTGCTCACACAGAGACTGGTTCTCGTTCTGCTGGAGATATCTTCTAGTTAAAAGGGATTCTTCCTCTTCATTGTTTCTGCGTTAAAGGGGAACGCCGTTTTTTTTACATTGGGCCCTTGATTTTACGTTATTCCATCATGTTCTACTCACCCATATGAGTTTTGTGTCATTTGGAGCCGTTCTGAAGATATTCCGTTATGTTATATCCAAGTAACGTCTTCATATGGGCAACGAATTGAAGGCACAAACTAAACTGTTCATCATTTATTCTTTATGGAACGCCAGCATTCATGGAGGCCAATCACTGTCCCCCAGACATCCACGGTTATATTTTTTATATCAATATTTTTTAAAAACAAAGCGGAGTGTAGATGTTCTCGCTCAGAGTAAAGCACTGGAAAAAATGGCAATCTAGGTAAGTAATTTTTTCTTAAAATAAATGCATTTGTTCTTGGAGTGAGGAGGTAAAACAGACATTTTGCCAATGGAACAAGACAATTTACATTTAAAATAAGAAAACACAATTGCATTGTCTCATTTCAAGTGTATGTTATTTAATTATCTTATGTTAAGATTAAAAATACTCATTCCATTGGCAAACTATCTCATTTACCTACTTAAATTAAGGGTAAATACCCTTAATTTAAGGGATTTTCACTGATTTTTAGACCGTTTTTCCAGTGAGCAAACTATTTTGGACCGTCGACCAGTAGAGTTTTGCAGTTCATTGTATTTCAAACAGACTAAGGCTTAAAATACAGAGAAAAGGAGGAAAACAATCGGGTTGTTAGAGTTTGTTCATTTCAGAAGTTTTTCTAGAGATTCCGAGGAAAATTGTTTGGCCTGTTAAAAAGTTATGTATTCATTTGTGTAGAGCTATGTGATTAAAAGACAGGGAGATGTTGAGCAGCTAAAAGGTCAGATTGCAGACAGAGGGTGACTCTGCCTCCAGCTGAGGATTACGTTTTTTCCCCCCTTTGACTGTAACTAAAGAAAAACTTCCTCCATCTAACAGCAGACTGGAAAAACCAACTTATTATTTTAACGTCATCCAGGCTCTCTGTGTCTACATTTTTGTGTGCATCAGTTGGTGGCTCAGAGCTTCCTTGCGTTTAACCTTCTGAAAATGTTTTTTTTTTTCCCATCCTTACTGTAAAAGATGAAGCAGCTTCCTTTAGAGCCAATAAAGTTTGTCCTCATTTAAATATTTAGGTTGACTCATGCTGGCCATGTGACCCGCTCCAGGCTAAAGGCCCGGTCTTTGTGCCCACTCACACATATTTCTTCACGGCTGACGAGCCAGCTGGCAGGTGGGCCAGTTTGATCAAACCAACCGGACCGGCTGGTCCGCTGCTGGAGTTCTGCCATGTGAATGGACTACGTGCAGAACAGGGCACAGTTCTGCTGTCTTCTGGTTTTGCCAGGCGATGGATGGGGGGGGGGTTCATGTCAACGTGAAGCCCCGCCCACCAGAGCCACGTCAAATGCTAGGTTGTGACCGGTCACCTCTATTTAAAGTGATGGCTGCTCATTTTATATAATTACTGTGATGGCTGCAGGAGGAGAGCTCTGCCAGTTCTGGAAGAAGAGTCCAATAAACCCACAATCTGCTCCAGGAACAGACTAACCAGACTCCTCATTAAACTATAATTCTTTGTTTCCCCCAAATCTCTGCAGCTATAACCTCAGACATTTTAAACAAGAGTAGAAACTAAGTTTAAGCTAAAGTGAAATCAGTGATGCAGGAGTTTAGAATGAAATTTATAAAGCTTTTCAGATGGGTTTCCTGATTTCTAATCCATCATTAAAATAACAACTGAAGCACAGAGAAAACTTTTTAATCTGATTTAGTTTAGGAAGGAAAAACTTAAGCATTTAATAGGAAAATGTGGACATTTAAAGTTAGTAAAGGTGGAGTTACTTTAACATAGAAGCAAAGGTTTCAGTTCATCATCCACAGAAAAACAGCTGCTGGCCTATAAGAAAATTAAATATATGATGAAAAGTATGTTTTTTCTTCCACTTTCACTTTGTTTTTTTAGGCCTCAGAGCCTCTAAGTTTGCTGAGCTGCCGTCCATCAAAGTGTTAAAACTGAAGCAGAAGCTGGAGGTTCAGGAAGGGGGCGGGATCTGATGGATCCACAGCTAATCTCAGCGCTGAGTAAGTTACCCTCTGCTGCTAAACAACGCCATCGACCAGAGCCGGCCTGACTCTACAGCAGCTCTTCTGTCTGCTCAGTTTTTCCTCATTTCCTGGTACTCTGACCTGCAGGGTGGAGAATTTTAAGGAAAGATAAATTGTGTTACGAATGTTTGGGTCATTTAAAAAAAGCACATTTTGATGCAAGAGGCTTCCTTAGAGAGAGATGGCACAGGAAATGATGAAAAGTCAGAGGAAAAATATAACAGAACCAATCATGACAAATCTGAGACATCCAGAAATAAACAAACAAACAAGAAGACACGTTTTTATTCAGGAATAAAACTTTCTAACGAGAGGAAAAACACAAATGTTAGAAATCTTGGCTTATCTGTAAAGAATCATTTAGACGTAGATTTATTTGTCGTTTTGTTTACACATGTGTAAAACAAAAATACATTTAGTTTATAACAGCTCTCTAAACAATTTCATTTTTTTAAGTGCAGCCTTGAAAAATAGTAAAAAATATATAAAAACAGCAATATAAACATGACTGTAAATTTACAGTTCTAATATTTTAGTGCTGTGTCTCATCTTCAGCCGACATCCAGGACAGAATTAATGATATAATAAATAAAGGATGAAAGGAAAATAGAAATATTTCTAGATAGAATAAATCAAAATATGAGTGGTTATAGAAATACTTTTAATGATAATATTTTTAATGCTTTTAATCCTAAGTAAGTGTCTGTTCAGCTGCTTTTATCCCACCAAGCCTGATGGAAAACGACACCATCACAGGTTCACCAAGGCGGCTCTAATTCACAGCTTTCTCTTCAGAACAGGCTCGGCTCTGTTGGTCTGGAGGCCTTTCTAACGAGAACCGGCAGAAAAGATGGTTCAGAAAAGACATTCGTTGGTCCCTGGGGTCATGTCAGTCCTTTCCTATCAAAGTGGCTCCTAATCCCTTCATCTGTTTGGAGGAAACGTCCGTCTGAAGCATCCCTCCACCTTCACACATGGATATTTCCTGCTGTTTCTCTGCCTCAATAGTTCATACAAATGATCTTTTACATTCATATTTTTATTTTCTGAGAATCAGAAAATCAAAAATCATACCCCACCCTCCCCGAGATCATTTGCAAATCCTCATTCTTTAGTGTGAAAGTTTAGTGGATGCATGAGAGGATCCAGAGAAAGAGATATTCAACCAAAAAACAGGAACATGTCCAGCAAGAGGAAATACAAAACTAACTTTTGCATATGCCCACAGTGGAAATAGAGTGTCCTGCATCGACAGGCGGGCCTGATGTTCCCACTCACGTTGAAATCAGCCATCTTCAGCCATGCACAATGGAAAATAAACAGAAGAGACAGACCAACAACAGAGCAAAGAAGTATTGCATGGTCCACAGAAATTCCTCTGCTGCAGCAGCTTGGTTTTATTCCTTTCAGTGAGAGAAATGGATCCTGCAGAACCAGCCTGTGAGAAAGTTTCCATAAACGGCGCCAGTTGCAACCCAGTGCCAAAGAAAGCAGAAATCTGGGTCACTGAGGTTGAACTGAATGGTCCAGCCTGCAGAGAGGAGTTCCCTGTTTGGGTTTTCTTGGTTCAGGTGGAGAAAACCAGTCTGGTAATCGGATCGTGTTTATGTAAGAGTTCAGGAGAACCGGAATGGTTCCTTCCACCAGAGGAAGACCTCAGCTCCTTTTTCACTCAGCGTTGGCTGCTGCTGTCTGAATGGCAGCAAACTGGATCTCTGTCTGTTTTCTGAGGAAATCTGGTTTTAAATTACAGAAAATCTGGGTCATTCTGAGCGTGCACAACTGGTTTCACTGACTTAGACTAAAATACTTAAATTCAGTTTTTTCATCAAACCATCTGTTTAATAAAACCAAATAAACTGTTAAAATATTCAACCAGATCTGATATGGATTTGAAATAAATTGATAATTGATTGACTGATGACCTTGATGATCTCACCATTGATCACCATGTCTCCCTGCAGCTCCAGCTGTGGTGGGACTGACATTTCTGCCCAGGTTTGACTTTGACTAGGTCATTCTGACACATCCTATCTAAGCTATCCCATCCTGTGAGTCGGGATGAAAGTTGAATGCATGTTTCCTGCATAGCCTCCCTTCCAATTAAATCAAGCTGCCACTACCGTGTTTCAGTATTGGGATAGTATGTTACAGCATTTTAATGCACAAGGTATGTTTTTTTTTTTTTAGGACAGTCAAGTATTAATGTTTGCAGCTAAGCATATAGATACTGTCATTAATTTTGTTTATGTTTTGATATTTATATGTTTATATTGTGATATTTTGATATTTAGATGTTTTTTCTTTGTTTTTCTATCTTGTCACACGTCTAAATGCTTTTTACCATATTTGAAGCAATTTTCTGTTAGATGTTGTTTCTTTGTGTTTCTGCTCTCTTGTTCTCCCTCGGCTGCAGCTCCATCCCTCTGATTAATTCTTGTGGTTTGACTGATTTCTCTTTCCTGCTTCTGTTTATAAACTCTACGCTATCACTTTTTCTTCCCCGGATCCTTCCTTTATGCCCGCATTTCCTCAATACCTTTTTTTGCACTTTTAGCTCCTTGCTTAGTCCCTTTGGTTGTGGAGTAAAATGTTATATATATATATATATATATATATATATATATATATATATATATATATATATATATATATATATATATATTAAGATTATTTCCCACCACAGGAGGAAACTCATTTTCTTTTGGCTTTCCAAACATGAAATAGAATAGAGTCAAACACTCATATTGTAAAAAGTTTGAGATGCAAAAGAAAACACATGTTTAGATCTAATATCCTGTGATGAAGAATGAATTTTTCATTGGAGTTTAAATTAAATTTTTGTGTCCCATTCTCTATGTTAGCTGCTGCAGAAACAGTTCTCAGGGGTTTGTTTTTAGTTTACAGCTCAGGTGACTCTACAGGGCGGAGAGAGGTTGAAATACCCATCGCTTGCTCTGACAGCGCCATGTCTGCAGGCTCTGACTGATAAATAAACAGACTGTTGGATCATGTTTATGATCCAACCTGAGACACATCATCAATATATTTAGTTACGATGCACATTTGGTCATTAATCACAAGTTTGTTGGTAAAGTGAAAACAAAAAAGGTCAGAGAGCACAGATCAGCCTAGACAACAGATTCTCCGTGGAGGACAGAATCCAAAGAACCAGGAAGGAGCTGACATTTAAGCCAATAAGACTCTTTTACAGGAAAGAGTTGATCAATTTAAAAGTAGAACTAAGATCTAGAAACAGATTCTAAGCAAACTGCTGGAGCTCATCTAGTCTTCGGTGACAGTGTTCAACAGATCAGTAATAACCTGTTTTTCTATATTTGATGCCAAATGCAATAATTATATTCATAAATATACACTGTCAATCTACTTCTAATTTCACGCTGCTCAATTAATAGTCTGTAGATAATAATAAATTCTGACTTTTTTCATTTAGTGGGGAAATAATGATTAACACAATCAGATAAACACAAATCAAATGTGTTTGAGGTTTATCAAATGTATCTATGCAGACGGGCTAACGTTAGCCCTGGCTGCCATTACCCTCGGAGCTCTGCTGGTTGTCCTCTCAACTTCGGAAACTTCTTTTAAATTATGCATTAAATAGGTAAATGGGCCATATAGTGACACTTAAAAGTATAATGTTTTTGCCTCAAATGATTTTAAATTGTACTTTTACTTAACAACAGCAACACAAAAGAGAACTTTTAAATTTCAGTGGAGCACTCCATTGAAAGCTGCTACATCCGGGGACTTTGTCCGTTCTCTGTCTGCTGTTCTTCTGAATGTGTTTCACGAGAACATGAGAACGCACAAGTACACTGTTGAAATAATTATGTATAAAATACTTAATGTTTGTTGTTACGATGTATAATGTGTGACATATTACTGTTCCAGAGAGGTGTTACACAAGCAGTATAGGTCAACTATCAGGAAGCATTGCTCAAGCTTAACGAAACCAGGAGCTTCTCAGACCATTTGGCCGCAAGACATTTAAATGCAAATTGACCTGTTCACCGAGGCTGCAAATTGAATTGTATTTCTTGTTTCCTATTTCTTTAGCGCAACCTCAGCTTGTGTAACTATGGACCCTCCCCGCTGACTTTAATAAATAGCGAGGAGAAAGCTGAAGACCGGCAGAGTGGGTTGGAGATTTGTAAACTCCGCAGTCTCTTCCTACTCTCCTCCAGAGTAAAACTAAATTAATTGCTCCCTCTAGTGGTCTGGAGCACTTTCCTTTTTGTTGCTTTTTTGTGTTTGTGTATTTTGGAGTTTGCATCATATGTGTGTTTGCAGCTCGTTTAACTGTTTGCTGTGCAGCTGCACCTGCCTGCAACTATAGATTCCTACCAGTTTCCTGCACTTTGTTTGTCTCTTTGACATTTCTTTGCAGATGACATCCAAGTTTATCCAGCAAATATTTGGTTGACCTCTTCAACCATCAGCTCCAACACATCAGCTTTGCTATCCTTC
This sequence comes from Cyprinodon diabolis, assembly GCA_030533445.1. Classification (NCBI taxonomy): domain Eukaryota; kingdom Metazoa; phylum Chordata; class Actinopteri; order Cyprinodontiformes; family Cyprinodontidae; genus Cyprinodon; species Cyprinodon diabolis. The sequence continues at coordinate 47,206,581 of CM060073.1, read as the reverse complement.
ACATCTTAGTCCTCTGAGTCAATGTCTCAGAAACAGGACAAAAGATTTTTTCAACAAGATTTAACAGAACCAGCTAAAAACAGCATTGAGACCGAGATAAATTGACACACCGACCTTTTAACTTCCACTTTTCGGTAAGAAATGTTTACTTCTGAAGGATGAAGTAAGATGCTTCAGGGTTTCCTGTTTCCCACCTATGAGTCACAGGTCTTCTACCTGGCATTGTGAGTTTCCACTGAATCTCAATTAACTAAGAAACACTGTTTGGTGTTTTACTGGATATATGTAATAAAACACCAAATGGCCATTTATTCCTACAGTTTTTTTGTATTTATATTAGTTAAATGGTTACATTTTTTCAGGTATTACAGTACTTTTATGTTGTTTTTAATCATTGCACACTTGCTCAGGCATACATACACCTGTGGACATTTCCACAGGCAGGTCGATCTCACATTTAATCATGAAACAGCAACAAACATCAACATATTTGTTTTGGGATTTGGTAAGATAGATCAACATAGAAAAGCACATTTTAATCAACAAAATGCCACATTAATAATAAAACCTCAGAAATACCATGTGTCATGAGTTTATCAAGAGCTCGGACCCACATGCAGAGAAGACACAGCGGTTAGTTCAGGCTCAGTGGGAAATTTGATTCGTGAACTTGGAGAAGAGGATTGGGTTGCTGACTCACGTTTCCAGAGAAGTTGTTGAATCTTTGACTCCAGTCTGTGTGCTATTGTTCCAGTGTTTGTCTGATTCGGTGGAGGGCGGAACAGGTTTTACCTAGAATGCGGTTGTTTGTAGGTGAACGGAGAAACTGACTGCAACTCAGATTTCCTGCGGAACTTGAATGGGCTTTGGTGCAGATGAATCCCATGCTCAGTGTGAAACTCAAACAGCCCCTTGGGGAAAAGTGGATCCAAACCTCCTCTTTGTATCCCCAGCTCAGTTTGAAGCTCAGTTGATCCTTCCAGGGAGAGAAGGTCCGAAAAACCCAGTTGGCAGGATGACTTCCTGCCGAGAGGCAAAGACAAAAAAACACTTTGGCGACGAGGTAGTGGCAGTCAGCGGCTTAAGAACACTCCGTTAACGAGGTAACAATCAGCAGGTGTGTGAGGAGGCGGACCAGAACCAGGCACCTCCTGGTGGAGGAAGGGAGACAAACACAGAAACACAAACACACAGACAGGAGTCCTGACACCATGTCTTTGTAGAGGTTTTATTCATTTTTTCCTATAAATCTTTAAACCTAGATCTGATCTGTGTGCAACAGTTTTCAAATCACTGTTTTTGTGTTGGATTTCTGTTTGGGCTTTAACTAGGCCATTAGAACATGTGATTATGGTTAGAACTGAAGCATCCATCATATCTCTGGCTGCTGCCAGGTGAACCTCTACTCTAGTCTCTAGTTTTCTGAAGGATCTAACAGCTTTTCTTCCATTATTCTGGATTTAGCTCTATAATAGTTATCAGTAAAATAAGCATCCCCACATCATGATGCTTCCACCCCCATGTTTCTCCTCATTTATGGTGTACTAAGGTTAAAGGATTCTCACACTTACTGAGTGTGTATTATAACTACTGTATGGATGATACTCTGCTCAGGATGCTGGTTTTCTGCTACATATGTTAGTTTTCATGTTGACCATAAGATGCATTTTTGTTTCTTCTGAGCAGAGCAGCTTTTTCCATACTGGGTTCCTTGGTCTTCATGATGCTGGTTGTTTTCTAATGTTCTCTGTGAAACAGAAAACTACACTGGAAAAAAATCAAAATCTAGACTTTTTAAGTGCATTTGTTTTTGGATTTAGGAGGTAAAAGAGACATTTTGCCAATTGAACAAGACAATTTACATTAAAAATAAGAAAAAAGTTGCAATGTCTTTTTTCAAGTGCTTATTATCTAAGTATCTTATTTTAAGAGTAAAAACACTCATTCCATTGGCAAACTATCTCCTTTACCTACTCAAATTAAGGGTAAATACGCTTAATTTGAGACATTTTTACTTATTTCTAGATAGTTTTTTTTCCAGCGTACAGCTTGGATGTTGTGAAAACCAATGATTGTTCTGCATTTGACCTGGAGGTATAAAGGTTTTAAAGACCTGTTTAGTATTTGTATATGTGCTCCTTTTGCAGGCCTTTGAAACTCAGTAAACACAGCTGCTAGCGTGAATCACATTCGAAACTATGACAAACAGGCAGTTCCAAGTGTCACCATCGCTGTGCAGTGATGTTATGTCTCCATCTTTATAAAATGGCCCTCAGGGCATAATGGGAAAGCATTAATGATTTCTCATTGTAGTGAGAATTTGACTAAATAAGGGCTGGTTCTCCTGGCTCTCAGCTCCTCCCGCCTCATCCTTACCGTTGATGGTCCTTCTCCAGTGACACCGGCTGATACTTTATGAGGGAACAGGTTAAACAGTCTGGAAACAGTCAAGGCCATTTAAAACATAAACATTATGCAGTCTGTAGCACCGTTGTGTCTCTGTGTTGACCCCCCCCCCCCCCCCCCCCCAGGTGGGACCAACTCATTGTTTTGCTAGTCATAAGTCTGGCACAAGTCTTTGCTTCTAAAGGAAAAGTCTGCTCCTAATCAGAATTCAAGCTTCTGAAAGTTCTTTAAATATGAAATTATTGTGTTTTTAATTCAGAGTAATTTTCATGTGAATGTGCTTTACTGGAGGCATCCATGTTTGTCAAAGAACACTACTGCCACCTACTGGTTAGTGACGTCACGGTGCGGTATCGGCTGTTGATCAAGTCCCAGTGCTGTATCTGGTGTTTGTCACAACGCGCTATTATCCAAGTCATCTTGAAAACATTCTTCTTCCAAATGTCGGCTACATATTACGTGTTTTTTCTCTGGCCAGAAGTTCGATGGCAAATCCTCCCTCTTCAAGTTGGCGATCCAACGACCAACCCGTCCGTGGAGGATCAGGAATCAGAAAGGTGGAATAACTCTTTTTTTTCACTTTTACCCGATGTATTCCAGCATCCAGCTGCCATGCACGTGGGCATTGTCAGTTTCACTATAGCTCTGGTGAATTTCAATGGTGAAGTCCTCTGGAAATCTTCAATAATTGTTGTTGATTGCAGATGTGTCTAGTAGTTCCCATTGATTTAGCTTGTAAAGCGGGGAGAATGGCGCTAGGCTTACCGCACCGTGACGTCACTGCTGGAAGATGGCAGGAGGGAGGGGCTACTATATTTGGGCAAAAATGGCCGCTCCCAGACTCAGTGATCGCAATAAAAATTATTGTTTTGATATTTTTTACTGATAAACGCTAAATTCATTAAATCACTGCGAATGTATTCGCTTTAGGTATAAATAATGATCCGTTGACTCTTCCTTGCTGACCAGACTTTTCCTTTAAGTCTCGAGGGATAGGGACGCCCATTTCATCATTCTGCTTCATTCTGTCTCTATTCTCCCACTCTGCAGAATCTGTTAGTTCAATCTCTAACGTTCTGCTCTCTCTGCTTTTTCTCATAGTAGCTTCATCTGGTCTGTTCCTGTTTGGCTGTGACTCCATCCTGGAGAGAAACATCAGCTGTGCTGCTGCCATCAACACCTTTGTTTCTAGATGTTGGAGCTTGGCCTGTTTTCCAGTGTAGTCCTGTTTCTCTGACTGTGACTAACTGGATGTGCTCTCTTCATCCTCTGACATGGGAGCTGCCTTGGAGCTCGTCTGCCTGGCTGTGTGTTTCCTGGACGGGGCCGCCTTTTACAGCTGCTTTTTGTGTCTCTGCTTCTGTCTCCTTGAACCCCAGTGGGCCTCAGCAGATGGCCGCTCACACTGAGCCTGGTTCTGCTGGAGGTTCCTTCCTGTTCAAAGGGAGTTTTTCCTCTCCACTGTCGCTACAAGCATGCTTAGTGTGAGGGATTGCTGAAGAGTCAATGAGTCGATGCAATCAGCTGGTTGTCCTTAGATAGAAAACTTTGTATCAATTTGACTGTGGATCTGGTTGAACTGTAAAGTACCTTGAGATGACATGTGTTGTGAATTTGGCGCTATAGAAATAAACTGAATTGAATTGAATTGAATCGAGTCAATTTCAAGTTATGACTGAAAAGCCACAAATCAAATCCAAAGTCCTGCAAAGTAATACTATAATTACACAGATCATGTATGCTTCTATATGTATTTATTACAAGTGCAACTGAAATTGCAGAAAGCAAAACTATTGCTGACATTGGTTACAATTGTTAAAACAATAATAATTATAAACATCCATGTATTTCATGTTTTTTAAAGATGACATTTTCTGTAAAATTATTTTAAAGACACAGCAGGTCCACATAAAAAAACTGATGAATAAATAAAAAATCAGTGCAGTGGAAACAAAGCTTTTATTCAAAATACATGGAAAACAGCAACTAATAATGCTGAAATAGGATGAAAGGATTCAGAGGTTTGTGGGCGGCTTTTAAAAAAATCATTTTTAATTATTAAATCATATTTTATTCATCGTACTGATATAGCTTCCAGAGTTCACCTTACCCCCACTCTGCACTCAGACCTTCACAGTTAGATTATAGCACTAGACCCAGCCACCCACCGTCTCTCTATTGAGAGCACTTTGCTCCAGAAATACACTCAAAAACATGAATCAGAACCAAAAACATAACATCAGAGATTCACTCGTAACATTAAAATAACACTTAATTCATACTGTATAGAAAAGTGTGGTGAGGATTTCTCCTGCTTATGATACAATTTTTTTTAAATTTGGAGTCTGTAATCTGTCTCCACAGACAGGAAACTGGCAGCTTCAGCGTTTGGTATTATGTTCTGGTCTCTGCTGTTTTAAACAGAACTACTGAACAACGTAAGGAAACTATCAGAAGCCTGAAACAAGCGTCTTAATACTCCTGAAGGACAGATTCAAAACAGGAAAAAATATATTTGTCACAATTCTTCTGTAGCTAAACCTCAAAAGTTTGTTTCATCTTTTCCAAAAAGAAACATCAGAGAGACAAATTTCTCATCCAGAAACGACAATTTGCACATATAATAATAAAAAAAATGAAACAAAAAAAGACATAGTAACTCTGCACATTTTCCACCAATTAGCACAATTTTACACTATATAGAGCTTTTGGTCCAGAGGCTAGAGTTTTATTTAAATATGTGAAACCAGGTTAGAATGAAGGAAATGCAACTTTGATCTGAATCTGCATGAATGTGCTGCTGATGTACCTTCATATTTCTCAAAAAAAAAATCCAATTTATTTGTATAGCCCATTACAATAGCCAAATGGTACCCAAAGTGCTTTACAACAAAGCCATAAAAACAATACATAGCACATCAAACATACAAGATAGAATTAAAAGTGCTGTAGTGGTGCAGCGCTGCAGGACATTAAAAGTCTTCCAGAGGTGCATAGAAAGGAGCACACAGAAAGAGGACATCTAAGAGACAGTTTTATCCTAGTCAGAATTAAAAGCTAATTTAAAAAAGTGGGTTTTAAGCTTTTTTTGAAAAAAAGGCTGAGGTCAGTAGTGGTGCAGATGTCAGAGGGTAGTTTGTTCCACAGTCTGGGAGCAGCGACGGCAAAAGAACGATCGCCCCACTGTTTGAGTCTTGACCTAGGGACCTCTAACAGAAGCTGACCCGAGGAGCGTAAAGCTCTGCCACAATTGCGGAAAGTTAAAATTTTAGACAAGTAAGAGGGGGCAAAACCATGAATGGCGTTAAAAACAAACAGCAGAAGTTTACAATCGATTCTAAAATGGACTGGAAGCCAGTGGAGTGACGACAGCACAGGAGTAATGTGTTCACGTCTGGATGTGTTTGTTAAAAATCGGGCAGCAGCGTTCTGCACAGGTTGGAGACGAATATTTCTGTCATCATTCTGCCCTTTCTAGACTTTAAGTTCTCTTTTTCAGTTTTTCTGTTACAATTTCAATGATGTCATTCTTTGTTTTCTGTTTCATTTCCACTTTTTTCATGTAGTGGTTTTCTGGTTGTTTTTTTGCACTTATGTATTGTTTACTCTGTGGTGCCCACTTGTGCCAGTCTCCTTCCTCTAGCTCCATTCTAGATCCTTCTGTCCACACCTGCTCCCAGTCAGCCGATTCTTCCTTTCATTGTTCTGTTTGGCATGCATACTCTTCCTCTGCAGTTACTGTTTGCTGGATTCTCTTCATTCCTTTGGTTTTTCCCCCCAAGCATCTCCTAGTTTTTGATTCCTGAGTTTCTTGTCTCTCGGTTCTGGATTACTGCTTCTGTATTTTTACTTTTTCATTACATTTCGCAAGAAATGATCTCTGCCTCTTTAACTCTGCATTTTTGCGCTCGACAGGTATCTGTCTACTAACCCTGACAATCTCAGTTTAAAGTTTAGTCATTCTGTTCATTTAGGTCTGATTTTCTCAGTGTAACTCTGCTCTGCATACTTTAGATGTTTCAACACAATTAATTGGAATAATGTCGTTAAGAAGCTTTGTGAGAGTCGATGACACAATAAGAAGTTATGATGAATCATGAGGATTGGCGAAGAGAAACATTTCAACCATGCAATGCTGGAAACGTCGGAGGCTAACAATGCAGCTCTTGATGCTTCACCCAGTGTGGCTCCTCCACTGAGACACGTTTGGAAATATTTCCAAAAATAATCTTTCCGTAAGTTAATTTAATGGAAGAATTTTAAAAACGGAGCAGCACCTCATAGAATAGCTGTTTGAAATGTTTCTGTTAGACCCTCCCCCTTAGCTTGATAACACTGGTAGCTCTGCTGTGTTTTAATCCTTTTAATTAGTTTCCTCCCTCAGCCTCTCTGCCTTCTATCTGTTTCAGCTGTTCCACATTTCCTCTGATTCGTTCTTCTAGTTATTCTGTCATTTTCAAAACCTGCCTCAGTATATGAGCTCAGTTGTCCTCTTTGTTTTTTCCTGGATTCTTCTGTTCGTCTGTTTCTCCACCTGTCCTCCATTATTTTTACTTCTCCACTCCACACTTTGCTATTTTCTACCCAAAAACAAAACAATCAGTGTTTGAGGCATTTTCTATAACCTAGAAAACAGTATTTCTTTATAGTTTTACCACCATGATCTACAGGAACATATCATTGCAAAGTTATCACTTGAACTTCAGCTGTTTTGTGAATTCAGAGCTGAAATATTAATCCAAAACACACACTGACTGCATTAAAGTGAAGATATATGGCAGAGATCAGTGGACTTTAGATCTTTAGACCCGTTCCTTTGTAGTATTCATGTTAGAAAAAAGCAAAAAACTAAAAGTTGTCCCGTAACTCGAGTTTTTAAATCTAAAAGATTTTTTTTGTAAATATTCAATCATTAGGATCTTATATTTTGACCCTGCTCCTGAGTTCTACTCCACATCTCTATTGGTTCTGCGATCCCGGCTCCATTTTTTGAAGCTCATTGTGTCTCTGGGCTGGTTGAGGCTTATGCTTTAGCAGGGAGGTCTTCAACAGGAGGTCCGCGACGCCTAGGGGGTCCGCAGAGGTACTGCATGGGGGTCACGAAAGTTTTTTGGTTGATTAAATTTTTTTTTTTATATTCCCTCCTGCAATTTTTCCCACTAATTGAAATGTCTTTAAATCCACATTAACATGAATTCAACAGACTGTAATAAACAGATAAATGGAGGCAGAAGATGTCTTTCAGTCATCGATGCTCACATTCAGCGACACACAGGAGCTCTTTCAAGCTGGGCACCGTTTCATTCACAACACCTGTCCCATCAACCAGGAATCAGAAATACTTTAATAATCCCAGGGAGGATTACTTTAGTTACATTACTCCATCTGTAATAGAGTGACTATAGGACAGGGGTGGAAAGTAATGAATAACATTTACTCAAGTTACTGTAATTGAGTACTTTTTATGAGTAATTTGTAATTTTCGGAGTAATTTTTGAAATATGTAATTTCTACTTTTACTTGAGTAAATTTTAACCTAAGTAGTTTTACTTCACTACATTTAAACCCCCCTCACGTTACTGAGTAAAAAAAACAAAAAAAACTGATGGTAAAAAAATGAAATGTGGCCCTGCCTTGCATTGACCCTTTGCATTGTCTCATAATCCAGCGCTGCGCTTCGGAAGATGGCAGCTGCTAATCACAACGTAGGGAGTATGGATGAGGAAAGGCCTGAAGAGGAAACATATTCTGGAGGCGAAAGCCAGAAAAACCCTCGGCCATATTTGGAAGGATTATTTGTTTTCAAATGCATAAAAGGGAACAATGTGATGATGAAGGGCAACATGTGCCTGCCCAGCAAAACGGAGCTTTCGGCTTTTAAAACACCAACAATTTACGTAAAAATGTGGCGGTAAGTTAGTTATCATGGTGTCTGTTGGACAGTAGGTTTTAAAATAGTTTGCACTTTATGGTTCAGCTTCTGACTGTCCTTGTGCTGTGAGGAAGTATGTTCTTTAGCCCAGCTGATCGTTTGCAGTGTGGATTTCCACTGAAATACGCCGATTAAAACACCTTGTGCTCAATTCCATTCATGACTCATCCTTTTTTTGTATTAAATTACTCAAAGTTACTAAGCAACTTTTACTCAAGTTACATTTTAAATGAAGTAATTTTGTACTTTTACTTGAGTAAATTTTGAGATGGGTAATTTTACTTTTACTCTGAGTAGAATTTAGGCAAAGTAAAGATACTTTTACTCAATTACAATTTTTTAGTACTCTTTCCACCTCTGCTATAGGACCAGTTTGATAGAACACAATTTCATATAATATATAATTAGGGGGTCCCCGCTCCATCTCGCCATCAGTTTGAGGGTCCTTGGCCTGGAAAACGTTGAAGACCCCTGGTTTAGCAGAACTAGCATGGAAGGTGTCTTTTTTTTTTTTTTTTGTATGTTTCTGAAAAGAAAACAGATGAGAGCAAGCTGGGATTGAGGCAAAACGCAGATAAAAAACAACATTCTGTACGGGAGAGAAGATGTATAAAGGATGAGCAGCAGACTCTACTAATATCCATCAAAGCAACAGTATATTTGATAATTTTGGACTTTAAAACGTTGTTTTTTGTTTCTTTCCATTTCTGTTTGAACTTAAAAAGCTGCATTAATTAATTAAAAGTTCAACATATGTAAGTATGGTTTTGTACAGACAATAAAAATACATTTTCTGTGTCAATAAATGCATTTAAATCTGAGAGAAATAATCTATGGAGTCACTTATGAATTTAAAGAGCTGGTTCCCTTAATATAAAATAAAATTGTCATTCCTGCTTCGTCTTCAGTAAACTTTAAGATTTAAAAAAGCTCCCGGTTTTAAATCTAAAATTTATAGGTCATTTCAGTTCTCTTCTATATTTTTGTGTTGGTGTTGCAGGATTTTGTGTTTGTTTCTCCAAATAGTTTTTGTTTTTTCTTGTTTTCTTCCTCTTTCTGTGGTGTTCTCTATTCTTCTTTTGTTCTACATCTGTTTTTAAATCAGGTTTCTGTTCTTTCACTCCTCTCACCTTTATCTCTCCTCTGCTTCGTATTAAGTTTGTTTTTTTAAGCTTGTCTGATCTAGCTTTACCGCTTATTTAATTGATTTTACCTTTAGTTAATAAAAAGTATTACATAAGCTGTGTTCCCCAGAATCTGGCAGCGATAAAAGCAGTAAAACAGATCCGAACTGGAGCCGAGGCAAAGACTGCTCTCCATCAGTCTGTGTTTCCGTGATGTTCATCAGAAGCCAGGGGGGGGTTGTAAGAGCCTCATCCAGCCGGTACCTTTCTATCTATGATCTGCACCTCAGTCTGGGTATAAACATTTTATTATTATGACTATTTCATCTCTGCAGGCTTCAGTGCTGAGAATATTGAGACAGTAAGTTCTCTGAATCTGGGAAGCTCTGTTTGTCATCTGGCTGAATTCATCTCTGGTGAGGTGATGTTTATTTTATCACTATAAAATAACAAAAGCTGTGATGATTGATGACTGATTTAGACGTTACGACACCTGATAGAACTGTTAATATTACTAATCCATCCTGGAGTCATATTTACAGGACGATGAATGTATGAGTGAATCCATCACACATGAAAACAAAGATCAACACTGAAGAAAACATTTCTAATTTCTCATTTGTGTACTTTTTCAGGTTTTGGATGAAACTGTTTATTTATTTAAAGTCATACTTTATCTGCTTAAATGTAATATAATAATTTTTATTATGGTCTTTATTCAAATGTTTGCTGATAATACTTTTATTTATAATAACGCGGCAAACACTATTCAAGCAACTTAAAGAGACCATCGCTGATGTTTCTGATTGGTTGAGATTGAGTCCTGATTAAAACAAAATGTAAGTAAAAAAATTTGGATTTTTATTTTTCAGATAAAATTTCTACATTTTAAATGCATTTATGTGGCTGGTGAAAAACAAAAACTGGAATAAATATATAATAAAAAACTTTTTTTTATTCATGTTAAATTTAGTTTCCCATAGAGTCCTTATAGAGACAATCAAAATCTAAATATACAAAAAAGACATTATAATTTTTGCTATATTTTAGGGAAAACGTTGTTTTTTGTGTTGGGAAAATGTTTTAAATTCTCAATTTTGTTTACTCTATAAAATTGATGGTCTGTTTTCTCCTGCATATAAGAAGCAATGCATCTTATTTAACCTTTAATCTGGAAAGACTTTATTGCTCGTTTCAGGAAAATTGTTTTTTTTTCTTCATTAACAGCTCAGAACTTTATTGAACATTTCTAATAATTTCAAAAATAACTTCACATCTGTCCACTTTCTGTGTAGCAGGTTCCTTCCTAATCCCATCCTGGAACCACAGGCCTTTATTTTACCATTAATATGAACCTTTGAGTTAATTTTAAATACTTTTCAAACCTTTTATGAAAAATGCACTGAGTTTCCTTCTGTAGTTAATGTTTAATTTGATTGTTATGTATATATATATTTTTTTATTGACTAACAAATTTAAGTAATTTAGTCATTTTAACGCTGATTCTATAAACTTTGTAGGTAACAAAGAGAGAAACAACAGAACCTGGTGCATTTACATGTTGTTTATTAGTGTGCATTATCTCCACCAAATAAATAGAAATATAGATTAAATCCAGGCCTTTCTGTCTGTAACAGCCTCTAATGTTCCCCCTGTGCATGCATGCCCCCGCCTGTCATCTCCGCCTCCTGCTGCTGCTGATTTCTAGCTGCACCTTTAGCAGAGTTGGGTTGGTATAAGTTGATTAAATAGGTTTTATTTATGAGCTTCACTCTCTGTGGTTCAATCAGGCTTGGATTAAGAGGGAATTTATGTGACTCTTACTGTAAACTGAGGCTCTGGGATTTCCTCCTTTGTTTGAACAATAATGCAAATTCTGTGGCTTCGAACTGTCAGTCAGCTGATGTTGCAAAAGCTTCACATTCCAGACATGTTCAGACACCCAGTTCCTCTGCAGGCTGTCTTTACATCTCTCAGCTTCATTTAGAACTTCAATGAGTGCGTTTAGTTGGCTTTCACGGAGGGCTTTCCTCTTTCTGAGTCACTGCTATAGATTAGATATCCCAGAGTCTGACGAGACTCCCACACAGATACCAACAGCTCCCCGCCTCCTCGCCTTTGGAGCAACGGTCAGCCTACAGAGGAGATACTGCGGAGTTTCGGTGGGCCGGGCAGCTTGAATCACCAACTGATCGCTCCATCTTCTAGTCAGGAAACTTGTGTGGCAGAGTTCAGCCTAAAATTACTGTTTTTCTTTACAACATCTGAGGTTAAAGAAGGGCGGCGAGGATCAGAGGGTTAGTCACTGTACATAACTGCACACATTGCTGCAGTGGTTGTAGCTGTGTGGGCTGTGGGTAATAAATGTATGAGTGTAGATGTGTGAAGGCACATGTGGATTCAAACATGTGTGCCTGAATGTAGGAAATTAATGAAATTGCTCGCTTTAAAGGATTAAGTAAGGTTGGAATTGGACAGACTACTGGAGGGAGAATGGAGAATGAATAAATAAGTTTTAATGCTTCTTTACCCTTTTCAGCACTGCAAAAACGATCTAGAAATAAGTAAAAAATTCTTAAATTAAGTGTATTCACCCTTAATTTGAGTAGGTAAAAGAGATAGTTTGCCGATGGAATGAGTAATTTTATTCTTAAAATAAGATAATTAGATAAAATGCACTTGAAATAAGACAATGCAATTGTGTTTTCTTATTTTAAGTGTAAATTGTCTTATTCCATTGGCAAAATGTCTCTTTTACTTCCTCAATTCAAGAACAAATGCACTTATTTTAAGAAAAAATGACGTATCTAGATTTAGATTTTTTGCAGTGATATAATCACTTAATTATATAATTATATAAAACATGTTCTCATGTAACATTTTTAATTGGATTGTCTGAAATAAGGTTATTCATTAAATCCTTCCTTCCTTCCTTCCTTCCTTCCTTCCTTCCTTCCTTCCTTCCTTCCTTCCTTCCTTCCTTCCTTCCTTCCTTCCTTCCTTCCTTCCTTTAAACAATGTAATCATATGCATTCCATGAAAAAAGGTATTGTTTGTTTGTTTATTTTATGAAAGACATTGCAAAAAGTACAAAAATGAAGCCTTTCACTGTGTGAGAACTTTAGCACCATCAACCATCAACCTTAAGAAAAATAAATAAAAGGTTGGACAGAAATACAATAATGCAGTTTCACTTTTATCCACCCAGAAGACTGTAGAAAACATTCAGTTATAAAAAGCGAAAGACTCTCGATCACTTGGCATCCATTATGGTCAGCTTATTTAAACATTTCAATGTAGCTGAATTTAAAACTACTTTCAGTGTTTTTTATTCCATTTAAATGCAAATACATTGAGATAACTTTAAAATTTTTTATTTTGTGTTAAAAGTAACAAGGCGCTACTGGAGGGTAAAACCACAACCCAGCCTTTAGAAGTTCATGTCCCGGTCTGCTGACCTTTTCTATTTCCTTGTAGAGACGCAGATTAAATGATTTTTGTAAATCAGTTAAGAGCTCATCAGTAAACATTTGTGAAACCAACATTTCTTTAAAATAAATACATTTCTCACACATGACGTAAAACTTTATAAAACAGTTAAAAAATTTTTTTCCAGGTTTTACAGAAATGTTGATTCTGCTGATTAGAATGAGGTGCAACAGAAAGATAGAGTAATATATCATCAGCGTATAATGTTACATCTTGTATTGAAATTACTTTATTGCTGTGGAAATAGCTACTGTTCAACAACGTAACACTGCCCTCTTGGTAAACCTGTTACAATGCAGTCTCTTATCCTTGTAAAATACCTTATGGAAATAATCTGAGCAGTTTTGACTCTTGCGTCATCAGACTCCATCAAGTTCTGTGTCTTTCTGCTGCGTTATGCCACCACACCCTGCAGCTGATGTTCTGTAGCTCGGTCTGCTGCCTGGTGTCTCCATGACTCCTTGCATCTGTTTGCTTCACCCAGATGTTCGTCGCCCTCCTCAGGACACGTTCTCGACTCTGGACGTTGGTTCTGCGACTCTGCAAAACCGTTAAGAGTTATTGTCTCAAACGGTACCACAGATGACAGAAAATAAACATGTACAGATAAAGGTTTCCTGCATTCAATAATTCCTGTTTCCTCATAACTACAGTTAATTTTGAGAAAAATCAGTTCAAATAAATTGGAGTTAATAAAACACCAATAACCTTTTTCAGTGTATATTTTCTCAAACCTTCTAATCCGTTATATCTAAGTTCCCTTCTAAGGATCTTTGAAGGTCTGCAGTCTAAACCAGAAGTTGAATGATCTCTCTAAGGCCTTTGCATACTTATAGCGCTCTGCTTTAGCTTTGCAGATGATGCAAGTTCTTAAAAAGAGAATGACACTTAAAGCTCAAATGTAATCTGTTAAAAACATAGTTTTCTGTTAGTTTTTTATTTTGCATTAAATGTTGTTTGTGTTTTTCACCTCACATCAAAAACATTTACTTTTATACTTAGCAAATTATCCAAAGATTGATGTCCCATAACAGTAAAAAGTTGCATCAGCATGTGCAGAAACTCACCTGTGCAGGTGTTTGCCTCCTCGGAGTAGATCTGCAGCAGGACAAGCAGAGAGAGGAGCAGGAGCCAGCGGCATGCCAGGTCTGAACCTTCCTTTTGAAGGGGCCTCCGGCTCTGGGACGCCGGGTACATGACCCTTCGGGGACGGCGGGGACGACTCGAAGACGTGGAGGAAGCAGAGAGATGACTGTGTTCTTCCTGAGGCCCTGGGCCTGCAGGGATCGGCTCCCAGGAGGAGGAATGCATGTTTGCACTGTGCCTATTCTTAGTCACCAGCTTCCTTGTTGTTGCAGCTTCTTTTTGCGCTGATTACCTTGATGCCTTTTTTAGCCCCTTCACATGAAAGTTGCACTATTTTTGGTCACCTGAAGCAAAGCACAGGTATCTTGCCCTGATTTCACCTTTTCATCAGATGTGCATCTATTCTGCAGCGTTTGTTTTTTTTCTGCCTTCCTTCCCTGTCAGAAAATGGTCTCTGGCTATTTAAAGACGCTTTAGATATGTCCCTATCTCTTAGCTTGATCCAGTTCTGCACATTTATCTTCACAAACACCTTCTCAAAAATGTCTTAATCTAAATGTAACTTTTCAAACAACTCTTTCCTATCTCTTTCCATCAGCAGTCTAGTTCTACTTTTGGCTCCGATTTGGTTTAAATATGAGCAGAAAAGGTGTTGTTAGTTTGCCTCTGGCCTCTTTGACCCGCCCACCCATGGAAATATTGTTGCTAGCTTAACTTATTTTTAGATGCATGCAGTTCTCCTCTAACCTGAAGAAAATACCTCCTCCCTTTGTATTTACAACCGCATACCCTGCTTGAGGGGGAAATCCCTACAGAAGCTGCACCACAACAAGGTGAGGAAAAGACTCCTGTCGCAGGTCATGTTTCTCACTCATCATCAGACATTCATGCAGAGAAGATTAGATAACTTGAAGAGACTGATAAGTATGCTTTAAATACTTTTATAGGATGATGATTCTTCTGCAAGCTGCAGAATGCAAACACATTTATGATGCACAAATTTTCAGGGATATTTTTCCCCTTAGAAAAACAGAGAAAGGGTTGATTCTGTTGTGCAAAACTACAGGAGCTATTCCAGTACTCATTATAGTCCTTGAGACGGTTATTTTTAACCCTATTTTTCTCAATGCAGGAATCGAGATGAAACCATTCCCAGTTTATGCTCCTCTATGGTTCATATTTTCCGCAGTCTGCAAACGAAACAGTCCATCTCATCTCTAAATATCTACCTGCGTTTCAGGAACAGAACAGATATTTTGTCCCTCAGTGGAAACAAACAAAACTGTTGGCTAAGGGAGACTGTTGGGTTCCAGGAAATCAGCTAAAGGCAAAATATTCAGCCACATTTTTATTAGAAATATTTTCCACAGTTTTTTTTTTCTTTTGTGAAGCCTGAGGTTCCTGCTCACACTCAGAAAAAAACTGAACGGATCCAATTTTAGATGAACGGTAAAGCAGAGGAAATGCCCTCTGACTGAAAACATCCATCATCAGTGACGTAGGAGCCGATGTGTTCACGGCTGACCTGCAGATGATGCACAGCAGAACATAATATCATCCAGTTTGGGTCGTATTCAGTCCTCTAAAATGTCTCTAAAACTTTTTTTTTCTGGTTGTTTTAATTGTTTTGTTGTTTAACTACAGTTGAAGCAGATAAACTCAGACACTCAGTTTTATTTTTTAATAACTGGGTTTGTTGATTAGACTCAGTCCTTCCATGGGTGAGATGCAGCCATAAAAACATTTCATTTCTCTCCTTTCTTCTCCTCTCGTGAGGAATCGACTCCTTGTTTTGCTTGTGTCTCCTCAGGCTTTGACCACAAAGGCTTACGGAAAGTTTCTGGAATGCTTTTGAGTCGCTTTTTTCTCTTTTTGCACGCAACTTTCACATAACCCCGAGCACCACACTGGATGTGCATCACCACTTGATTCAGCTCTGTAGGTGCAGGATTTAAGTGGACACCAATCAAAGTAAACTTGTTCCAGCTTCCAGACATTGGATATAAACAGAACATCGTCACAAAACCAAAGTTAACAAAAACACAGACAACATGCTTTTTGCAGAATGTCTTCAGTCAATAGCTTTCCCTTTTTACACGTTTGACTCTTTCCAGCAAACGCGGTAAAACGCCTCCAGCTCCAGCTCTGACCCGATAACATCTTTGCTGTGAAAACCCAAAACAAAGGCCTAAAACTACTCTACAAAAACAAAATAAACAAAAAAAAAAACAAGTGTAGAACAATGTTGAGAATATAAATAAAAAGGAAATCAGATGGTTGAGCCATCGGTTTAATCAAGCCCCCTTTTCTTAAATCTCTTAGTGCATAACACTCCTAAAAAGCTTAAATCTGCAGTGGAAATTAATGAAGCAAAAAAGGAGGGTAGATGAAGGTTGAAGCTGGAAAAAGGTCCAACAGAACCACATGGATCATCTCTGTACCACATGGCTTCACTAGAACGTTGTGTCGTGTTGCTCTGCTGCAGAGGTTCATTTATCTTTGAGACCAGATGCAGCACATAAAGCCTGGTGCTGCTTTCTAGTCCTTCCATGTTCCATAAGTTTTCATTGGTCTGGTGTAATAACCTGGGAGCCAAGAAAATATAAAATATCCTCTGATTTAATGATAAAATAAACCTGAAATTTATCCCTGTGAGCATAATTAATTGAAAGAAGTTCAACCTCTTCACCTATTTGCTGAACTTAATCAACTAAATGGATCTTTTAATCAATAGATATTTATGGTAACTTAAGAGTTTTGGAAATCTGAAGGGTTGTGTTTGTTTTTTAAAGCCCCAGTGTTTAAAATTGGCTCCCATCTAGTAGTGGTCTAAAGCAGCGGTCCCCAACCATGGTACCGGGCCGCACAGAAAAAAAAAAAAAAAAAAAAATAATATATATATATATATATATAATTTATGGACGATCAGAGTCTGAGTGGTGTTTTATTTTAAAAAAATACAAAACATTAGGGTATTCTCTCCCAATTACATCAGTCGGTGCATCTGTGCCTCTTGACTGAGGTTAATTCAGGTCAAGACTCATCCTATCTATAACATCCTATCTTTGTGAAGTGGGATTTTCTGCGGTTACAGCAACCAAAACAAAGCTACGGAGCAGACTGGACATCAGGAGAACACTTTGTGTGTTATTGTCTCCGATTACGCCTAGATGGGACCGGTTTGTTTCGGAGAAACAAGCTCAGGGCTCCAACTAATTCAACATAACGGTGAGTTTTATTTTTATGCTGTTTGTATTTGATTTTATGCCAGTCGTATCATTTTATTTGATCGTATTTAACTCCCACACTTTAAAGGGCGGTCCGTGAAAATATTATCTGACATATAACAGGTCCGTGGCGCAAAAAAGGTTGGGGACCGCTGGTCTAAAGGAATTAAAAAGTACTGTGAATCCTGCAGTGTCCCACCAGGTGATGAGGAACAGATCAACACTTATGTAATTCTGTTTTTAATTATTGGCAAGTTATTTACCTCTACAGTATCTCCTTGGTGTATTTGGTACAAACCTAAAGCCAGGCATACACTGTACGATTTTTTTGCCCTTTTCGGGCCTTTTTTCCAGTGGTGCGAAAAAAATTTCGATTTTCAGCCTCATTGCATGTCGTGCGTCGTATAGTATACGGGGGGGTAACGAGGGGTGATTATACTCTCACGACCACCTTCCGATCATGAATCGTAAGGTCGGGAGAAAATCAAACATGTCTGAAATTTAGTCGCCCGTTGTAAGATTGCGGTTTTGTCGTACAGTGTGAGCTGTAGCTGCAATGGTTGAAAATATCGCACAGTGTATGCCCGGCTTAATGCTAATAGCTAACAGTTAATAGTTACGGTTTCCTGCTGGTCTGACTTCTGTGAAGAATAGCACCACCTTATTACTCTTGTAGCAGAGCTCGTCCTGCGTAGGCTACATTTTAATGCAGGCTCACAAACTTGCCGTCTCTGCTGGAAGGACAGAAGAGCTTCTGGACGACACTGACCTGCTTCTAACATAATGAAAAAATAAATTTCACTGTTACATTGAATTAACTCACCAGTCCAGCAGAAAGCCAGAAAAACGTCCTCAGCTGTTTTAAAGCCCACCTGATAAAAGCTATGAGATAGGCCGATAGACTTGTTTTCTCCCAGTTATTACTACTTTTTTTTTTTTTTTTTTGGTTACTTTCTCTGAGTACAGATGGCAGATAAAATTATCATCTTTGTGTGTTTTATATCATCCCTGGTTCATACAGAGCTAAGCTGTGTAAGACGAGAGTTTCTTCAATTTTTGGCTCTCATTTTTATAACGATTTTTGGTAGTTTTTGGCAAAATGTAGTATATTTATGGAGGGAAGCAGGATTTTTGCTAATAAAATTATAAATTAGTCATACATTTCCCCTTTAATGTAAACTTTAATAACATAGTTTGTTGAACTTTTACTACTCAAAAGGCTCAATTTTAATGATAACCCATCTGAGCAGCTGATCAACTGAATGAACTCCGACATTTCTGATCCATCAGGCATTTAATCATCTGTCTCTGATGTCTGTTCCATCCTCTCAGATCATTCAGTTTGAAACAGAACCAAGTGAGCAGAGCTCAGAGCTCCAGATGAGGACTAATTCAACAACAGCAGAGTCAGACGAAAAGCGACGGGTGTCAGCAGAGTGGAGGAAAGAGCAGCGCTGCATCGTTTGGACTGGATCCGGGATGTACGTGCAGCTCCGCTAATAAAAAGCAAACAGCCGATTCTAATCTGATCTGACTCTTTGTCTCTGGTTCTGCTCCTCAGCTCAAACTATTTTGGCTGAGATAATGTCTGCTGACTGTCATTTATGTTGTCTGCTTTCTCCTGCAGTCAGTGAATGCATCACAAAAGAAAGACACAGAAAATGGGAGAGTCATAAACACTCAGTGAAGACAACTGCTCCAGGAAATTTACTCAAATTAGGAATCAGCATTTTACTACTGGTCAGAACCATTGCAGCAGATTTGTTCTCCCTATTGTTTAGTAAACCTCCTACTGACTGGATTTAAAGGTTATTTGCGTCAGTACGTCCCGAGGTCACAGCTGGAATGCCACGTTTTGTTCACACAACAACACATATGCAACATTAGCCCCGATGTTTGACACCCTTCTGTTGTCATTCTGTCTGCAGCCACAGGTTTCCAGCTTTGTGTCATAGACGACTCCAGAAATAACCTTTTGTATGCAGGAGTAGGTGTGTTGCTTTGTAAACCCGTGGAAAAAGGAAACATTATCTCCTCACAGCGGACTCAGGTTTACTCTACACCCGGCCTGACGCCACAGTCGACATCCAGCTCTATTAATAGGACGTACTTCAACTTCAAAGGAGCTTAAACTGAATGTCATCAGTAAATCATTTACAAAGCATTTACATTTTTGTCATTTTGCAAATACTTTAGTCTAAAGTCATCACCAAGGGAGGGACGTCACTGAGGCTGCAGGTAGGAAAGTCTTTGTTTGCCAGTTCCACCTTCATGGAGACACAGATGAGCACAGTATGGTTCTTCATTGAGTAATTACATATCTACATGTTTTTCTGTATTGACGAAAAACTAAATGCACATCAGACACATGGAGAAAATAACAATAGGTTAGACAGAAAATTCTAGTTTGTTTTGCAGCAGGAATACAATTGGTGGCATTCTGGTTCCATGCCATCAACAGCAGTTGCTGTAACAGGACGATTGGAGTTGTACTTTACTTTAAGTTTTTTACTTTAAGTTAAATATCCCTACAATGCCTCAATTTATCTTTAATATAAGGTGAGGGTGTGTTTGTGTGTGTGTGTTGTGGGCAGGGGCGTGTAATGCACCGTGCAGGAGTTGTTAGCTTTTTCTCACAGAGATTATAAGATCCTTTTTCACACATGCTCAGGTGTGATTGTTAGTCTTTGGGGGCCTGTCCAGGATGGATCACACCAGTCGTTGAGTCACTTCCACACACAGAAGGACCAGGTGTGTCAAAAGCATTAATATTTATTACTCCAGTAGATGTATAAATCCTACTGTTTAAAAACACCTGTAGAAGTTAGAGGATAAACTTAAGCTTTTTACACAAGTAAAAGTGCAAAACTACAGTTTTGAAAGCTATTTAAAGCATAAAAGTAAAAGTAATGCAGGAAAAATGTTAAAAACTGATGCTTTGAACCTCATAAAAAGAATTAAACTTTATTGTGTGTGTGAACGAAATTCACTCTCTGCATTTAACCCCTCCCCTTGGGGAGCAGTGGGCTGCCATTGTGCGGCGCTAGGGGAGCAGTGTGGGGTTAAGGGTCTTACTTAGGGACTCAGAGTGGCAGTCTGTGGGAGTGGGACTTGAACTGAGAACCTCTGGGATACAAGGACAATGCCCAAACCACTAGGCCACTTTATACTGGTTACTGCGTATCTGTATTAAAGGAACGTTTATCTTTGAATAACCTGAATAATTGATAATTATTCTGGTTTACTTATACTGAATTATTTTAGTTGTATTACTAATGGTAACAGTGTCAAATTGATGATGGATGGGATGGCTGTTTTGTAGCTCCTTCCCCAGCGGTAACACCCGACTCCAGCATGTCCGCCACGTCTCTTCCTCCTCTGGTGGCGGCGATATGGACACGCTCCATGGGCAGCAGCACAGCAGAGCTCCATAGAGCAAGGAACTGGTCTCTGGGCGAAAACAATGTGATCCTCATCCAACACGTGGGCTCTGCATGAAAAGACAACAAAACAAAGAATGAAAAATAGAGCTCTATTATGTTAGAAACTGTATTAGAGAAGATATGAAGCCACACCAAAAAAAAAATAAATAATGAAAGATGGATGAAAGTAGAAAAGAACTCAGGAAAATATTGGGAGCTACTAAAACAGGGAAAGCACAATGACAATAACAATGCAGAACAACCATTAAACAGTGTTTCTTCTGAAAAGACTGAAAATGTGTGACAGTTTATTAAATAAAAGGCTCGTTGTCATCCCCCCCCCCCCCCCCCCCCCCCCTGTTTTTATTGTTGTTTTCGAATAAAAATGAATTTGATTGTTCGTCCAAAGCTGCAAAAGACTGGCGACCTTTCCAGGCTAAACCCGCCTCTGAAAATGGATGGATATTCGTCAGAAGGAAGCCGCATGTCTACCTGATGCATACATTTTCCAGAACATCCGAATAAATCTAATGGCCTGTGCACATCTGTAAGGCAAGGCAAGGCAAGGCAAATTTATTTATATAGCACAATTCAGTACAAAGACAATGCAAAGTGCTTTACATGATTAAAATACAGGAAGATAGAACAGAATCAAAGCAAGTAGGAAAAAAAATAAAAACATAAATAAACAAAAAAGAATATTAAAAACAGTTGGACTAAAGAAAATATGTTTTAGTTGAACTATTTAACTAGAGCAGTCGAAGGCAATCCTAAACAAATGTGTTTTTAGTCTTGATTTAAAGGAACTCAGGCTTTCCGCACTTTTACAGTTTTCTGGAAGTTTGTTGCAGATAAGTGAAGCATAGGAACTAAATGCTGCTTCTCCATGTTTAGTTCTGGTTCTAGGTATGCAGAGTAAACTGACTGCTTTGTCATTTAGTTAAGGTTAGCTGTAAAACGAGCTGTAGCTCTAGAAGAAAGGAGCTTGGTACCAATGTGCAGAAACGACCCATCATAACAAACTGGGTATTCTGCTGCAGCTCTATGCTGCATAAACTCTCAGAACCTCATCCTTATTTCTTACTCTGTAGCTCCTATAGACGGTCAGCTTATTTATTTTTTTATTACAGTGGAAATCTTTTTCTGAGGGTGACTAACATTAACTCTGAAACTCACTTTCCCCCAATAATAAGTCAGTGTTAGTGAGAATGAAGGCTTTAGAGATCCACCTATAATCTAGAACTATTTCTCACACCTTTTTCAGAGATGCTTGTCTGATGTCTCACCGTCCTGTAGGTGTGAGTCCTTCTGTTGCTTGCCCTGCTGGTGTAGCATAATGCCAGCGTGTTGGCTCATATCTGCTCTGAGGAAAAGGCTTGGCCTCTCAGTAAATAAGAGTCTGAGCCTGTTTGAGCTTGAAAATCAATTATTGCAGCTTAATTTTACAGATTTCTCTGAGCTGTGATCACAGGCAAAATAATTCTGTCTCATCCATTAGAGTTTGCATGAAAAGAAGGGAGTTTCCAGTTTGATTCCAGCCCTGCTGTGGTTTGAGGCATCCTCCCTGCTGAGCAATGGTTCATCGCTCACCTCCGGCTGGGATGCAGTTAACACAGGAGGATTTCTGGGCTTATCCCAAATCCCACCATGAAGTTCAGGTAGAAAACTTTCTTCACATCTCTTCATACTGACTTTAGAGTCCCAGTCTGTCCAGGAAATCTGGAATCCAGTGACGCTGAACAAACTTATTGTCTTTCAGCAGAGAGGAGGCTGTTTTTTGATAAAACAGACAATATTTCCAGATGGATGGTGGCTTTTTGTCTATGACAAAAGGAATAAAGAAGCAATATAATAAAACCACTCCTCTAAAACAGCTCTTTTTTTCTGCTTATTAACCCGTTTCAGACTGTATTTATTGTCTTCATTGTTTCCAGAAATACATCTCTGACAAGAAAAAGGAAAACTGTTTGGGAAGAACTTGATTAAAGTTGCTGCTTTGCTGCTTGGTTCCTCTGATGAACAGCCTAAATTAAACCTAAGCCTTCAACTTATATAGGAATCTACTAGTTTTAAACAATATACCAACAAATCAGTCATGCTCTTCAAACATTTCAAGCCAACTTTTACTCTCTAATGCTTCTTATTTGCATGCAGTCCACTTTTTTGTGGGTTTATGCTAAACTAATGCTACGTTCAGACCGCACCAGTGTTAATTTCGTCAGCTTTATTTAATTTAGTCTTAGGCTTAGTCACAATGACAAAAATCAATTTTAGTCTTAGACATATTTAGTCATTGCCTTCCCGATTTCCCATGATCAGACATAGAAAAAGAAGCATAGATACAAAAGGCAACTGTCAACCAGCTCCACAGGCGGCCCCGTCCAGGAAACACACAGCCGGGCAGACGAGCTCCGAGCCAGCTCCCATGTCAGAGGATGAAGAGAGCACATCCAGTTAGTCACAGTCAGAGAAACAGGATTTAAAGTAAACCTTTTTTTCTCCATTGTTTTATTCATTCATTCTGGACTTAACTGGTGATGCTCATATATGTATATTAATGTGTTTCCTGTGCTTTACTTTGTGCCCTGATGTCAAGTTTACTCTGTATATATGATCTATACTGTAGAAATGAGTGTGATTGTACTGGGCTTCGGGGAGCATTTAGGCCCCGTCCACACGAAGTCAAAACGAACACAAGACGCTAATATTTTCCAGAACGTTTGTCGTAAAGACGGAGACGTAAAATAAATGTGATCGTCCACACGAATGCATGAAAACGCTGCAAAATGTATGCCAGGCCTGTAAGTGGCGCTGTCGTGCCAAAGCAAAAATAGGCGACGAAATTTTGGGCATGCGCACTAATATTTATACATGGTTGCCCTGCGGGTCCATTTTCGTGGTTCAGTCAAATTCTGGTGCTGAACTATGTGGTCGATATTGCTCTGTTCTTCCTGGAGATATTCCAGAAGAAGAAGATTCTGTTGTAAGCCCGACAGCAGGGTGAGTAGCATGAGCAGCAACCATTCAACACAGTACGGCGCCATTGTTGTTGTGATACTGTGTCGCGCATGCGTGTTTAGAGGCGACGCTATGACGCATGCGTGTAAAAAAAAAAATGCGGTTAGAGCTTAAAGATGGAAACGCGAAAACGGCGTTTCAAAATCTTCCCACTCTGAAGGCTGAATAAAAAAAAGATCGTTTACAGACCCCCGAAACGCCGGCTTCGTGTGGATGAGAGGCTGGTTTGGTGAAAAATTTGTGCGTTTAGGCCAGGGTTCGGCTTCGTGTGGACGGGGCCTTAGTATGTGTGTGTGTTGTGGAAGTGTTTGAGTTTGTGGGTTTGTTTGACTACGGTGTGGGTGTATCAGTGGTTAAATGTCTTTTACTGTTTTCTCCATTCACCTATGATGAAAGTTTGTTATATTTACATTCTGTAAGGACCCTCTGAGAAGTAAGAGGATGCATCTTAAGGGCCTTAAATTAAACAATTAAATAATTAAATCGGAGCCACTGAGGACAACACGAGGAGGCAGATCTAGATGCTGAAGCTCCTCTGTGAGCCGTTAACTGGATACTTGGTGTTTTCAAAGGACTAATTAAAGATTGCCATGCCAACGGAGAAACAAACATATTTAGGGAAGTATTTCAAAGCGATGTTTACAGCTTGGGGCCTCCAGCACGTCCTGCTCTGTTCATGTTTTACTGAAAAAAAAAAACTTCAGCTAAAGTTGGGACTGAAAAATTCAGAAGCCCAAATCAGTTGATCTAAATAAAAGGAGACACTTTAGTCATATATTTTTGGATAAACAATAATTTAGATTATATACCAAGAGTACAACTAATATAAAAATCTCTTTACCCTATAATTTATTTTTAATTCCTTAAAATGAGATGTTCATGTTTGGACATCAGTAAGACGGAGAACTGATGAGAAATTATTCCTGTTTTATTGCAGTTCACTCTTTATAATTCATTAGATGTGAAATACTTTACTTATTTTTTGTATATAATGCTAGAGGGGAATGCAAAATCTAAGTAATATCTAAACATTTTTCCTACAACTTTGCTACAGCAATTAATTTCTTGATTAGCGAGTAAATGAATTATCATTTCTTCAGGTTCTGTATCTTGTTTGCAGAGGTGAAAAGTAACGAAATACATTTACTCAAGTTACTGTATTGAGTAGGTTTTTTGTGTATTATGTATTTTTCAAGTAGTTTTTAAAATCGGTAATTTAAATTTTACTTGATTACGTTTTGAGTGAAGTATTGTATTTCGTTATATTACAAATCTGTTACTGAGTAAAAAAAAAACTTTGGAAAACCGAAAGGAAGACAAAAAATGGGGCCCGGAAGCACTAGAGTGAGTGACGTGATCAGCATGTAGATCTAGGCTACCAGGCGCCAAGTTTTTCTGTAGGAGATTGGGAACGAGATGGAGGTGGATCAGGAGAGCGACGACGGTTCAGAGAAGGTTTCACTAGAAATTCTAGCTGAAACATCGAATTCTGCTGCCCAAAAACGACGAAAATCCTCGGCCACATTTGAAAGATTGCTTTTCATTTAAATTCAAGAGGGCCGACAGTATCATCATGCAATGCCAGAAGTGTCTGGTAAAAGGTGACTGAACTGGCAGCATTCAATAACTCCACATCTAATCTGCGGAAGCATGTTTTGGTAAGTATTTAGTGCGTTGGTACTTCAAACAAAGTGTTCATGACTAATAGCCAATTAGCAAAACAACCTGTTTCGTGGCATTGCTAATTTTGTCTAGCACAGGGGCCGGCAACCCGCGGCTCCGGAGCCGCATGCGGCTCTTTCATCCTTATACTGCGGCTCTGAGTGGCTTGGGAAAATAAATTGCTAAAAAATACTAAATATTTAATTTAAGTCAGTGTTTCCCGCAGCACTATCTTGGCGAGGTTGGCAACAGTTTTTTTTTTAAATGTAACTAAGTAACTTTTACTTAAAATAAATTTTAAATTAGCTACTTATTACTTTTACTTGAGTAATATTTTTGATGGGTAATTTTACTTGTACTTGAGTAGTATTTCATCCAAGTATTGGTACTTTTACTTGAGTATGATATTTTAGTACTTTTTCCACCTCTGCTTGTTTGTATCACTTGGGCTGAGCATGGAAAAAGATTAGATAGTAAAGAGAAAAGTTTGAACATTAGAGACGGAGTAATGGAAGAAACACTGAACGACAGAGGAACCAGGAGGCGCCGTGGAACAGCTGAGGCAGAATGAAGGCTCCTAAGCAGAGGGGGTAAGACTAGATAGCAAGGATGGATATAAGACACAAAGACAATTCCTACTGTGGCATAACTTATTTAATAGAAATATGTCGAAAGACATAAAAACCCCAGAAGAATGAAATAAGGAACCAAAGATAGAAGTGAACTAATAATGAAAATAACTGGTGGATATGGAAATACACCAAGAACATAATAAACAATGATTGAATGATGAAAACAGAAACATAAAGAAAACTTAGACCCAAACACCTTGTAAAACATAACATAAACATAAAAGTGAAATGAAATTGAATGCTTACATGCAGAAAATCAGAAGTCTGCCTCAACAGGATCATTTAAGGACAACATTTCAGTGTAATGACTCTAATGACTCTGCAAAAAGTTTGAGTAGAAACCAAGTTATTTGCGCTTCATGGCTCCTGCTTCAACAGGATGAATCTGGACCCTGAGGACTAAAGTTTCAGTTCTTCTCTAATGAGATCTTGTGTCTCTGAGCTGAATGCGTTGCCCTCCTCTATGACCTCCACACCCTCATCTTCCCCCGCTTTGCTTTGTTTGCCTCCTTCAAATCCTCCTCTGCTCAGAAATAATACAGTTTTCGTGCAAACAGCTCATTAGTTTTATTTTAAGAGCAGCGTCTGAGGAGTTGATGCTGAGGACAAAAACACGGTAACTCAGAGACAGCTGAGCCACTGTACCCCGCCCTCAGGCTGCAGGTTAGCGTGTGCAAAGGAGAAACCTCAGATATGAAAATGCCTTACTGCACCAGAAGGTATCCTAAGCTGCTGATGGATTATGAACTATGGTTCTGCCAATATTCGAGTTCATTTTAATTTTTCCCTCCAACTTTTTTTTTATTTCAGCATTGTCACGAGAGCATGGAAATTCACTCTCTGGATTTAACTCATCCCCTTGAGGAGCAGTGGGCTGCCATTGTGCGGCCCCCAGGGAGCAGTGTGGGGTTAAGGGTCTTGCTCAGGGACCCAGAGTGGCAGTCTGTGGGAGAACCTGAGAACCTCAGGATTCCAAGCACAGTGCCCTAACCACTAGGCTGCCACTCCCCAAAGCATGCATTAGCGTGAAGGGTCTTGCCTAAAGCGGGGCGTACACTGTATGATTTTTTTTCCCTTTTGAGGCCAATTTTCCAGTCGTGCGAGAAATTTCCGATCGGCCCGACTTTCAGCCTGATCGTGCGTTGTGTAGTATACAGGTGGTAATGAGGGGCGATCAGTCTCTAACGATTTCAATTTTCAATTCAGTTTATTTATATAGCGCCAAATTCACAACACATGTCATCTCAAGGCACTTTACAGTTCAACCAGATCATACAGTCAAATTGATACAAAGTTTTCTATCTAAGGAAAACCAGTTGATTGCATCGACTCATTGACTCTTCAGCAATCCCTCACACTAAGCATGCTTGTAGCGACAGTGGAGAGGAAAAACTCCCTTTTAACAGGAAGAAACCTCCAGCAGAACCAGGCTCAGTGTGAGCGGCCATCTGCTGAGGCCGACTGGGGTTCAAGACGACAGAAGCAGAGATACAAAAAGCAGCTGTAAAAGGCGGCCCCGTCCAGGAAACCCACAGCCAGGCAGACGAGCTCCGAGCCAGCTCCCATGCCAGAGGACGAAGAGAGCACATCCAGTTAGTCACAGTCAGAGAAACAGGACTACACTGGAAAACAGGCCGATCTCCAGCATCTATAAACAAGGGTGTTGATGGAAGCAGCAAAGCTGATGTTTCTTTCCAGGATGGAATCACAGCCAAACAGGAACAGATCACCTCCCAATCAGGAATCGTAAGGTCGCTAGAAAATCAAACATGGTTGAAATTCAATCGGCCGTCGTAAGGTGGTCGTGGTCAAATCGCTCAGTGGGCAAACAAGGATTCTTCTTTTTCCTCTCAGAAGAAAACCCAGCAGCATGGCGGAGGTGTAATGATGGAAATGGCGTTCTTTCTGTAAAATTGACAGACCCTAGTAGCCATGTTTGCTCAGCCATGTCTTTGTCCAAATATGTCGTCGCCTTTTCTTTTTAGGGCTTTCAGCAAAAATTTGCACAAACTGCCAAAGCTGCGCGTTTCACTCTAGAGAGCTTCATATTCCTCTTCTACTGGTTTGGCTTCCAGATAGATGAGTCCAAGTAGCGCCATCTCACTGCGGAGCTGAGTCTCACCTGGTTTTTAGACGTACAGAGTGAGCAGGTAGATCGCATCAGAGCATCGGGTCGCACAGCGTGAGAACATGCATCATGAGCTGTGAACTTTTAGACCCTGCAGCATGAGCTGTAGCTGCTTGCAAAGACTGAAAATATCGCACAGTGTATGTCTGGCACACGGCACCCACACTGGCAGCTCATTTCCCCCAGCTGGGATATGAACCCAGGCTTCCTGTGTGCAGGATGATGGGTGATTTACCATTTGAGCTAGCCAGCCGCTAGCCAGCCGCTAACCAGCCGAGTTCATTGAAGCTATCCTTTACAAATAGATGTGGAGAGAGCACCAATTTATCTTAAATTAGATAAATGACATTTAAACTACATGTCCTGAGATCTAATTTAACTCTCATCAGTGTTGGAAGCCACGGTGTTACATAAAACACAGTTTTTATGTAACACTGTGATAGTATTTCCTTAAAAAAGTAATATGACTAACTACTTGTGCCGTCTTGACAAAACTTATGTTATTTGCAATCTAACACAGTATCTTACTTCAGCTTTAAGGCAACTTTTTTTAAATTGTTTTTAATCTGTACTGCAGGGATGAGCAGGGGGCTGAGATTCGCATACATGACACATATTGGCTGAGGGGCTGCAATGTGAGACAAAAGGGATGAAAGAGAGCATAGTATACAGCCACTTGCAGTAAACCTGAGTCCATAGATGAGTTTAGGAGAAAAACAGGACTAAATACTGAAAAAAGGCCCAACTATGACCTATAAGGAGGAGGAGAGCCCACTTGCCCCCACTTATCCTCACTACCTTCTCCAGAAGCACCATAGAGAGCGTTCTGAGCAGCTGTCTCACTGTGTGGTGTGGAGGCTGCAGCGCCTCAGACTGGAAGAAGGTGAGAACAGCAGAGAGGATCATGGGGGCTCCTCTTCCCTCCATTAAAGACATTTCATCCCAGCGCTGCGTGTCCCGAGCCCGTGACATCATCAATGACCCCTCACCCCCCCACCATGGACTGTTCTCCCTGCTGCCCTCTGGGAAGAGGCTTCACAGCATTCAATGCAGGACCAGCAGGTTCTGCAGCAGCTTCTTCCCCACCGCCATCAGACTGCAAAATGTTTTAAAAAAACTAAATCTTGTTACAGACTGCATCAAACTGACCATATCAGTGTGTTTTTTTGCTCCATGTTTTTTGTCCTACAATGTTTACATTTGATCACTGCTACACTTTAAGAAATGGAAATTTCATGAGAGCTGTACGAAACAAAATTAGTTATGTATACACTGCGTGTGTACAAAATGACAAAAAAGTTGTCTAAGTCTAAAGTCTAAAGGCCTGGTTATCCTCCCGCAGCAGTGTGTCGCAGTTTGCTTGTCGCAGATATTTTAGATTTATTTGGTCTGCGCTGTTATTCCACGCCACAACGCAAGAGACACAATCAGGAAGTAGCTGTGGGTCTAGATACGATCGAGGCGGTGAGGAAGTGGGGGCAAGTAACTGCGAAAACAGGGGGACATGAGGGCCAAAAAGAGCGGGGATCCAGGTGGAAAAAGGCTCCCAGCGTTCTCACGCACCTCGCTCTTCTAGCGGGTCCATCTTAAACAGTCGTTTTCTACAATGGCGGTCATACAAACAAAACAAGCCGGTAACCAAACAGGAAATACGCATAGTGTAGAGCGGATGGTGATTTGACCAATCAGAGGCCTCCTCCTGTCTGCTGCACTGTGTTTGGTCACCTACAATTTTGGAGAGGTGCAGCCGAGTGTCTGTGGAAGGAGGCGGGGGCATATCTGCGTTCACTGAGACACACGCAGACAACTTGGTTTCTGAGTATAAATCAGCCTTTAAGCTATAACTTAAGGTGCTGATTCCTGCATCTAGGATGAAACTACTAAAAGGAGAAAAAGCAGAGAGAGCGTAAAGTTAGATGTTAAACTAACAAATACTGCAGAATGGGAGAATAGAGATAAAATGAAACGGAAAGATGAAAAGGGGTTCCTATGTCCTCCAGCAGTCCAAGCCTAAAGCAGCATAACTATAGAGTAAATGACAGGTACTTCCATAGTGCTTTTTCAAGTCAGGAGACTTGATCCCCTGCATAATGAAAATGTTATCTCTACTCTCTATCCTGAGCTAGAGATAGCTCAGGATAACCTGAGCCACTCTAACTAGAAGCTTTATCAACAAGGAAAGTTTTAAGCCTAGCCTTAAAAGTAGACAGGGTGTCTGCCTCACGGACTAAAACTGGTAGTTGGTTCCACAGGAGAGGAGCCTGATAACTAAATGATCTGCCTCCCATTCTACTTTTAGAAATTCTAGGAACCACTAGTAAACCTGCAGATTGAGAGCGAAGTGCTCTGTTAGGAACATAAGGAACAATCAAATCTCTGATATAAGATGGAGCTTGACCATTTAAGGCTTTATATGTGAGGAGGATTTTAAATTTTGTTAAAGTGCATAATGTTTCCAGCATCACCTGCAGGTCAGCCAAAGAATTAAAATTAACCTTGGTTGTGACCTTGTTTTCCAATGTAGGTGCAGCTTCAGGCTACTTTGATAAGCAGCAACCGACTGCAGAGGGATGATGATTTAGCGAAACTTTTCCTTGCATGGGATGGTGGTTTTAATAAAGACAAAAATCCCTGAGCACAGATCAAATGTTCAGAGGCTGATGTTTTTATATGATTTGCTTCCTACATCATAAACAGCCTAGAGACCTAAAATTACAAACAATTCTCCAAGGAAAACATGAAAATATGCAAATATAAAAGTCTAATTGAGAAAGATGAACCTCCACAGGCAGCAGAAATATGTTCTGCTCTTCAGATGTGAACATTAATTAGTGACTTTGTTTTGACAGATCTCAGCTGGGGTGGAGCAGTCTGTGTTTTTACCGTTTCTCATGGAGAGCAAATCTGAATGAAATCTTCCTCAGGCAACAGAACATATAAAATTGCTGTCTGATTTAGACTGAAGACATCGAACAGGTTAATGTGACCTTCAGTCAACGTTTGACTCCTGCAAAAGGTGAAGAAGAAATCAATACATCTTCTGTACGTTTATTATCTGCAGCAGAATCTCTAGTTGCTTTAAGGTTGTTTTCTTGGGCTAATAATGTGCTTCTCAGAGCATCCGAGAATAAAACTTAATAAAAACCAGGAGTATTCAGGGGTAAGAGTGACCTGGGGGTCCAGTCAGCGCAGGATGACTCAAATACACATCAGAGGGTCTGAGAGGAAAGGGTAGCAGGATTCCCTGTTGTAAAATGATGAAGTTGTGGCTCTCTGCAGTGTGTATGTGATTAAAAGGAAGTCAGGAATGTCCAGAACAGATCTGCAGTCATAGGCTGGACTTTACCACCATGACAAACACCCACACAGGGAAACATGTGGCTGTAATAACGTTGGATCATCAGTGTTTTTCCATCCATCGCTGAGATCTCCCTGCTGCTGATCCGATCCCTGCTGATCACAGACTGCAGGTCAAAGAAAAAACATCCTCTTCAACAGGATTGCTCCAGAAAGGACAAAATCCAACTGCATGCAGTCTGAAACCATCTAGAGTCACTGAATATCAGCCTTTTTATCTACATCAGTGATCAGAGCCTGCAGAATGAGGCAGATGTGGTTTACGAATCCATGTTCTTTGGTTTTCTCTACAGATTTAAGGTTGACTTTAAGGTCCTGGTCCCTGATAAAATAGAATATAATAAAATAGTGTATAAAATATGATATTTTTAGTGTAGTTCTGTTTCTCTGACTGTGACTATCTGGATGTGCTCTCTTCATCCTCTGACATGGGAGCTGCTAACCAGTTAGCAACTTAGTGCTAGCAGGTTTCCAATGGGAAATTCCATTGGGACCAAGTAGCACTAAATTGGTGACTTAGAAACGACGCTGTCAAGGAACGCTATGGACAGCGGAAACATGCAAGAGGAGGAGAGTTTAGTGTCGGAGGTCGTGGATGAGTCTCCTCCGTCATCCATTTTTTATTTAGAGGAGGAAAGCGGGGACGAAGATGTTGTGGAAGAGGACGCCAGGGCGGCAGAAGCTTGGTTTGGTGTAGAAGGCTTCCAGCCGTACATGTTTGAGCCCTTGCCTCGCAACGCTGCCAGTTCTGTTAGCTCTACGCCTGCCGAAGACACAGACGTCCATCCCCGTGGACACTGGGACGCAACTCAATGGGATTCAACCGTTGCATATATTAGCTGTGACATATGAATCAAGATGCTATGACCCAAAACATTTGATTGACAGATGACCGTTGATAAATGATTGACCGAATTTATGTGTTCAGGCTGACGTAGAACTAACTGGCCTGCAGAAGATAACGGAAAACCCCACAGATTAAGACATTAAGAATTTTTTTTAAACAGAACTTTTCTAACTTTTGGGAAAATACAGTCTGATAAAGAGTACATTTATATGCATGTTTAAGCCAGAATGAATTGACATTTAAATAGGATTTCCCTACGACTTTAAGGCTAATAACGTTCAATGGCATCCAAGCTCTGACTTTGTCCATCCGTCTGTCCATTTGTTGTCCGTTAATACCTGGATCAAACATCTTGGAGGTGGACCTGTTTCCACACTGCTGATTAATTACTAAAACACACATTATCCATGCCTTAGTAATTACAATAATCTGCTTATTGTACCTTTTTTTATGATGATAAATAATAACAGTGAATTAAGTCAAAGCAGAGGGAGGATCCTCTCTGAACAGGTCCACAATGTTCCTTTAAAGAACCCGATTTAGAAATGTTCTTTAAGGTAAACCTCCAATTGTTCTTTTTTAGTAACACGACCTAGGCTGTTCTTTGACTCCCAATGATTGTTGTTTCCATAGTTACTTTGGTACAGATACGGCCCGGGGCGAAAGAAGAAGCCAGCTCAGGTATTTATTGGCTGCCAGCCACATTACTCATAAACCTGAACAAGTGTGGTTTGGAAACCTTCTGAAATTCGAGGAGAATCTGAAGATCCTGAAGAAGAAACGGGAATCCTCGCTTTAC
The DNA here is from genome assembly GCA_030533445.1 of Cyprinodon diabolis. Taxonomy (NCBI): domain Eukaryota; kingdom Metazoa; phylum Chordata; class Actinopteri; order Cyprinodontiformes; family Cyprinodontidae; genus Cyprinodon; species Cyprinodon diabolis. The sequence continues at coordinate 47,173,452 of CM060073.1, read as the reverse complement.
ATTATGAAACCATGGTGACATTTTATGAACACATTCGTCCCAGACGGTGATAGATGGAGGACACTGGTTGGAGCTGGTTTTAGTTTTTAATCTAGTTTCATGCTTTGATTATTCCATTTATGCTGTTTGTGTGAAGTGTTGCATTAATACAGATTTGTTATATACAGACAAAAAAAAAAAAAATACAATAATACATAATATTTGCAGTGAGGACATTTTTACAAACTGAGAACATTTTGGCTGCTGTAGGTAACATATGCTCGGCTGGTTGGTGTTACAACCCAATCCGTACCATCAACTCATTTGCGCAACCAGATATACATCTGGATTTCCATAAATAATGCAAATATAGTACTAAAATTACTTATTTCTATCCTTAACCCACTAAAGAATGCTAATACACATCTATAAAAAAATGTTATGATGTTTCTGAGACAATTTTGATGCTTTTTACATTTTCTCCGTTAAACTGCTTCTCTGACATCATCATGAGACATGCTCAGGCCAGTCCGGCAAAATATGATTAAACCATGTTTGTCTGCATTTTAGTTGTTTCTTTCTTTAGATTAAGCGCTATATACCATTACCGCTAACACGAAAGGAAAACATAAAACTCAAAATGACTAGATTTGTGTTTAAATCCAGAGCTGAAAATGTTAGCTACCGGATGTAGCGCAGGATCCCATTTCCGGCACAGACGAGTGATAAAACAGAAAGGAATTTAATGCATTTATTTTCTCAGGAAAAACATTATTAACCTTTAATACAATATATTTTAGTTTGCTTACTATTTTGGGGAGGGAAAACATAATTTAGTTTTTTTTTTTACATAATTAAATCAAGGGCAACCCGGATGTATATCTGGATACGTAAATGAGCTGATGGTACGGATCGTACTTTAGGGACGGATCAGGTAGTGACAGTCAGATCTGCTCAGGTCCTTTCTCTTTCTTATGATGTCATCATACGGCAACGCCACTCAGAAAAACTTTATTGCACCGGTTTCTTAAGATTCAGATCTCATCTGGAGTCTCCACATATGTGCTATTATTTTACGTTTCATTGGCGATTTAAAGTAGAAAATTATCATTCTAAGTCTTGAAGGAAAGCACTGCCTTAAAGGACAGACTGAGATCTGACATTTAACTAGGTGACACAAAAAGTCTCAGGGATTCTTCTTCTTCTTTTTATCTGAGTAGATCTATGATCAGAAGGCAGTGGATGACAAATGGAACATCTTAAAAATGACTTTCATAGAGATTTTAGACAAAAAAAACCAAGTTATTCTCTTCTAGAAAATGACCAGTTGTTGTTGACACAGAGTTAAAAGTAGCATAGCTGAATATGGCTACCTGACCGAGACACAATGCTACCCTGCTCTCCGTCTTTATACCACGGTTTAACAGTAACTTTGTTCACCATAAACAGATTTTTTTCAGTTTTCGGTTCAGTAAGGTAAAATTTCATCACTCATCAGACACGCTAACATTACAGATGCTCCCTGTCACTACCACTAATCTCTATTTATTCTATGGATATCCAATTGGCAGAAAACCTGAAGTCACTTGCCGCCATCTTGATATTTAATACTCTCAGAGAGTCACGCTATAAACATGCTGTTATGTGTAGCATTTGGCTGCAACAACAAGCAGTTTTCTGGCTCTGGGATTAAAGGTTTTGAAACACATCCTCTTCAAACATCAGTAAATAAACACCATTTTAATATATTTTTATTACATTTCTGAAATGGTATTAACGTAGGCTGTACAATATAATTTAAATACATATTTATCTGTATTTGAATCTTAATTAGAACTACATGCAATTCAATCCACTTTATTTATATAGCATGATTTCAATAAACACAAGGTTTCCAAAGTGCTGCACAAAAAAGATAAAATAACTAAAATAAATAAAAGTAAATAAAATTAAATAAAAGCACTGCCCGCACAGAATAAAAATATGCATGTGTATACATAAAATCAACATGTGTATACATAAAATCAACACTCTACATGGTGTCAAAAGCCAAAGAAAAGAGGTGGGTTTTAAGAAGAGTTTTAAAATGAGACAGGCTGTCAAATTTAACTACATGTGCAACTTATATAATTAAAGGTATTCAATCAATGGATAGTATATGTGTGTGTTTGTGTACATGTGTGTGCATAAGTAACTGTATGCATAGTTAATGCAAATTCATAGATTCTTGTTGTAACTATGAGCAGAAAGCAAAATATGAATTTAATGTTGCCTGATATTTTGCAAACCTATGTGATTTTGCACATGTAGAAACTGAAGATCTGTGGAGTTATTAAATTGGTTAATTAATTTAGCTCTATTTTAAATCAGTGTCAGATTTAAAGACTAATACACAGACGCAGCATAAAAGTATATGGCTGGGGTCAGCAACCTTGGCGCTGGAGCCACATGTGGCTCTTTAGCACCCCCTTGTGGCTTGCTAGAGCTTTTTCAAAAATTTATGAAAATGTTTTTTTTGTTTGTTTTGTTTATTTTAATATGGTTTGCAGGAGGTCAAACAAACATTCATTATGTTTTCCAATGCTGTAAACATGGGTTTAATAAATAAATTGAAACAATAAATGTAAATATTTATTTTAATGAAAATTTGCATCATAGCCATAGAGATCAGAGGTCATAGCCTGCAGCACATGTTTCAGCACAGCAAGGTGCCAGACAAACAAAGTGGCAGGTGTGTCTCAGGCCATGGATCCCAAAGGGAAAAAAAGGAAGATAACGGATGAGAACAGAGGATTCAAAGAAGAATGGAGCAAATCTTTTGCTTTCATCTGCCTGGCTGTGTGTCGTCTGCCTGGCTGTGTGTTTCCTGGACGGGGCCGCCTTTTACAGCTGCTTTTTGTATCTCTGCTTCTGTCTCCTTGAACCCCAGTCGGCCTCGGCAGATGGCCGCTCACACTGAGCCTGGTTCTGCTGGAGGTTTCTTCCTGTTAAAAGGGAGTTTTTCCTCTCCACTGTCGCTACAAGCATGCTTAGTGTGAGGGATTGTATTTGAGTCAATGAGTCAATGCAATCAACTGGTTTTCCTTAGATAGAAAACTTTGTATCAATTTGACTGTATGATCTGGTTGAACTGTAAAGTGCCTTGAGATGACATGTGTTGTGAATTTGGCGCTATATAAATAAACTGAATTGAATTGAATTGAATTACTAATGCAGAAGGATTGCTTGCATTCTGCTTTGTTATGAGAGTTTGTCAAAAAATAAAGAGTCATTTTGAAAGGCTTTTCCAGGCAAGGCTAAATATGCAGCGGACCACGAAGCTGAGAGTGAGAGCAAATATGTGATTGCAGAACTTCTGAAGTTAGAGGAGAGCAAAGATAGATTTATGAAGTAGATTGTATCTCCAAACTCCACTACTAATGCTAGTTTTGTTGCAAGCATATAAAAGCGTTAATAGATCCAACAGGTAGCGCTCTGATGCAGGAAAATGAACTTTCTTCTACATTTTTTGCCCCAAATCCCCAAATTTATTATATATTTAAGCCCACGTAGTCCTTGTTATAGTGGGCTAATACACATAGAGCCCGTGTTGCCCTATGAGGCTTATAGAAGACTTACATTTTTGCAGCTCCAGACAGATTTGTTTTTTGTTGTTTTGCTCCAATATGGCTCTTTGAGCAGTTTGAGTTGCTGACCCCTGCTATATGGCATCATGCATGCACAATTTGCAAATAGAAAAATACTATAGCATTGTGTGTGTGTGTGTGTGTGTGTGTGTGTGTGTGTGTGTGTGTGTGTGTGTGTGTGTGTGTGTGTGTGTGTGTGGGGCTGGGCTTAGTGGGAACGGGACAATCGGCTGCCTGAGGCAATGTGGGGTTACATTCAAATTGGCTCAGCTGTGCTGCAGTAGTCCTGTTTCTCTGACTGTGACTAACTGGATGTGCTCTCTTCATCCTCTGACATGGGAGCTGGCTCGGAGCTTGTCTGCCTGGCTGTGTGTTTCCTGGACGGGACCGCCTGTGGAGCTAGTTGACAGTTAACATTTGTATCTATGCTTTTTTTTCTATTTCTGCTTCTGTCTCCTTGAACCCCAGTCGGCCACGGCAGATGGCCGCTCACACTGAGCCTGGTTTTGCTTTTAGAGATGCCTTTTTTAGGCTGCTTTTTGTTGTTTCCGTCTCCGATGGCGGCCAGCAGCTGCTGGTACTCTGCTGTCTCCTTAGAGTAAAGTTCCCCCCTGTCCAGCCAGTCCTGCAGCTCCTCTCTCTGGTTGTTGGTGAACAGCCCTGATGCTGAGTATCCGTCCACCAGCAGTCGGTCTCCCACCTGGTGGTATGCCTGGATCTCTTCTCTCGACATGTAATGCCCCATGACCTGCTTTCGGCTGATTCCTGGTTGGTTCAGATCAGAGGATTCATGACAGAGTTATGCTCTGAAAGCTAGTTTAGGTTCAGGAAGACTGAGCGGGTCTGAACCTGCTGGGTTCTGACCCTGTCAGCCTCAGCTTGTTTCTGCCTGCTGGAAACTCTGGCTGCTTAACAGGAAACTTATGAGTTTAACCATCTGGGCTGTGTTAGTCACCAACCATATCCCAGTTTATAGAGAGAGAAAGCAAGAGCAAGAGAGAAAGACATATATATGTGTGTGTATGCTCAGATACATGAAAAATAAGAGGGAACAATGGTGAGCAGACATTTAAAGTCAGCGATTGTCATGGCAGAAAAGTACAATGACACTGTTATCAGAAAACACAGAGGGGGGTAATCCCTCAAGTAAATTTTGCTTGAGACCCCCAAATTCCTTGAAACGGCCCTGTAGACTTTGTGTCAGATTTCCTGATTTTTTTTACTGAACAAGTTGAACGTGGCTGCAGCTGTGTTTGTTCCAGCAGGTGTCAGCAGCACACAAGAAACAGCTTTGTGTTCTTTATTCACTGAGCTTCTGCCCCATTCATCCAGAGAAATCCCTCCCACCACTAGAGGCCTTCCTCCAGTCAAAGCAGGGATTCTCCACATGAATAAAAATGTACACAAAAAGCTTTGAGCACTTTGTGCTGCTTTTGAGTTTACTTAATTTGTTTGCATGAGTGTAGTGGATTTAGTCCAGCACGTGTCTACAGTCAGTTACATGTTGATACACGTTAGAATTGGGCTCTAGTTACACACTTCAACATTGTATGCCATAACATACTCCATGTAAATTACTGATTGTCTTATTCCTTATAGAAAAACAGTAGTAGCCATTAAAAATTTCACCAGAGTCAAGCTGTGACATTTTTTTATTTCATTTTTTCCAGATTTTTTTATTTTCATTACACTGTTGCAAGTAAAGAGAAATTAAAGAACTCTCCATATGTGCGGGAGCACTGTGGTGTTCAGGGTCTTACTGAGGGACCCAGAGTGTCAGTCGGTGGGAGTGGGGCTTGAACTCAAAACCTCTGGATTCTAAGCGCAATGCACAAACCGCTACAACACACTCCCCTAAATTTATCCTAAAAGTATCCCCTACATTTCAGAGGTTTCAAGCATCAGTTTCAAGCAGGTCCACTGAGACGAGAAAGGTGAGTTTTGTCCTGGAAGTTATATAGAGACAACATGAGTTCAGTGTTTGAGCAGAATTCTGAAAATTAGCAAAACAGGTTAGTAAACCACATAAAGTCCAGACTAAAGTTGGTGAAGAGAAGCCGATCCTAACCATGGAGGCGTAGAGATGCAGAAAGCCCCTTCCTTGGCTATCTTTTTCTTTTAAGCTGCTTTTTTTTGTTTGCGTCTGTGATGGAGGCCAGCAGCTGCTGGTACTCTGCTGTCTTGTCAGAGTAAAGTTCCCCCCTGTCCAGCCAGTCCTGCAGCTCCTCTCTCTGGGTGTTGGTGAACAGCCCTGATGCCGAGTAGCCGTCCACCAGCAGTCGGTTTCCCACTTTGTGGTATGCCTGGATCTCTTCTCCAGACAGGTAATCCAGCCTGTTCTGATGTCGGCTGATTCCTGGTTGGTTCAGATCAGAGGATTCATGTTAGAGTTTGGCTCTAAAAGCTGGTGTAGGGTTTAGGGAGGCTGACCGGGTCTGAAGCAGCTGGGTTCTGACGCTCTCAGCCTCAGCTTGTTACTGCGGGTTGGAACTCTGGCTGCCTAACAGGGAAATGATGAGTTCAACCTACTGGGCTGTGTTATTCCCTAACACTATCCCAATATATAAACCATAACCCAGTTTAAAAATCCTGAACTAGTTTAAAAACCCTACCCCAGCTTATAAACCCTGACCCAGTTTATAAACCCTAGCCTAGTTTATAAACCTTAGACCAGTTTATAAACTCTGACCCTGTTTATAAACCCTGACCTAGTTTATAAACCCTGACATGGTTTATAAACCCCAACCCAGTTTATAAACCCTAGCCCAGATTATAAACCTTAGCCCAGTTTATAAACCCTGACATATTTTGTAAACCCTTACCCAGTTTATAAACCCCAACCCAGTTTATAAACCCTAGCCCAGTTTATAAACCTTAGCCCAGTTTATAAACCCTGACCTATTTTGTAAACCCTGACCCAGTTTATGAACCCTGAGTTCAGCCCTGGTTGCCATGGTGATCTTTGCAGAACAATAAAAAAACAACTTTGAAACTGCAAACTCGATAAAGCCCAAGCCACCAATCCAGGGCAGCTGATGAGCCTTTTCATATGTATTAAATACTTTTCAGACTGACTGACTGACTTACCATCTGTAGACTGGATCCCAACAGCAAGCAGAGGTTAATTTATGGATTAAAAAAATCTCTTTAATTTTCACAACCCAATGTTGGCAGGTATGCAACTGTCTTCAGGAGGTTTAGGGACATACCTGCATCCCTTCTCAGAGACTCTGACACCTCTGGATTGGACAGGAGTAGTGACATCTTCATCAGTTTCACACTGTCTCCACTTAGCAGGACCTTGGTCAGCTCAGCCCTGTGAGCAGAGAGGAAATTACTCAGCCATCCCCAGAGAAGGCTTCAGTCAGAGTAGGGAGCCTCACCTGGTGCTTTGAGCCTCCCTGCTGTTGCCGGTGGTCAGGGCCAGCTGGTGGTGGTGAGCCAGCACCTCTCTGCACAGCTGCTTGTCTTTTCCCACCATAATCTCGTACAGGGCTGGATGCTCGGCCCTGAAGGCTTCTGTCATCCCTTTTTGCTGCAGAATGTCATAGGCCTTCTGCAGGGAGTCTCTGGGTGGGATGTGGTCTGCATTCGGAACAGAGCCGCCGCCGTTGTTGTTGGGAGATCCGCTTTCCCGCCGGACACCTATTACACTTCAGAGAGAAAATAGTTTGGTTTGGTCCAGATGAGACTGTCATGATGCTAAATGATGTTGCTTTTCATGATGACCAGGTAAAAAGCAGCTCACTCTTGGTATGCCCCCACCAGTCCTAGCTTGTAGGTCTTCATGAGCTGGTAATGCTGTGGGTTGTTGATGCGGATCTTGTTCAGCATCTGCTGATATGCCTCCGTGATCTGGTCTCGCTCTTTTTTGGCCCCTCCACTAATGGTGTAGCAACTCCTGGCTGCCAGCGTCTGCTCATATTGCCTCTGCAACCTCAGAGCTGGTGCGTATCGTTGCACATCATGCTGCAGCTGAGAGGGACACGACAACAGACATTGGTTGGATTGTGTTTGCAGAGTTTGTGCTGCTGTGATAGGCCTGAACCTCAGGGAGAAGCTGTCTTAGTCCCGGCAGCCCTTTACAGCCCCGCTTCAGACCAGAGAGCCAGGACATTGACCCCAAGCAGACCCCAGATGGCAGCAGGAACCAGGAAGAGGAAACACACCAGAGAACATGGAAGCAGAAGCTGGACCAACTGAGATAGAAAGGCTCAAAAGTTAAAGAGTGGATCTGCACATTCAGGAGAAGTTGTTGAATGCATTTGGTGCTGTTGGTTCATGCAACACAAGCTTCTCTGTGTAATTCCTCTATTATGTTCTCTGTCATCTATGTCTGCAGCTACTGGTGCGAGTCCTGAAGAAGAGCTGGTGTAAGAACTACTCACATTGCATTGGACCTGGGCTCGGAGGGCCAGCGCCTGCTGGTTCAGGTCTGATGAGCTCCTCTGGGTCGCCAGGACCACTGCATAATACAGGCAGTTCTGGCCCTCTGAATACACCGGGATAATAGAGCCGTCCGCTCCAACCAGCTCAAAGTGTCCTCTTTGGGGGGTCTGCTCACCTCGAGCCCGTTTCCTCATCTTTGAGAAGAACCCCTGTGTCCTAGTAGAAGAGGAAGATCTAGGGTCAATGACATCCGGACCCTAAGTGGGGTTCAGGGTTAAACAGCATAGTGATGAAAGATGGCTTTAGCTTGTGTTCAAACTCTAATTTTCTACATGGCCAGAAGTGCTGGGAGCCGGTCCTGGTCACAGATGGGTTCCCCTCATACTAACTGGCCTAACCTGACCGGGATTCAGATGCCTTTGTTAATCTATTTTTTTCTGGTTTCATGAACCTGCTACCTTGTCAAGGTAACACCTTGGATGGTCTCTAGCCTGCTTTGGAGGTCTGTTTGTTGTTTATATATTTAGCAGACACTTTAATTCAAAACATTGTACAAAGTACAATGTGACAATGAGTTAGGCATTAGCGTGACGGATCATCTCTAAGGACCCTAACGGACAGCTCATCTCTCTCAGAGGGGATTCAAACTAAGGCTTCCTGTGTGCAAGTCAGGTGAATTACCACTTGAGCTAGCCACTTGCTGTTTTTAGTTCTGATCTTAGTAAACAGATGTGCAGGTTTATGGGGCCAAACATTTGAATGCATCCTTTACCCATACCGACTCTCCCCCAAAGAAAAATGTATAGGGCATAGAAACTCATGAAATAAACCCTGTTTATCACATTGAAACACGTCAATAATCTGAATCATTCAATGCTCCCTGCGAAAAACTTTGAATGGTCTGATACTCAAGGAGTCAACTTGCTTTTCTTCCAATTTAACTTATTAAGGTTCAAGTGGCAGGTGTGGCTGAGTCATTCTTAGGTTCTTTAGGACCATAGATGTCTTCCTCAGATGAATCTCTCAGCATCTTAAGAGGCTCCTGTATGAAGCTCCTCAAACACAATGAGCTGGTCTGCCCATGAAGAGCTAAATAGATGAGCTGAAAATGCTCCAACATTGGCTCCTTCATAAAAGATGGTCAGAATGATAGAAGGTTATCTTGTACAAGCAGGTAGTAACTCATTGCACCTGAATGTCTCATTTAGCCAGCAATTTGTATTACAGAAAAGAGGAATACAGAACATGTTATTGGGAGATTCTTGAAGAATTCCAAATGACCAAGACCTTGTGGTCACTGAGTCTGGTTTTGGTCATAATTATCTGAGCATCCGCATTTGAAGACCAATGCAGGTTTTAATGTTCTTCTTGAGGATTAACACACTTTCTTTAATATTTTACAGAAACATCCCATCAGTCACAACAACCTGTTCATAATACTCACGGCTGTGGAGCGTCCGGGTATCTCCTCAGTCGGATCGTGATGTCTTCGGCAGAGCTGTCTTTCCCTGGAAAATAATCCTCTGTCAATTTGCTCTCATGTTCGTCCACCACAATCAGTCTGATGCCTTTTCCTTGAAGGGAGTCGCTTTGGGTGAGGACATGGATGTCCAGTGCTGTGGCAGGCTGGTTCATATCACTGATTCCCTCAATGTAGCGCTCTAAGTCCTGCTGCTCAGCCTCAGATAGGGACTGACTTGGTCTTTGGACAGCCTGTTTCATGTTGTTCTTATAAACCTGGTTGTCAAAGAAATTTTGGGTATCAGTCCTGCCCAGTAAATTGCTGACAGTGCTTCCAGCAGCGTTGCTGATTTTGTGCATACAGGCTCTGTTCATGAAGGAGGTCATGTGCCTGGAACAAGCCACCACCAATGAGTCTAGAACACTTTCTGCCATGATGCTGATGAGGTCGTCTTTAAGGCGTTTCACATCTGGTAACTGCTGCCTTTCATCCAAGGCATATTTTTCATTAGGAAGATCACTCATTGCTTTCAACAAGTGAGGGATGAATTTATTATTGATGACGTCCTCTGAGGGAAAGGAATCATGTATTTGTTTGCAAATTATTATGTATTTACCCGTATCGTAAAACTTCATGGCCAACTTAAAGCCTCCCTTTTTCTCCACATGTTGCATTATAGCTCCAGAGGCCTCTGAAAGTCTATCAAGAATGTTCATGATCTTGGTGCAATCCGTCATGAGATCAGGAATGATGCTTCTTGTCAACACGTGAACTGACTGACGCATCTCTCCCTCACATCCTCTGTCAATTCTGAAGCCATCAGACTCCTGTTTCATCGCAGTCTTTGGCACTACTGAGCAGATGAGGCCAGTGAGACGCGATTCCAGAGGACCATTAGCTCTGATCAGTGAAAGTACTTTGGTCTCGAAGGCCCCTCTCAGAACCCTTTTGAACAGTGCTTCAAGACCTTTGTCAGCAGCATAGTTCAGAGTGGTGACACATACTTGCTTCAGCATTTCCTGACCAGCATACTTTGCTGCATGTTTGAAACACTGTTTAACTGTGAAGACAGAGCAGGTCTTAGCCCCAGTGACCAGTCCTTTGGTTCCACTACTCACAGCGCTTACAGCTTTCTTCAGTCTGCTCAGGCCTCCAAAGACCAGAGACGCTCCAATGCTGATGGCTTTGGAGATTGCCCACTCTGCCCAGTCAAAGCCTCCCTGTATCATGCCTTTGACCCCATGAATCATGTCAGACACTCCCTCATTGATCAGTCCAAGTCCAAACTGACTAGCGGAGCCACTTGACAGAGTACAGACCAGGACACCAGCTGCTACTTGCAGAACGCCCAGACAAAAACACAAAAGGGCATCAATGCAGAACTCAGGCTTCTTCTTAACCTGGAACACCATGCAGAGGCCAAACTCATGGAGGACCATCAGCTCCTTGGTGGTGATTGGATCCTGGTCTCTTGACAGACTGTAGACACTGGAATCCAGTGTTAAGGCCTGGCCTTTGCTGGTTTCAATCTGCTGGAGAGTTTCCAGGGCATTCTCAATCTATCCTTTCCACGCTTTGAAGACGCTCATCCTGGCTTTCATTTGGTGCTGCAGGTTGCCATTTTCATGGTGGGGGGCAAAGTCTTTGCTCACAGAGAAATTACAGAACATCATGGCGTTGCTTGTCTCTGACAGATAAGCATCCACTGCACTGTCTGCCTCCCTCAATAACCTCTTTGCCTCTGTTATGTAGTTTCTCTTGCGCAAGTTGACTTTGATGTATGCCTGGTTATAAAGAGCCACAGCACTGTAGAAAGGATCGCACTCTGCAGCACTCTGCCAGTAAGATAAAGCTCCATAGTCACTCTCCTCTTTGTTGAGTCGATGCATGTCGGTTCTGCTTTTGGCCACTTCAATGTAGTCATAGAAACTGCTGCTTCTCCCCTGCAGGAGCTGTTCAGCAGTCTTCTTCAGATCTCTCAGGAGTTCATCCCTCAGTGTTTTTACCTGACGTTGGCTGATGTGCTCTTCATGAAGGATAAGCCACAGAGCCCAGGACTCTTTCAAAGCCTTGAGGGCAGCCTGGTAGTCCAACTTTTTGCAATAGACCTTAAAACAGGCTGGGACATCCTTCAGCTTCCTTTCTGAAATGTCGCTTCTCTCTTCCTGAGTGTAATTCTTGTCAAAGTCACTGAGAAATTGGCAAAATGTGGAGAACAGCTCTTCCTTAGTTTCAATTTGGAACAGCTCGTTTCTCTCCATGCTGTCCAAGCGGCTGACCTCGAACCCCTCTCTGACCTGCCTCATGGTTTCCACTGAATGGCCTTGATAGACTGTTGCTAGATGGTCCTGGTTGAGGACCATCTGCACCATTCCTGGGTTTCCTTTCCGGGCTGTGCGCCCAAAGACCTGTTTCTTCACACGATGACTCCCCGGCAAGTAGGTAAGAAGCACAAAGAGTCCTCCCAGCTCATTTACTTCCGGGTCCACGTGCACGTCGGTGCCACGGCCTCCCAGGTTTGTGGCTATGATAATGTGTCCCTGGCTGAAGGTCTGTTTCTCGATGTTGTGCTTGGCGCTGATGGTGTACATCGTGATTTGTCTGGGTTTCCTCCCTGGGCCCTGTATTTCAGCCCTCAGCTGGTCTGCAGTCTTGACGTCCTCACAGATGATCAGGACAACCTGCCCCCTGTCTGCAGCCCTCCCTGCAGCTTCACAGATGGCCTGCATCCAGGCAGGATTCCCTCCTCTCACCTGAACAGCTGGCAGCTCCACCAGCTTCTTATGGCGGTGGGCTGGAATGGCATAACATGCAGTCTTATACTGCCGTTCCAGGAAGGTATTCTCAGCGTGGCCCCCTAACGTCCCAGAGACACCAAAAATGCCTTTTCCACTGAGGTACCTTTTGAAGAAGTAAACATTGGACATGTAGTTGGTTACGTTGGACAGCTGTGAGATTGTCAGCTGGTGCTTCATCTCCAGAAACTGCTGCAGGCCGTCCCCCCAGCGCTTGTTCTTCTCCAGCACTCCACTGGCCTGAAAATCCACTGGGATGATGGCATCATACTGGTGGTTGTCAGAGCCAATTACACCAGCTCTGTCTGCTTCCGCAACCTTGTCAATCATGTACTCTCTTCCTGGAGTCATGATGATGGCTTTTAGGGCATTCTCGCCAAAAACTGCCAACTGCTGCTCAACATATTCCTTCAGGAAAGATGGAATTACAATAAATCCCTCACATTTCTTTTTTGACTGTAGGGAACATTCACCAGAATATTTGATCTGAGATCTTAACTTGTCAACAGTTGCCTTAATGACGGATTTCTCAGACATAATTTCACATGCCAGTCCATTCTGGAGCAGAAGCATGCTGATATCCGGGCCTCCAGGAGATGCAGCTCCACTGAATAGTTTGGCTTTGCTGCTGATGAGTGTGTAACAGGCTACAAGCACTTTGCTCTCTAATGTATCTGCATTAAGGGCCATGAGCAGCGGGTGCTGTTTTTCGGGTCCCATCTTGGCCATGATGTTCTCATTGGCCTTCTGCTTGTCGGCCTCATTGTCTGACTTTGCTTGTGCTTCCTTCAGGTTATCCAGATCCGTCTGTGAATAAAAGCCCAGCTGCACGCCCAGTGCCAGGATGTCATTTTCTGACAAAGCCTCTGACCCGATCCCGGCTTGTTTCAGCATACTGTGGAAGGGCTGGATCCTGGCTGCCCACTGGACCTCCCCAGTTTCGAACAGCTCTATGGGCCGGCAGGCTGAGACCAGGGCCCAAATACCTGACAGGACCTGTTCAACGTGCCTCAGACTGCTGGCCTGCTGGGACAAGAAGGTCACTTGAACTCCGCTGTCCAGTGTCATATAGTCAACTTCATCCACAATCACACACTCAAAGTTCCTGCACCCTCGAGTGGTTTTCTTCTCAAATTCTTGCCTCAGGATATCTGCTGCAAACGTGCTAACGGTACCATAAACCACTTGCTTCCGGTAGGCCTCTTCAAGCAGCTCGTCCTGCTTCTCAAAAGAGCCTTTGTCCAGATGTGGGGGGGGCACCGTGGACGAGGTCACACCAAACAGCTCATACAGTTCTTTCCACTCTTGTTGGTCTCGGATAGCAAGCAAAGGAGAGCTCGTCACAATGTCCACCGCAGTGCCACGTGCTGCTTGGATCGTAGCAAACATGGCTAACAGACAAGTTTTTCCCTCCCCAGTTCCAATTTCCAGGAGACAGCCTTTCTTATCATGGGACTGTGGCGGCAGCAGCAGCAGGACTAATGAAGCCAGTTGAGTCAGTCTGGGGAAGTAGCCTTGTACCTTTTCCCCTCTTGAGGTGGTAAAGGTTGTGCATGTCTTCACAGCTATGGACAGCCCAATCAGGACCTCCTTCAGAGTGTCAGTGTTTGGATTGGATAAATCCATGGAGGCTACTGTTCTTTTCCAGTCTTTAACCCTCTTGGTACTCATTTCTGCTCTCTTGTATTTGGGCAGCTCTTCCTCAACATATATCAGAATACCTTCAAGGAGGTACAGGATTTGCTGTGGGTAGTTCTTGTCCTGCATTTCAGCCATGATGGTGATGGCATCTTTGTCCAACTGGCGTGAAGCACAGCCCTGTATGTAGCCAACAGGGTCTTTGTCTTTCAGTGCAGAGAGAGCCTGGAGGCAGCTCAGCTTGTAGGTGCACACCTTGTGGAGGATTTTTGTGATTTTCATGGGATCCATGTTAAGGGTCCTTCCCATGAACAGCTGGATTTCCTTTGGTGTCCATATGTTATTGAATAGTATTCGGCTTAGGATCTCCTTACTTGCTTTGGGAAGCTGCGAAGTCATATCAAGAACATTTATCAAGACTTTTCTCGCCAATGTTGGACTACTAACATGCAGCTGATCTTGAAGACTGAAGAGAAATGCAATCTTCTTTTCTTGTCCTTCCTCAAACTCTGGCTCAGCCTCCAGTGTCACCTTCACCACCGCCTCCAAAACACTGATCTTCTCGGTCAGAGACAGGTCCACATATCCAGTTGCCTGATCCAGAGCCCACTGGGACCAAATGGGGATCTTGTGTTGGCTGAAATATTTCAGTGTCAGCTCATTTTGGAGAGTCTTCATCCTGTTTTCCAGGTTCATCTTCACAACTGTATTCCCTGTAATCTGGTAATTAGACAGAAGTTCTTCAAATTGTTCCTTCACATCACTCATCTGCAGAAAGAGAAGAAACAGAACCAGCTGTTTGCACCTTTTCCAATATTCTGATATATTACCCAAACTGACCTGAGCACCTTTCATCCATCAGTCATTCATAATCCATCCATCATCCATCCAGCATCCTTCATCAATCGTAATACGAGCTATTACGCATTATACTGTTGGCTGTTATTGGTTAAGACCACGTGGGCTGTTGGACTTTGCAGCCAATGAAATAAGGTTTCAAACAAGGCTACATGTGCCCAGGATATTTAAAGGGGAAAACATGTTACAGGCTTGCGTTACAGAGACACAGACAGCTGGGGCACGAGCCATGCATGCAGTACCAATGTGAATGATAACAACGGTCCTTCTTTTTTTAAAGTTTGGACGCTAATTTTGTTTTATTACAATGTCTAAGGATGGGGAAAAAATACAGCTCAGAAAAGGATCTGGGGCTTATTTTAGCTTGAAAAGCAGCAGTTTCACTATCTTTTTATAGATTTCTATGTTATCATAGGTGTAAAAATTCTACATTTTGTTATATACACAGATTCTGAAAAAAAGTGGAAATACTTGCTTCATAAATGTTTTGTGGCCATCAAAATGCTTCAGTGTTATTCTATCGGTGAAATAGTAAAGCAAAGCATAGTAAAAGCATTTGGCACAATTTGACACATTTGGAGATTTTTGGAGACGCTGGTGAAACCAAGAGTTCAGATCGATTATTTTAGAGAATAAAAAGTCAACTTTGAGTCGTGTTTGAACTGATGCAGCTTGGCATGTGTTCTATTAACCAAATGTATTAATATATTCAGAAACTACAGGGTGTTATCTTTCAAAAAAATTATTGCACATGTAATTTGAGCTTACAGTTCCTAAGTTATTTGCTGGATCTGGATTGACATGGCATTACAAGGCAATTATGTAGGTTCTCTCTGTATTTTTTTTTATATCTAAACCCTGTGAATTTAAATTTACTTTCACCCCTGAGCAGTGGTAACTAAGGGGCAAATTCTCATAAATAGGGCCAAAAGCGCCAAAGTAGAAAGAAGAATGTTTTTGTTCTTTGTTTTTTTTGAAACAATGAAGATTTTATTGATCTGTATGTAATGCATAATTCATAGTAGATCAGGAAGTGTTTGCTATATGATGGAAACCTTCTATGTCTAAAAACCATTCCTTTATTAGACATTTGTTTATATTGTTGGTCTGCTATATTAACAAATATGATGTGTTGAACTAGATCTGCTAATTTAAAAGCTTTTGTGAGACACTTTTATAAAGTACAGAATTATTTCATAAAAAATTTATTTGAATTATAAAAATCAGCTTTCTGCCCAACAGCAATGATAAGCTGCACGGCAGCATTCTATACCCAGCTATTGTAGTATCTAGGCAAGAGCTGTCAGACTGGTAAAGAATCTGGTTGTTATTCGAAATGGTAAAGGTTAACTTTTTTTGCAACATAAAACTGACTAAAACTATCACATATTGTAATGACTAAAACGTGACTAAGACAAATAATAGTTTTCATCCTGAAGACTAAGACTTAATCTAAGATGGCTGTCAAAAACAACACTGCATCCATCCATTCATTCCATACATTCCCAATCCATCAAACATCCATCATCCATGCATCCATCATCCATCTATCATCCATGATCCATCATTCATTTATCATCCATCATCAATTCATCATCCTTTGTAATCAAACCTCCATACATAATCCATCCCTATCAATTCATTATCATAGATGGGAGTGGGGTCCAAGTGGTTAGGGCATAGGGCTTGGAATCCTGGGGTTCTGAGTTCAAGCCCCACTCTCACAGACTGTTACTCTTGGTCTCTGAGCAAGACCCTTAATCCAGCACTGCTCCTCGGGCACCCCATGATGGCAGCCCACTGCTCCACAAAAGGGATGGGTTAAATGTGGAGGTAAGCTTCTCCAATGTGAGATCAATAAAGTTCAATTATTATTATGATGCGCGAAAGCAGCATGCTGCAGTTACACCGCTCCAGTTACGCTTTTAACTTTCGTATTTTTATCTTTTTTTGATTGCTCTTATTTTTTCACAGTGACTCTGTGAAGTATTATACTCTATAATGAGGCATTTTTCTGAGAGTTTCTGTGCTTTTTTGTGCTGTTTTTATCATCTCCCACCAGGACACGCTGCCTTTGTTTACTCCAGAGAACAGCTGATCACTCTAATGCTGGCCGGCGTTTTAGCCAGACCAGCTGGAATACCACCCGAACTCTGGAGGAAAACACGCCATGGTTGCAGAGGAGGAAAACAACATCGTGGGATGAAAGGAGGGTCGAGACGGGACGGACTTATTGAAAGGAGAAGATTTAAGCGGTGTCTCCCCTCTGTCGTTATGGGAAACGTACGGTCTCTTAGCAACAAGATGGACGAGCTAATGGCGCTAACGCGCAGTCAATCGGAGTATCAGGAGTGCAGTTTGATGTGTTTTACGGAGACATGGCTGCACAAAGACATTACGGACCTGATTGTCTCCGTGGATGGCTTTCATTGCGTCCGGGCCGACCGGGACACTAAGAGTGGTAAGCGAAAAGGAGGGGGGCTTGCCATTCTAGTAAACAGCAGATGGTGTTACCCGGGTCACATCACCATTAAAAAACAGCTCTGTTGCTCGGCTGTTGAACAGCTGGCCATTGGACTCCGTCCATATTGGCTGCCCAGAGAGATCCCGCATGTCATTGCTGTTGTCCTGTACATCCCTCCTTCTGCAAACCCAACATCTGCCTGCAGCACCATTCATAATATCATCTCTGAACTACAGACCCAACATCCTAATGCCCTCATCATCATGGTGGGAGACTTTAACCATGTCACCATGAACAAAGTTCTACCGACCTTCAAACAATATGTGAGGTGCCCTACCAGAGATGAGAGGACCCTGGACCTGATGTATGCTAACATTAAGAATGCATACATCTCCTCTCCTCTCCCCCCTCTGGGCAGGTCAGATCACAACCTGGTTCAGCTCAAACCCTATTATGTGCCTCTGGTTAGGAGGAAGCCAACGACCACAAGAACTGTGAGGAGGTGGTCGGAGGAGGCTTGTGAGGCACTGCAGGCCTGCTTTGAGGTGACTGACTGGCCTGCACTCTGTGAGCCCCACGGGGAGGACATTGATGGGCTCACAGAGTGCATCACGGATTATATAAACTTTTGTGTGGACTGCAATGTTCCAGCTGTCACCTGTTACCCCAACAACAAACCTTGGATCACCAAGAAAATAAAGACCATCCTGAATGAGAAGAAGAGAGCATTCAGAGATGGCAACCGTGAGGAGGTGAGGAGAGTGCAGGGGGTACTCAAACGAAAAATCAAGGAGGGTAAGGACAAATACAGGAGAAAGCTGGACAATAAACTCATGACCAACAACATGAGGGATGTGTGGAGTGGGATGAAAACCATCACAGGGTTCCAGAAGTCCACTGGTGTGAGGTTGGAAGGGTTCGTGGACCGGGCCAATGAACTGAACTTATTTTTCAATAGATTTGATACTGAGACCCATCCCCCACAACCCTCCACTGCTGGCTTCCCCCAACGACCACTCCACCTTCTTCCACTCCTCCTCCATACAGACCCCCTGTCTGCTTTTCACCACCACAATCCACATCCACCGTCTCCACCCCTCCCCCCTGCTTTACATCATGTCCTACACAACAGGACCTCACCCTTCCCCCTACAGTTACCTCTACAGTGTCCTTCACTCCTGACCTGGTGAGAAGACAGCTAACCAGACTCCACACCGGCAAAGCTGCGGGCCCCGATGGTGTACTCCCCTGGGTGCTCAAAGCTTGTTCCAACCAGCTGTGTGGAATATTTAGCCTAGTCTTCAGTCTGAGCATGCTCCCCCAGAGAGTACCTGTGCTGTGGAAGACGTCCTGCCTCGTTCCGGTGCCAAAGACGTCACGCCCTAGCGACCCTCAGGACTACAGACCGGTAGCACTGACGTCTCATATCATGAAGACCTTTGAGAGGCTAGTCCTGGAGCAGCTAAGGCCCATGGTCAGGCCCTTCACTGATCCACTACAGTTCGCCTACCAGCCCCGCCTGGGAGTTGAGGACAGCATCATCTTCCTGCTGAACAGAGTCTACAATCACCTGGACAAGCCGGCGAGCACTGTGAGAACCATGTTCTTTGATTTCTCCAGTGCCTTCAACACCATCCACCCAGCTCTACTAGGTGAGAAGATGCCAGCCCACGTGGTCTGGGATGCAGGTGGAGGCCCCCCATCGTGTCCTGGATTGTTGATTACCTGATGGGCAGACCACAGTATGTACACCGACAGAACTGTGTGTCTGACAGGGTGGTCAGCAACACTGGGGCCTCGGGCACCATAGACCTCCATTATTTGAATGTCAGCAGACAGCAAGAAGCCTCCCAGATCTCCAGATGCATTTGAGATATCAAAAAAGTACTCCAGAGTGTTGTTCAGCATGGGGGTGAGTAGAAAATGAAGGCTAATCATGTTTTGGGTGTACTATTCCTTTAAACAGACAGACAGATTGTTGAGAGAGTTTCCTGCATGAGTCTCTTTGGCTGTCAGGTGTGTTTTCTGCTGACTCTGCTGGTCTTTCCTTCTTTCACCTGCCCCTGCTCTGTATTAGGACCACATGGAGCAGGAGGTTCCTACAGTAATTTGGTCGGGATCAAGTTTTTGCATTGTTTTAATTCAAAGTTTTTAAACATTTGGGGTTTTATTAACTGATTCTGGTGACTTTTTGTAGTACAACTTTCTTGTGTTTGGGAAGCCAGCTTGGTGGCACCTGTTATTACATTTCCTTAATGAGTGACAGGTCATTTATTGTCTCCTCTATGTGATCCAGATCCTTGGCATCATGTCTTCTGTTTATGTTTAATCTGAGGCTCAGTGTTCTCTTTTGACTGTCCTGACCAGGACTCATAAACCTTATCAGGATCCTCTGACGATGCTTTATGATGTATATTTGCTATTAACTGAGCAGGGTGATGATACTGGGCAGGCAGACAGCCATAAGGGGCCCTAAACATGATCCAAATCCTAACCCTGAACCTGATCCTTGTCATGATTTTACTAAAGTTCAGACCCAAATGCAGAAGACCTAACAGGGAGACCAGGGAAAAGGTTTAATAGATTTATTAGCAAATTGTGAGGAATCCAGTGTTGCTCTGGACACTGCTCAACCGGAACTGAAAAGTGAGGGGAAGACACAGCGGTTAATTCAGGCTCAGTGGGAAATTTGATTTGTGAATTTGAAGAGGAGGATTTAATAGCTGACTCACGTTTCCAGAGAAGTTGTTGACTCTTTGGTCTCCAGTCTGTGTGCTGTTGTTCCAGTGTTTGTCTTATTCGGTGGAGGGCGGACAGGGTTTACCCAGAATGCGGTTGTTTGTAGGTGAAGTGAGAAACTGACTTCCACTCAGATTTCCTGCGGTACTTGAACAGGTCGTAGTGAAGATGAATTCCTTGCTCAGTCAGAAGCTCAAACGATCTCTTGGGGGAAAAGTTGATTCAAACCTCCAGTTTAAATCCTCAGCTCAGTTTGAAGCTCAGATGATCCTTCCAGGGAGAGAAGGTCCGCAACATCCAGTTTGCACGATGACTTCCTGCCGAGAGGCAAAGACAAAAACAATATTAAGACTCAGGTTGACAAAAACTCAGTTTGACTCAGCAAAACTCAGCTTGGCTAGAGTACCCAAAACTGGGAAACCCTCTGGCGTCGAGGTAGTGACAGTCAGCAGCTTAAGAACACTCCGTTAACGAGGAAACCATCAGCAGGTGTGTGAGGAGGCGGACCAGAACCAGGTGCCTCCTGGTGGAGGAAGGGAGACAAACACAGAAAACACAAACACACAGACAGGAGTCCTGACAACCCTAGCTCTGACCCTGACCTTGACCCTAAACTAAACCTAACCATTTCTGCTCTGACCAGCAAAAGAATGAGACATCTCTCTAATACGGCAGCAAATTGGGAAGGTGGACCACTGCCTGAAGAAGAATCCTTTGTGTTGAAATGTTGCGCTTTGTACAACTCTACAACAATTTTTATTCTGGAAATTCATTCTTTTCTTTTAAGAAAATGTAAAACTTAAAGAACAAGTTTATTTTTCTTTTTTATATTAAAAAAGAAGCTTGCCCGTTAGGAATTCATTTTGATTTCATTCTTTTTCTAAAATAAGAGCAAGAAAAACAAGTCAAAAACAACTCAACAAAATTTAATTGTTTATTTTTATTTTATTTTTTTTACAGTGTCCTGTTTGGCAATATGGCAATAAGTATAATTGTCTTGATGCCAAAAAGAGCCCAACAGATTTTACTTTCACAAGTGTAGCAGTATGGCAATTGCCATATTGCTCCACTGTTTCATGCGTATAAATTGCTTTATTATAATTATACAGGGAGTTTTACAGTTTATATGGACACTGCAATGTAAATAGAGCAGAAAAACAGAAGAAGAAAAAGGAAAAAAGAAAAAAAAAGAAAAAAGATGAAAGGAAGAGGAGATAGAAAGGAGACAATGACAAAACATTTTCAGTCTGCTTCATCACCTGTAACGAGATGAAAAAAGAACAGCACAACCGAAAGACATGGTACGAGATATACATAAAAGCAACACCTTGAAACTATCGCTAAAGTAATATTATTAAGTCTGACATGTACTCTGTGTTACCTGAAGATATGAATGTGGGGTTTCTGTATGGAAGTGGATTTCTGAGTACCTGGAGCCAAGCACCTGTAATTGTTTGTGAGGGTGCACTTATGCATGTAATGTTTATCCATAGAAAAAATGCTCAATAGTGGTTGTGGAGAGCCGAAGAGACGCACCCTCCAGAGCACTGAGT
Organism: Cyprinodon diabolis; assembly: GCA_030533445.1. NCBI lineage: Eukaryota > Metazoa > Chordata > Actinopteri > Cyprinodontiformes > Cyprinodontidae > Cyprinodon > Cyprinodon diabolis. The sequence goes on along the minus strand of CM060073.1, from coordinate 47,151,949 downwards.
CCAGCGCCGGGAGACCCAAAGCCCCAGGCGCCCAAAGGGACCCCAAGAGCGAAGGCACCAAGGAGGGGCCATCCCTGGAAATCAGACCCCCACCAAGGGAGGAGGAGAGACAGCCCCGAGGAAGCCCCCGAGCAACCGCCATGCCGGCGCCCCGGGGAGCCGTGGGGACTAGTCCGCGGTCTCCGCCGGCAGCCAGCCACCCTGAAGTAGGGCCGGGCACCGAACACTGGCCCCCCCACGGCACCGACCGAAATGCCCTGGCCCCACAGACCAGCAACACCCAACACGACCGCGCCATCCAGGAAAAACACACAGGCAGCCACGCCCGTAGCAGGGGCCCACTAGCCTGGGTGCCATTCCGAACTTAGTCCCGCCCACAACGTTTGAGGTCGGGAAGTTCGGTCCTGCATTGCTCAGTAGTAGCACGAGTATGCTTGCACAATAGCTGGCGGGCCAATCAAATTGTCAGGGCGGGCTTTATATGATGATGGACAGATGATCAACAGTAATGTCATCAACCACGTGACCAAAGCGCGCATGGGTGACAACAACAATGGCTGCCGCTGGAGAGTTGAGCTGAGTAGATTCTGCTATTAGGTCTGTTCTAGAAGATATCGACAGCAAATACATTTTAAAAGAGGAACAGAGAAACGCGATCAAGACTCATCTTCTTATTCTAGGCGTGCAACTGCACGCTTTGATTTTTGTTGACAACAACTGTGCCTGGCTTAACATACGTCACGCACTCCGTTGCTTTTATTGGTTGTAGGTATATCCAATTGAGTGCAGAGGCATTTTTTTTCCTAGTTCGTTCGAAACACACCCCATAATCACAGCTCTATGGAGCAGTATCAGACTCATATTCTGACTAGAATTGATTAGGACTACGTTAGGCTAGGGGCCCACGCCCATCCGCAGCGAACCGGCCGCGAGTGCCGCGGAACCCCACCGAAATGCCCCCCAGGCCAAAAGCGCTGCCCCACCCCACCAAGACCGATGCCAACAGCCCGCAATGCAACACACCGCGCACAGACACAACCCAAGAGCAGAAAGCCGCCCGGCGCCCGACCGCAAGGAGAGTGGACCGCAGCCGGCGCAAAAATATCTTTTTCATTTGAGGAGTTCTGGATAGAGTATACTGACGGCCGAAAACATTTTTTTTTGTCTTACATGCAAAATGTTGATAAATTTTTTCCACGATTTTGATAGAATTATTGCTCTAAGTGGGTTGATCTGTAGCCCCCATACTTCAATTAATGAATAATCAATAACTAAATTACTTTACAATTAATCATGATCAATCAGATCAATTGTTTCAGCCCTTCTATATATATATATATGTGTGTGTGTAAATATATATATTAATGAGACCAACCATGATGAAGCTACAGGATTTCCGGGTTCATTCTGATTCAGTTCTACATGTGGAACCGAAGAAGCCCCTTTCTTTTAAACAAATTTAAAATATCAGGAAACACCTGGAGGGAGTAAAACCAAATAAGTACAGATCAAAGAAGATGGTCATCACAGTGGCATATGGTGGAGGAAGCATCATTCTGTGGGACCAACTTTCTTCAAATGGATTCAGGTTTTTTCTTAACCAAAACAGTCAGTTTGAACCAAAAACCTTTAGGTGTCTGCCAGGAGCCGGAGTAGAAGGTTTCAGTTTTCAGCATCACTGAGTTCAGCTTAAATCAACATGAAGAACAGATCATGAGAGGAAGGCTACATCTTTAGAACTGCTGAGGAACATTTAGGAGCTAAACCAACAGGATATGTCCTCATGATTGAAAGCTTTAGAAGTTCTGCTGGGTGCTGTGGGCCGGAACCAGGTTAAAGATGTACAAATTAGCATCTCTTTCATACAGTTGTACTTTTTCACTTTTATCAGCAGGATTTACCAGGTTCACATTACAGACAGAGAAGGGATGCCAGTTTGATAAGTAGATATATCCTAAGAGGTTTCCTGCTTCATTTGAACACCGTTTCCTAGGCTGAGCTCTGTGGGCGTCAAACAATGAGCAGTTTATTTAACCACTGAATATTTGCATTGTTCAAGCAGTGACACATTTCTGTCTCTTAGAAATCCCATCAGTTGCATCAGACCTGCTCTGTTTGCCGAGTATCTCCCTGCTGCTATGATTACATGCAGATGGAGGTATCCTGGGAAATATGCAAATCAGCAGAGTCTCCCTCCTGCTTTAACAAAAAAACTTTCTGTCTGACATGGAAACGGACCAACAGGCTTTTACAGTAGGAGATTTTTCCTGTTCAGTGGTAAAAAAATTAATAAAAAAAAACTGATCATGTGGAAGCAGGATCTAGAAAACTCATTTATGCATTTATCTTTAGTAGAATTGATCACAGTAAAACTCTCTACATAGGTTTTACCTTAAAAGTCCATCAGGCAGCTTCTACCCGTATTCTCACTAGAACTAAGAAAGTAGAGCACATCAGCCCGGTTCTGAAGTCCTTCCACTGGCTCCCTGTATCTCAGAGAATAGACTTTAAAATCCTTCTGTTAGTCTGGAAATCAATGAATAGATCAGCACCTCAATCCGTAACAGATCTGTTGTTAGTGGATCAACCTCCCAGACCACTCAGGTCTTCTATTTCAAGTCTACTCTGTCCACCCAGAACTAGAACCAAACATGGAAAAGCAGCATCTGGTTCTTATGCTCCACTGATCTGGAACTCCCAGAAGGCTGGAAAAGAGCTGAAAGTCGAAGTTAGAAAAAAAAAATTAGTTTAGAGCTGCCTTTGACTATTAAAGCTAAAATAATAAATTATGTATTTTCAGTTTAAGGTTGTGGTCCAACTGGTTGATTGGTTTTACATATATTTTTATCTTTATTTGCTTTTATTCTGCTTTATTTTTCTTCAACTGTATTATCCAATTCATGTAAAGCACTTTGAATTTTCCATGTACTGAAATGTGCTCCATAGATAAAGCCTGACAGCCAGAAAACAGGACTTCAGCTGCAAGAAGGTGATTCCTGAAGGACTGAGAATGTCATGACTTTGTTTGTAATAACCTTCATAAAGCCTGGAAGTAAAATCTTTCCAGCAGTGTTTTTAAACCTGGTCCTCAGGAATAGGATGGGCTAGGAAATGCTTGGTGATTTGAAAAGGACAAAACCCTCAGACCAAATCTGAGAAGAGTGGTGTCTGCAGTTCAATACATTTAGGAATGCTCTGATCTTTATATTGGAGAATCCAAACAACCTCTCCACAGACGCATGGCCCAACACAGAAGAGCGCCCTCCTCTGGACAAGACTCTGCCGTACATCTACACCTGATGGACAAAGGACATTCTTTGGAGGAGCAGAATGTTCACATTTTGGACAAAAAAAGTAGGTGGTTTGAGAGGAGCGTGAAGGAAGCCATCTATGTTAGGAAAGAAAAAACCCACCTTAAACAGAGGAGGTGGACTCAGGTTCTAGCTTTCAAAAGCCTACAATGCATCGATTCAGTTGATCCCTTCCTGCTATCATCGCAACCCCAACGGCTTTACAGGGGAACAGAAGATGTTGCCTATTCAGCCAGGCCAACAATTCCCTTTAACGACCCCCCCTTTTTTTTATTAATTTTTTGGAATGCTTACTGAATTGTTGACTAATCTGCACCACAGCCTCTATAGTTAGATTTTACTCATCAGTGGACGCTGCTCAGAGATCACAGGAGTCCTGCCAAAATGCAGCTCCCATGCAGGCTCTCACTCACCTTTAGATGCACATTAATATGATTTCTGTCACTTATAAATACATGATTCCAAGCATAAAGATGCTACAAAAGTTGCAATCATCAACTGATGTGGAAAAAGAGTGTAGCAGATCTGGTTCTTCAGGCTGCTAACCTTTTACCAACACAGTCACCAAGCTGTCGGCCTCAGAAACACAGTGGTATTTGTTTCATTATTGCCAAGTGGAAACAGTAGCATGTTCGTTTCAAGACAAAAAAAAAACTTCACATTTAATAAACTTGAATAGCGCTGGATGATACTCCTGCAGATGCAAATTATCTGTATTGTTTCTTCTTGATGTTGCTGTTTGAAAGCATAAAGGCCAACCTTCTTCCTGTAAGCTGTCCATCTTCTTGCAGTGGTATTCCTACTGTAATATGCTTCAGGGTGCAGCATTGAACCTTTTACGAAAAACCTTCAATCAACCTGTAGCGTAGCAGCTACAGGGGACCCGTTGGGGCTATTTCTCACATGGTATGAGAGAAGAGTTCAGTGGTTGACATGGGTCAACCGTGAAACAGCTAGCCAGCCAAAGTCTAGTGCAGAACACCAGAATCAGATGATTGCACTGGCTGCTCAGAAACTAAATAGAGCAAAGCCGGGATAATCACCCATTTATCTGAGTAAGGTGTTTGAAGCGAAAAAAGGAGCTAAAACGTGGAGGACAGGGGGACCTGAGGAGCTTTGAGAAGCTGCTTTTTAAAGTTTGACCCTGGAATCGGTCCCACGTTGTTACATTTTGTATTTTTGGTGAAATGTATGTGACGGAGCAAAACAATGAACAACAAGGAAAATGATCCAAAGTTTCTTAAATCTGAACGAATAAAAATCTTTAAAAATGTGGCAGACATGCATTTATCCCGCATTACTCTGACACCGCCAGATAAAATCCAGAGCAACTCTCTTAGTTTAACCAGGAAATATCGGTTTGTTGTTGACATGGAATGAGACAGGAAATGACTCTACAATACTTTTCTCTCTAAATCCAGATTGATCCTCTAGGAGCCTCATCGTGTGACTCTTATCTGTGTCTGTGGTGAGAAGAGATTCACAGGAAAACATGCAGAGTGACCAGATAGCAGCGGTGTGTTTAGTTTAAGGTGAACTTCTGGGGTAAAACCCACACAGATTATTTAACCACCTTCATTGGACTCACAGGGAAGTTTTCCTTCTGTTCAACTGCTGAAGGAACCTGAAGAAAAGTTTCCAACTGAGCCACCAGACGGAGAGCAAAGACACAGAAACACAGAGTTTAGTAGAAGAGTTTATGTTATGTTAAACATAATTAGTTTTTATTTTATCTAGCTTTAAAATCTAATCCTTGATTATGTCTTTCAGGAACCTTCTATCTGGGTTTGCATGAACAAGCATTTTTGGACATGATATGTTTTTGTCCTTCAGCTCTACACTCATTTAGCAGAACTTCTCACTTCCTGAATAGTAATATTATTTAATTTGTAGCTGAAACACACCAACTTGGCAGAGTCCTTTTTATTTGCTCATTCCTTTGGTGTATGTGGCGCCATCTGCTGGAACCTTCAATATACAACATCACCGAAGTGTTTATGTTTGCTGCAGTTTATTCTCTATTTTATGCAGATAAAGTCTCTCTAATTTTTTCCTGAAGATTATTTTATTATTTTCATCTGCTGACCTGTGACTGATTCTCTTTGCTCCTCAGTCTCACCTAAACTTAATGTGAGATTTAAATACTTAATGTTGCAGCAATTTGTACTTGTATACATTGTAAGTGTTCTTATTTATTTATTTGTTTGTATTTAAATGAAATAAAATGAATAAAAGAATGTATTTTCATTTTAGTGGAAGGTGGAATCTCCATCTGTGGGACCTTTCCTTATATGATCCCACAATTTAAAAAAATTATTCAAGCCCCTTTTTGAGGTGACAACATTTCTCACCATTAAACATACCTAAATTAATTGGTTACAGAATTTTTTAGAAATATTTATTGATGTAACACATTATGTATAAACATTTCATGTATGATGCAAAGTAACATAAATTCTTGAGTTCGCTCTAAGGCTGCCTTGTGAGCTTAGAGTTCAAATTCAAAATTTCCCCACTTTAACTGATGGATCCTTGGATGGGCCCCTTCAATTCCTTTTTAAACATCAATATTTACACTAAAATATTCTTTCTGTTATGTATTGTGGACATTAGGATCTAAAGAGACGCGCCATCTCCTGGTCAGAGCCTGTAATTCAGTGAAAGGATGGAGTCAGAGTAAATGAATATGCAAGAGGGAGTCAATCCAGTGGCTGGAAGTTGGAGGGGATTTCGCTGGTAGTTGGAGGGAAGTCGGCTGCTATTTGGCTGGGAACGGCCATTTCGAATGGCTGCTAAACTAAAAGGATGGTCTTTCAAGTGAACCCAAAAATTTTAGGTTACTTTGCAATGCTCATGAAAATTGGTCCTTGGTAAGATTACTTTCTTTAAGTCGGAGCACTTTGGGCAGAGCAAGCCAGCATGGCTATGTTCAGTACATAAGACTTTCTCATTTCCTATTTTTTGTCATGATCATAACTCTGAGAGCCTGCCTAATTGCTAATTTCATTCACCTTCCTAACTCTGTCTGGTTTCCAATTATCTCTCATCTAATCTGCCTACTTCTGTTTGTTTATATACAGCTGTTGTTGTTGAGATCATTGCTCATGCTTTAGTTCAAGTTCTCGTTCTCAGGGGCCGATGATGAGAGAGATTTTTAGTGTTTCATAGTGTTCCTGTTTTCCTGATCATGTCCTGCCTCTTATCCAATGAGCGTGCCTGTTCCTGTCTTGGCTCAGTGGAGAGAGTGGTTACAGCATCTCGTAGTCGTCCTGTTATCCTGACCTGTTCTGCCTCTCAACTACTTAACCTGACTGTTCCCATCTGAGTGTTCCGCCTGAACTCTCTGTTGGACACCTGGAACCCTGAACCAACCTGTTCCTGTTCTCATCGGTATCCCTGACTGGGCTTCGGACTTCTAGGCATCTCAGCCTTCCTGTTCTGATCTGTTTCCCTGACCTGGCTCGGACTCATGCTTGCCCTCCGGGACTGCAGCATCGGGGACATTCTGGGTGGTGCCTGCCACATCTAATTGGCAGCCCTCGATCCTACCGCGTTTAATGGAGGTAGACTGAACTGTCATCCAGGTAAGTGACTCATATGGTTAATCATCTTCCCTCAGATTATCATGGTCAGACGCTGCAGATCCACAGCCCGCTTCTGTTATGTGTTTAGACTAAACACTTGTTATCCCACAGTCTGTCTTGCCTGAATGCTGGTTCCTTCTGTCCTGCTTCATGACAAATTTTTGTCATACTTAAAGGTATAGTGAAGTATTTTCATGAATTTCTAAAAAAAAAAAAACGCCCTTTCCACTTAAAAAAATTATTGAACATGCGCAACCCCGTACCCACAAATGAAGATTTGTGATTGTTCCAGTATGTCAGACTCACCAACGGTAAGTGAAAATGGGGATGAGCACGTAGGACAGCCTTACTTAACATATCATTAGAATGATTGACTATTGGGAGGACAAATTATTTTAATGATGCATAAAGTATCAGACCACAAATTTCTACCAGACACAGTGGTAGGTGTCAAAAGATTTATTCACTGAGCTCTGTAGGTAAAGTAGGGAACTAATCAGCAACAGCTGCAGGATCCTCTGGAGAGGAGAGATCGGGTTAGTGGCTGAACTGTTCTTAGGTTTCAATGGATCACTCAAAAACTAAGCCAATAACCTGAAAGTCCCAAGGGAGGGAGGAGTACTACAGTTGATGTGTGCTTCTCTGTAAGTGTCAGAGAGGCTTGGTCCAGCAGTGATGTCACAGAATCAGAATCAGACATATTTTACATTACACGCTCCAGATATGCACACATAAATACATATATATATATATATATATATATATATATATATATATATATATATATACAAAGAAACTTCACAAAATTATATAAATATATAGATATATAATTGTCTCTCTCTTTATATATATATATATATATATATATATATATACATATCTATAACTATAAATCCGAATAAAATGATAGTGACGTTGTGCAAACACAGTGCAAGGAATGAATAAATGCCAATTACAAGGGGGGTGTCTGGATCCCTTGAGGGAGGCGTTGTAGAGATTGATGAGGATGGGCAGGAATTATTTCCTATGGCGCTCTGTGGTGCATCTGGATAAGAGAAGTCTTCTGCTGAAGGAGCTGATCTGCTTGACCAGTTTGTCGTAGAGAGGATGTGAGTCATTGTCTCCTCTCTGCCACGGTCGTCAAAGTGTCCAGATCCTTCCCCACAATTTCACCGGCCCTCCTCATCAGTTTGTTCAGTCTGTTGTTGTCAGCGACTCAGCCCACTGCCCCAGCATGTGACAGAAAAGAAGAGTGTGGTAGCAACAACAAAATCATAAAACATCCTTAGTATAGCCCCACAGATCCATTATTAGCTCCTTAGTCATTGTCACGTTGAGCTGCAGATGATTCAGCTCACTACAACTCACAAAGTTGCCCACCACAGTCCAGTATTCACTCTCATCACCCCTTTCAATGCAGCCAACAACTGAAGAGTCATCAAAAAACTTCTTAAGGTGGAAGGACTCAGATCAATAGTTGAAGTCTGAGGTGAAAAGGCTGAAGAAGTGCGAGAGGACAGTCCCCTTGAGGTCAGACACACAGTTCTGTAGGCGTACATACTGTGGTCTGCCCATCAGGTAATCAACAATCCAGGACATGATGGGGGCCTCCACCTGCATCGCAGGCATCTTCTCACCCAGAAGATCTGGGCGGATGGTGTTGAAGGCAATGGAAAAATCAAAGAACATGATTATTTCTCACAGTACTCGCCGGCTTGTCCAGTTGATTGTAGGCTCAGCAGGAAGAGGATGCTGTCCTCAACTCCCAGGCGGGGCTGGTAGGCGAACTGTAGTGGATCAGTGAAGGGCCTGACCATGGCCCTTAGCTGCTCCAGGACTAGCCTCTCAAAGGTCTTCATGATATGGGACATCAGTGCCACCAGTCTGTAGTCCTAAGGGTCGCTAGGGCATGGCGTCTTTGGCACAGGAACGAGGCAGGACGTCTTCCACAGCACGGGGACTCTCTGGAGGAGCATGCTCAGACTGAAGACAAGGCTAAGTATTCCACACAGCTGATAGAAACAAACTTTGAGGATCCTGGGGAATACACTATCTGGGCCTGCAGCTTTGCTGGAGTGGAGTCTGGTTAGCTGTCTTCTCATCAGGTCAGGAGTGAAGGACACTGTAGAGGTAACAATAGGGGGAGGGGTGAAGTCCTCGGGTTGGGAAGGACATAATTACCCCATTTACACTACCCTTAAAAAACCGATCCATACCGAGACCGGTCCGAGCTCAGATCAGTTAACCAGGCCGAACTTGGTTCTGACGACCATTTACACATCACGCTATCTCGGTTCCTCGACTCCTCGCCTCCTAGTGACGATCTGCTGTATTACTGCCAGTATTGAAGGAGGAAATCAAGCAGTTGGTGGTGGTAATGTACCAAAAGTTGTTTGCCAACCGCCATAAAACACAAGAAGAAGATGAAGAAGGAGGGAATTAAGCAAATCAAAATGGCGGCGCCCGTCACATTCAGAAAGTTATGCTTGATTATTATTGCTGTACTTCGGTGTTTACGGAGGGTCAGGCGAAAATGGCAACCTTTCGTGGATGTTTATACTTGTTTATAGTTGTTCTTCTGTTTTGTGTTGGTTGGCAAGCAACTTCCGGAGGGGCATTACCGCCAACTACAGGAATGGAGTGTGAATCGCGATGTGCAGCCAGACGGAGATGACGCGTTCTGTTCATGCGCTCTTGTTATCACAGAACTGAGCCAGGGAAAAACCAAGCCGAGCCCACCTCTGGAACTGGTCTGCAGTTAGCTCGGTTCGGTTGTGTCTAGCTCAGTTTGGTTCAGTTTGCTTTCCATTTACACACGATAAGTTATCTCAGTAACTGAGCTCGGACCGGTCTCGGCACGGTTTTTCAAGGGTAGTGTAAATGGGGTAGATGTGAAGCAGGGGGGAGTGGTGGAGTCGGTGGATGTGGATTGAGGTGGTGAGGAGCAGACAGGGGGTCTGTAAGGAGGAGGAGTGTGGGAAGGTGGATTAGGGGGATACCGATACCTTAGGCTTGGATCTCTTTGAGAACACGTGTAACAATTCTAAGAGGAAACTGAAGCCCAGGGATGTTCAGAGACTCACACAGTAAAAGGTTAAGAACTTTTGATTTTAAAGGGAGAGACTGGGCTTGTTTGTCGTCGAACATAAGCATGCCACAGAACGGGACAGATAGGCCCAGTATTCAAGGTGAGAAAGTCAGTAGGAAAGTTCAAAGTTTTTATTAATATAAAAACATAAACAAACTGAAACTAAAGTGGAGCTGCTAGGATCTGGGACTCTCGGATGCTGCAGGAGGGGGCGGGGCACTACCCAATCTCAGATACACTGGTGTGAGAAACACAGGTAAGTGACCACAATCATCTGACAGAAGATGATGATCTCAGTGAGTCACTTATCTGATTAAACAGTCCAGTCCATCTCCCTGGAAGGGGGCGCAATCCAACCGCCAGACTGAAGACAGCAGCATGCGCCACTTAGAGTATCCCCGTTGCAGCAGTCCCAGAGGACTTGCAGGAAGCCGATCCTAAAAAGGGATTCAGAACAGGCAGGATCCAAGCTTCCAGGCATTCTAGGGCTTACAGGCAGGTAGAGAGTTCAAAAGAGTCTGGAAACGTAACCAGGCGGACATGCACAGGAGCAAACAGGGTCAGGTGCAGACGGGCAGGCTCAGCGGAAGCCTCTTTCCACTGGCCGCCGGGATTCAGGACATCAACCTCAGAATAAACAAAACTGAACAGACTGAAAAGAAAACAACATCCAATGATCTCGCCAGGATAGCTAAAACTGAGCCCAATATAAGGGAAACTGGCAGGTGGATGAGATGAATGATAATTAGGAGCTGGAAATAGTGAAGCAGCTGAAAGGCATGAGTAATTAGCGAGGTAATTAGGAGTTGAAGGATCTGAGGAGGAGGCTGGATTCAGGCCATCAATTTCTGTGAATGACCTTCATAACCTGATTCAGTCCACCTGAGTGAGCTCACGTTTATGAGAATTGCAAATAGACATAATTACTGCCCCAATATTGCCATAAAAGGCTGTGACTTCCAGCCCTTGTCAGTAGTGATGTTAGGCTAGAATCAGCCAGCTTCGATCTTTTTGAAGCTGAGGTGTCGCTGAGAAGTGTTTCGAGCTTACCCCAGTCACGTGACGAGGGTTCATTATGTCACACCTCATTTGGAGCTGCCCTGGTATTAGACTAATTTGGGCGTTTCATCCATAGACATTATAAACAAATATAATGTCTATGATTTCATCAATACTGGTCAAGTAGCTGATGAAGATTCTCAGTAATCCAAGTCATAGTCATTGCAAAAAAAAAAGTTAAAAACAAACCACTAGACTTTGTTTTCCAAGTATGAAGAAGTATCGCTCCCATCCATTTTCAAAAATGAAGGCTGAAACCATGGGTTTTGAGAGGAGGAGATTGTTTTGCTAGCGACTTTATTATTGCCATTAATAGTTTATATCTGAGACAAGGAAAGTATTTATGTTTAGGTATATTCTAGAGTTGATTTAGATTAGGCAAGTATAGTTTATATATATACAGTGGGGCAAAAAAGTATTTAGTCAGCCACCAATAGTGCAAGTTCTCCCACTTAAAAAGATGAGAGAGGCCGGTAATTTTCATCATAGATATACCTCAACTATGAGAGACAAAATGAGAAAAAAAATCCAGAAAATCACATTGTCTGATTTTTAAAGAATTTATTTGCAAAATATGGTGGAAAATAAGTATTTGGTCAGTTACAAACAAGCAAGATTTCTGGCTCTCACAGACCTGTAACTTCTTCTGTAAGAGGCTCCTCTGTCCTCCACTCGTTACCTTCATTAATGGCACCTGTTTGAACCCGTTATCAGTATAAAAGACACCTGTCCACAACCTCAAACAGTCACACTCTAAACTCCACCATGGCCAAAACTAGAGAGCTGTCAAAGGACACCCGAAACAAAATTATAGACCTGCACCAGGCTGGGAAGTCTGAATCTGCAATAGGTAAACAGCTTGGTGTGAAGAAATCAACTGTGGGATCAATTATTAGAAAATGGAAAACATACAAGACCACTGATAATCTTCCTCGATCTGGGGCTCCACGCAAGATCTCACCCCGTGGGGTCAAAATGATCACAAGAACGGTGAGTAAAAATCCCAGAACCACACGGGGGGACCTAGTGAATGACCTGCAGAGAGCTGGGACCAAAGTAACAAAGGCTACCATCAGTAACACACTACGCCGCCAGGGACTCAAATCCTGCAGTGCCAGACGTGTCCCCCTGCTTAAGCCAGTACATGTCAAGGCCCGTCTCAAGTTTACTAGAGAGCATTTGGATGATCCAGACGATGACTGGGAGAATATCATATGGTCAGATGAAACCAAAATAGAACTTTTTGGTAAAAACTCTACTCGTCGTGTTTGGAGGAGAGAGAATGCTGAGTTGCATCCAAAGAACACCATACCTACAGTGAAGCATGGGGGTGGAAACATCATGCTTTGGGGCTGTTTTTCTGCTAAGGGACCAGGACGACTGATCCGTGTGAAGGAAAGAATGAATGGGGCCATGTATCGTCACATTTTGAGTGAAAACCTCCTTCCATCAGCAAGGGCATTGAAGATGAAACGTGGCTGGGTCTTTCAGCATGACAATGATCCCAAACACACCGCCCGGGTAACGAAGGAGTGGCTTCGTAAGAAGCATTTCAAGGTCCTGGAGTGGCCTAGCCAGTCTCCAGATCTCAACCCCATAGAAAATCTTTGGAGGGAGTTGAAGTCCGTTTTGCCCAGCAACAGCCCCAGAACATCACTGCTCTAGAGGAGATCTGCATGGAGGAATGGGCCAAAATACCAGCAACAGTGTGTGAAAACCTGGTGAAGACTTACAGAAAACGTTTGATCTCTGTCATTGCCAACAAAGGGTATATAACAAAGTATTGAGATGAACTTTTGTTATTGACCAAATACTTATTTTCCACCATATTTTGCAAATAAATTCTTTAAAAATCAGACAATGTGATTTTCTGGATTTTTTTTCTCATTTTGTCTCTTATAGTTGAGGTATATCTATGATGAAAATTACCGGCCTCTCTCATCTTTTTAAGTGGGAGAACTTGCACTATTGGTGGCTGACTAAATACTTTTTTGCCCCACTGTATATATATATATATATATATATATATATATATATATATATATATATATATATATATATATATATATATATATATATACTGTGTGCAGAATTATTAGGCAAGTTGTATATTTGAGGATTATTTTTATTATTGGGCCACAATTGTGTTTTTACTCAACCCAAAAGACTGTAATATCAAAGTTTCATATTTTTGGAAGTTGATGTGTTTTTATTTTATTTGGCTATTTCATGAGAATGTCTGTGTGTGCAGGTAAATATTACTGTGCAGAATTATTTGGCAATGTAATAAATAAATATATACCAATGTCACTTCTTTATTTTCACCAGGTAAACCAATATAAAAACTCAATATTCAGAAATAGACATTTGTCACATTTGTCAAAAACATAAAAACAAACAACTCAGTGACCAATATAGCCACCTTTCTTCACCATGACGCTCTAAAGCCTTCCATCCATAGATTCTGTCAGTGTCTTGATCTGTTTGCGATCCACATGGCGTGCAGCAGCCACCACAGCCTCCCAGACACTGTTTTCCCTCCCTGTAGATCTCACCTTTCATGAAGGACCACAGGTTCTCCATGGGGTTCAGATCAGGTGAACACAGGGGCCGTGTCATTATTTTTTCTCCTTTTAGACTTTTTCCTGCCAGCCATGCTGTGGTGTATTATGATGCATGTGACGGAGCATTTTACAGCATGAAAATCATGTTTTTCTTGAATGATGGCGAATTCTTCTTGTCGTGTCTCCCAGAAACTGCCAGGAGGTCTGGGAGTTGATCTTGACTCCATCATCAACCTGAAAATGTCCTACAGGCTCATCTTTGATGATAGCAGCACATACCAGTACCCCACCTCCACCTTGCTGGCGTCTGAGTCGATAAGGAACTTGCTGCCCTTTACTGATCCAGCCTGGTGCCCATCCATCTAGCCTATCAAGACTCACTCTCCTTTCAGGTGTGCGTCTTGTTCAAAGGTGGCCTTTTTTCGGCTTTCCTTACCTTGGCCAGGTCCCTGCGTATTGAGCACCTTCTGCTTCTCGGCGCTCCAGACATGTTGCAGCTCTGAAATATGGCACAACTGGTGGCCAATGGCTTTCTGGCAGCCTCACGCTTGATCCTTCTCAATTCATGGGAAGTTATTTTTTTAACAAGCCTCTAGCGCCCCTGTTGGCTATTTGCCATGAACCGCTTGATTGTGCGATGACCCTGTTTCAAAAGCTTGGCAATTTCCAAATTGCTGTACCCCTCTGAAGGAAAATTGACAATTTTTGGCTTTTCAAAGCCTGTCAAATTTCTTTTCTGACTCATTTTGGCAAAGGAAAGAAAGTTGTCTTATAATTAAGCACACCTTAAATAGGGTATTGACCTTGGATTGGCGACCTGTCAAGGGTAGACCCCACCTCTCGCCTGTAGACAGGTGGGATAAAGCATGTCAGAAAATGGATGGATGATATATAGAGTATCTTGTTTAGAGATTGAGTTGAGTAATTGAGTGAGTGACTGATAGAGTTATGTGTGTTGTGTTGAAGTGAAAGTTGTGTGACTTGACTTTGTATGTGTGAGAGAGAGAGTCAAGTGAGGAACGGACATGGAGAGAGAGCCAATGCCTAAAAGAGCTCTGTCAATTGCCTGAAAGCACTTTGACCAAAAAGAGGAGCAGATTAAAGCCAGAAAGTGGAAATGATTTTTTTTTTTGAATAAAAATTTTTGAAGCAGAAAAAAAGTGAACAACCTTCACTATTTTACAAGCACTGTCACAGTTGCAGAAGCACACATTCCTCCCACATTCTTGTTAACATTCTGTCAAAGACTGCCTTAAGTATGATTTTATAAGGTATAATTACACAACGTTCAGCTAATTAAAAAAAAAGGCTTCACACAAGCTGTTATGCAATAGCAGAGATCTTAATTACATACAAATTTCACAAGTCATGAATAAAAAAAATATACATATATATTTCCTTTAATCATTAACAATACTGATTTTATGTAACAAAAGAGTTCAGTAACAAATTATTGCGAACACTTGGATACTGGTTAAAATGTAGTTCTCATAGCTATCCATCAGAGGCCACCATTCAAAAGTGTATCAAATGTTTTGAGCCTGGCCAGCTGTGTGAAATTGTTTCATGGGGCTTTAAAATTGCCATCACTTACTGTAAGGCAGTTAATTCACTGACATGGCATTACAAACAAAGAAAAGAGACTTTACCTGTTTGGAGATTGAGGTTCTGCTGACCGCTGATCTGAGCAGCAGAATTAAAGGTAAATCATGCAGAACACTATGGCGAAATCCATACTCCTCCACTTGTGAGAGTAAAATCTGTTGCACTGTCTGAACATGGTTGCACTGTTACATAAGAGAAAATAAATAAATAAAAAATGAGGAAGAGAAAAATAATTTGATCCAAATATGGTGTCAACAACATATTTAGCAAAAGCAAGACAAGTCCTTGAAAACTACTGGTGAAGGCAAAATGTGCAACATATGCAAATGCTAATTATGAGTTCACCATCAACCAACAGCATTCTGCAAATTCTCCTTTTAATACACACACATATGTGTACTGTATGTACATCTTAAGACCACGTCTGTCATTCCTTCCTTGCGCTCACCAACTCCTCATAAAATGCAAAGATAAAAATGTTATTGGTGAAATTATTTCTGGCAAATTGTTAAATTTATAATCTATTTGTTAAATTGTTAAATTTATAAACTATTTCAGACTGACAATAATCCAAACATTTAACATTTTGTGTAGCAACTAAACCAAGGCAGCACTATGAAATGAACTGAATGCAGGTATTACCATTAGAAGAGTTTCAGGCAGAAGCATATAGCTAAACCTCTTTCTGAACTTTCCATCCATTTTCTGTTCCAGATGTTATTTCAGTAGTAGCTTGATCTTACTTAGAGCTCACTGACTGTTCTTTGTTTTGACAAAATGACAACAAATTAAACTGGTGTCTCTGAGATACCAGCATGCCAGCTGCAGAGTGTGACTGATAATTCAGTCATCAGAAATAAAAGTAAAAGTAATACAAATGAAGCCTAGGCGGAAATTCAACTGAAGCAACTAAATTACTTGCCTGATCATCTGAGGCTCATCTGCCTCTGATGCAAACCAACCAGCTTTGGACCGCACCTCCACAAAGCCCAATCAGCAACCAGAGTTCATGTTAAAAGGTCTCCATGTCCACAACTAGGCCTACTGCCCAGCCAGGCACAGGCGGTGGCTGCACTGTATCTGACTTTGACTCAGATGACCCCGATTCAACCCACCTCCATCTCCTTCTCCATCATCGTAGTTAAGCTTCACCTTCTTTTTCATGGTGCTTTTTCAACCTTGTCCCTATCACAGTGTAATTCCTCCCGGACTCTTACTGCATTCCCCAACACATCTTAACCGGTCTAGCAAAAGACCGCCATGTTGAGCCTGGTTCTGCCAGAGGTTTCTTCCCAAAGGGGGGTTATTCCTCTTAACTGTCACTTCATGCTTGCTTATCATAGATAGGCTTATGCAAATCTGTGTTTATCCAAGCTGAACATCTACCTTCAGGGTCCCAAGTGAAGCACTAATATCAGCTCACACAGTCCACTGGATCTCTCCAATACAGCTCAAGCAGAACTTCTTACCAACCAGCAGTCTACTGAGGGAACCAATTTCTTCTATCACCACTCTATCATCAGTCTCAGGCCTGAGGGGAAACATCCCTGCTCTCATACACCTGCAAATTAAAGTAAATTTCTTCTCCCATGTTTCCTACTGAGGTCTGAGCGCCAAAGACATAAAATAATTGTATTAATAAAATTATTGCAAATGTCTTTTTCCTTCCGTGTGAGTTTTTCAGATTGAAATGTAGTTTATAATTAAAGAGTTTCAGAAAAAATATTTATATAGCCTAATAAATTTGAAAATTGTTTTTAAGTAACAAAAATGTTGTAATTTATTAGAAAACTAGGTTTGGATGAGAACTGACTTGTTGCGCAAGAATCCTACATCAAGTCCGAAACACTCATAAAATGTTTTTCGTACTGGAGAGAAGACTACAAAATCTTAATGCACATTTTCTCCAAATTCACTCGTATGAACAATTTAAGAATGAAGCAGTTCATGCAAATGTTTCTTGCATAAGACCCATTGTCTTTTTTTCCTAGAGGATATTGTTGAACATGAAACAGGTTCTGACTTCCACAGTCCTGTTGTAAGATGAACATTGTTCTGAACTGGATATTTGTAAGGTATGATGTTTAGAAATATTACAAATATATGCCTGATTGAGTCACAGTGCCACAGGTTTACTCACTCGTTCTCTTGAGTGGCAGCCATAATGAATGGAAAAGTCAGGTACCATCGTGTCGCATTGACCTTCTGACTAGTATCCCAACTTTTAGGGGCCTAGAAGTTGACATTTAAGAGTCAGACAGGAAATCTTCCAACGGTAAATAGAATACACCATTAACCAAAACCACCATGCTATCAAGCTCATTCAGTCTACCAGTGTCTGCTCATCACACAATTGCTTCTCACCTTTCCCCATACTATAGATGTTCTGTGTTTCATACTGGATGATCCTGTTTCAGGTCATGCCTCTGATTTCAGCCTCTGATTTCTCATCGGCTTTTCTTACTGTTGTTAAAACTATTTGTCCTTTATTAAAACTGCTTGTTTTTCTCTGTGTCTTAACCTTATATATAGGTCACTTTTCACACTAGATGTTGAGGATCTATGCAGACTCTTCAATGGCTCCTACACTGCTTAAGTTTTATTCTAACTGTATGTGGTTTAATCTATGACTTTATACTTTGTGTTTATTTTCTCTTTTGTAAATGTTTTATCTGCCTGGGAGCTTTAACAACTTCTTTATGCTAACAACAGTGTGCAATAACATATTATATAACTTTATTTTGCTAAATCATTAACTCATCTTATCTTCTCACTTTCTCAACTCAGTGGAGGTTGTATAACAGGTAGAAGTAAGCAGTGTTTTTATTACAGTGTGGATACATTTGTTTTAGAGCTTCAGCAGGAGATGATGCTGCAACGAATTGACATTTGAGGTTGGTTAAAAGGTAAAAATTGTTGTGTTTTTCATTAGGCATTAGGTATCCAGAAAATCACAATGGTAAAATGTTCTTGGCTTTCTTGTTTTCTTTATCTCTGTTATGATACATAACCATGCTCATGATATATTGAAAACTGTATTATTTGTGCCACCAAAACTAAATCCATATTAAGAATTGATGAGGAAATCTGATGCTAGCAAAAATTGTATAACCTGTTAACTGAGAATAACCTTAAATATTTGGCTTGTGGCTCGTTCTTATAATCTGTTGTCTCTAAACCTGACCTCAACTGAATAAGTTAATCTTTGGGATCTAGGGTCCAATGTTGAGATGGATTGAATATTAACACTTTAATCGCAAGGACAGCTATATCAATGAAATGATAGCAAAAGTACTCATGTGATTAAACTTTTACAACTTGAGTTGTTGTGCAATTACCTCCAGTGGATAAATTTATTGAGTCACTTCTAAGAGATTTAGTGAGATCCATCTACAATATTTAGGCTTAAATGAAAATAGTTCCAGTTTTACCTTCCAGACATGATTACTTTGAGGCTATTTATCATTTGAACCTTTCAAGGCAAGGCAAATTTATTTCTATAGCACAATTCAGTACAAAGACAATGCAAAGTGCTTTACATGATCAAAATATAGGAAAATAAAACAGAATCAAAGTAGGAAAAAAAAAATTTAGAGTCTTCCTATATGCCTTGTTTCCAGTTAAAATGCTGTTTTAAAAATAATATTCATATTTAGTGTAACAAAACAGCCTGAAACAGAAAAAAACTCAATTTTATTTGCAATACGATTAAAAGAAACAAAAAACAAAACAATTGACTTTAGTTAGTTGTTTTGACCTTTACCCTTGTCTTGTAAATTATAACTTTATTCATAAATCATCATTTGTTAATTTGAATAGTTTTGCAGAGAAAAAAAAGCTTCCTTCAGTTCTTTGTTGGAACTAAACTGTTCTATTCCAATTTATACATGTATTTTAATACACAAACCTAATATCTATAATTTGGCATGACTGATTCTGTTGTAACATTTTTAGCAAAGCAAAATAAAAAGAGAGGCAAGGATTAACAAAGTTGTTACAGATGAACAACAGTCTGTGCGAATAACAATCTTTAGAGACAAATTGGCTTTGTGTTATTTTCTCATTTTGTATTTTTGCTTTTAATGTATGGTATTTATATGTTTTTTTATATGCATTGGATTGGGGGAACTATAAAATGAATAAATAACCTTACATCATTAAGTTTGAAACCAAATTTTTCCAATGAGTGTTTCATAGGGTTATACGATTTGTGATTTTAAAAGGTACAGTTTCATTTTTTGAATCCATGTTAAATCTGTATTTTAGATACATTTTTACACTACAGTACGAACAGCTGATCTGACAACATGGCAACAGGAACCCATGGTAAGTCTACTTACTGTAAGTTCACAGGATAGCCAGTAAATTTCGTTGAACTTTTCATAACATTTCATCCAAAAATGCTTAAATATTAAAATAGTGTCAAATCACATTTTTTTTAAAATTCCTCATAAGATATTTATTTACAGGAATTCAAACCCCATTAGAAAACACCATACACAGGACATTAATTGGAATCACAACATTAGAATTATTTAAACTTTTTTCTGTGTACATACTATATACAAACGTTTTGAAGATCAGGGCCTCTATGTGAAAACATAGAGAAAAACTGAAGGTGTAAATGTTTTAATTTTATCACTGAAACTATACCCAAATCATTAGATGAGGTTCTATTAGCTTTTTCTTATGTGCATATTGAAGTATTGTATTAGAAAAGCTTGATGAAAACAGTAATTGGTAAAAGTTACTTATATAGTGCTTTTCACTTCACCAAAGCGCTTTACACTATATTTAGTCATTTACCCATTTACGCACACATTCTGATGGTTGCAAACTATTGTTGCCACAGCTGCCCTGGGGCTAACTAAACAGAAACAAGGCTGCCATACACTGGTGCCACGGGAACCTCTGACAACCATCAGTAGGAAATGCAGGTGAAGGGAACAAGACATTGTAACCCAAAGCCGGACTCGAAACTTCGACCCTTCGTGGGAAAACGAAGGGTCGAAAATCCCCTTAGATTTGCATCAAAACTTGTTTTATAAATATATATATGTATATATATATATATATATATATATATATATATATATATATATATATATATATATATATATATATATAAGATATATATATATGACATGACACATTGGCTGAAAGAATTAAATGTAAATAAAGCAGCCATACCACATGTAGAATTTGCTGTTACTCTGTTCTGTTTTATACTGTTGCTCTGAAAACTTTGCATTCTGAACAAGCTACAAATAGAAAAGCAATTTTTATCTCATTTTTATCACTTCCTCTTCCAGGCTGGCTCTGTTTCTTCTTCTTTTATATATTATATATTATGTTCTTCTTCTTTATATATATTAATCTCACTCCCAGGGAGAACAGTATTTAGCCAATTGTAGCCATGGTTCTGAGGGTTCCCTCACCAGTCACATTTGGAAAAATCACGATTGGCTGGAATTTCCAGCCAGTGTTGCATATGTTTCCGAATCCGACACAAATAAAAATAAAATGCACTCTAGGAGCTGAGTTTAGAGGTATGATGTAAATTAAATAGTCATTATATTTCTAATACTCTTAGAAATATAATGATATTAGTCAGAGTGAATGTCGAACAGCAAATTTGGAAAGGTCAATTAAACTCCTACAGAGTTCAAATCAACACTTAGCATCTATATAGGTCCACACTACATAGATTTAAAACACCAACACTTTTTAAAGTATTAAATAGCTAATAATGGAAAAGTTAAAGCAACACTTTTACAGTACTAATTTAAATTCAACAATTATAAGGTCTGAATTTATTAAACACTATTGTAAAGTATCTAATGCCTCTCAGGA
Source organism: Cyprinodon diabolis (assembly GCA_030533445.1). Taxonomy (NCBI): domain Eukaryota; kingdom Metazoa; phylum Chordata; class Actinopteri; order Cyprinodontiformes; family Cyprinodontidae; genus Cyprinodon; species Cyprinodon diabolis. The sequence goes on along the minus strand of CM060073.1, from coordinate 47,130,885 downwards.
TCTATGGAAAGATATAGCTGAGTATCATCAGCATAATGATGGTGATTAATCCTATAATGTCAGATTATTTGTAGCCATATCGGCCCTGGGATACACTGACAGAAGCAAGGCTTCTGTAAACGAAAGCTGCTGGTCCCTCTGAAAACCATTAACACTTCACAAATGTCAGTCAGGTGTCTAGCCTAATGACACAACAATTGAGCTGGTATTTGAGCCGCAACCTGTCCACCATGATGTGTTTTAATAAATAAGATTTAAAAGATATGTTGACAAGTTGGCATTTTTGGAGAAACTCTATAATTTAACTCTAACACTAACTCTCATATAGTTGAATAAGACTAAACTAGTGTTGAATTAACCGAAATTTAAACAATCTAAACCAACATTGACAATTTAAGACATTTGATTTTGTTTTGGAAGGTTAGGCATGAGGGAAGCAGCTAAAATGAATGAAAGCCAATGTAAAGTCCTTATATTGTTACAAATGCAAAGTGGGGAGGGGTCTGTGGTGGTGGAGTGTAGAATCGCTTGCTGTGTTGCGGTGATGGACTGCCCACCTGTCCAGCATTTTACCCTGCATTTTAGAATGCATTTGTTCTACATTCTTGGCTGTTATATTGTAGCTTGAAAGTTCTTTAAAAATTTATAGTGAAAATGTAATTTTGTTGTTTGCTATTACTTTTTTCCATTTTGCAACATAGCTGTGTTAATTAAATTCTTCACATTGAATTTGTTTACTAATATTCTATGCACAATTAATGCATTTAAATACACTCAAGAAATCAATTTTTAATCATCTGTTAAACTGTCGATCTCCATAGTTATAATTTGAAATTAGTATTATATTACATTTGCTCAGAATAATAAAGAATATTTTAAAAATATGGGAAATAAGGTAAAAACATCTGTAAACAATAAATGTTGGTATAATCTTGAGTAAATTGTGGTCACACAACTATGTTTTTTGTAAATAGGAGCATACTGAGAAACATTGCCAGACCATCTATGTGCAAGGGCCTCTTAGTGGCTTGGAAACATTAACTAAGAAACAACTTTTGACACACCACGCCTATTTGATGCTTGTATAACTGTACTGAGACATACTATCTTATCATTTATAATCATGTTTGTTCACAGTTGTTTCTCATATGTAACCATAGAGTTAGATCAAACTCCCCTGTGGTTAATAATTTCATTTGGTCACGCTCCTTTTTCCTTTCTTTTTAAAAATGTATAGATGTAGCACAATCCTTCCAATAAAGATGTGTATTGCTCTCTGTGCAGAGGCATCCAAGTTTAACTTGTTCCAGTGCTGTCAAATGTTTTTAAGTGACCATGTAATCCAACAAACATTTTATTTTCCAAAAATAAACTTAGCTTTTCTTACATGAAAGGCAGATCATATCTGTTAATTTCTTTCTTTGCATTCCACTCAAAAAACAAAAACACTGAACAGCGGTCAAAAACTGTTCTGTATGGGTCCATGCCTGATGCCTCATCAGGCTCCAGTAGCCAACACCAAATTTATTCCAGTCTATTATGAAAGGGCGAAGGCGAGAAACAGCACAGCAGCACAAAATATAACTAAATTATATTAAACTATAACTAAACTATATATAAATAATTATTTCATAATTAAGACAACGCATACTCAAACTCAAACCCAGATATTTCAAGTTTATATTTTATAACAACTCAGACAAAAAATAGCAATAGAAACAATAAAATATTAGTATGTAAATCAAGCATTTTGCCCCAACATTTCAGCTTCTTATTGGCATGTTTGTAGGTACAAACTTTCTGCCCATTATGAAGTCTGTATATTCTTAAAGGCGATTTACATAGCATATAAAGAATCAAAGAAGTCCAAAAATCCTGCATGTGTGTGTGTAAGTTAATTGTGGATCTATGCAGGTTATGTGTATATGTTTACACTTCAGTCTTCACATGAAGCATCCAGAAGAACAAGTTTTGGTATAGGTGAATGGAGGGTGCTGGTCTTGGTCCGAACTTGCAATTGTCTTACAAATCCCTTGGCAACGATCAGGTTTGATATCCTCTTTGTCAAAGTTTTGTGTTTTCATGGTCAATTTGTTTCTTTATTGTAGTTCAGGCAAATATTCCTTTATCAATCTCTTCCAAAATACTTCTGCGATTCACTAAACTTGACGCCATCTCCTCCTGATGTAAGAATCTGAGCTAAACATTCCATGTGGTATGGAAGTTTTTTTTTGTTTTTTTTGAGAAGCAGGAGACGGTTTGGTGTCAAGGGTTCCGAATCCATGGGGTCATTTGATGATTTTGTGATTGGCCTGTCATTGATGAGAGCCTCCAACATTAGATTAGATTCAACTTTATTGTCATTACACAGGTACAGGTACAAGGCAACAAAATGCAGTTTAGGTCTAACCAGAAGTGCAATAGCAGCAAGTGCAGGATAAATAATGGTTCCATAAATACAGGACATTGGTTTCTACTGAATGAGTATAGAGATGAATACTATTATAAATAATGAATATAATATATAGATCACTAGTGTGAACTAAATTTACAGCTGGATATGTACCGAGTATAATATACAGGTGGATATTATACAGATGGGTTTTACTATAAAATTAATAAAGTTTGGAAAGAAGCTATCTAAATTAAAGTACAGTGGAAGGTGATTGCATATTACAGTTAAAGTACGTTATCTCAAATGTATAGGTAAACAATTGGTACTGTGAATAAACAGTCTGGAGTGCAAATATAAGCAGTTGGCAGTGTAGAGTAAGGTGACGAATCCTTTGTCGTCCATCCTGCAGGTGGAGTGAACAGCCAGGAGATGCCTTTTTTCAGTGCAGTAGTTTGAATCTGAGAAATTTCCATTGTGGTTTTACAGCCTCGCAGAGTTAACACTCTGCTATTACAAGATTGTTCCCTTTATCTGACCTCATGATTTTTTAAGAGAGACCTCATTGTATTAATACAGGAATCAGTATTGAGAATACGTGCAATTTCTGAGTGAATGGCCCTGATAGTAAGAAAGTAGAATCAACTCTATATCGCTTGCCATTAGACCTTCCATGCTTTATGTTGAATGGGCCAGAGAAGTCTACATCCACGTTGGTAAAAGGTGGTTCATCTGGACTGACCCTTTTGGTAAGTCAGATCTGCTCACCTTTCCTTACATTCACCCTCTTGCAGGGGTGCGTTTGGGTAATCATCTTTCAAATTGCTGAAGTAGCTCCTGGTATCCAAACTCTTTGTCGCAAATGTGACAGTGTGACTTCTTCCACTTTGTGACTTTTTCCACTTTGTTACTTTTTCCACTTTGTCCAATATTTTTATTAATATTATCTAATAATTAGCTGTCACCCGGTGGTTCTTAAGAACTGCTTAATCTACTACCAACTCTCATCAGTCCTCCCTTCAGAATTGGTAATAGTTTATAAAAAGGGTTCCTTTTTTCACAGGATTTCCTTTCCTTAATGCAGTTATCTCTTCTGTAAAGTTTGTTTCCTGCAAGAACATGATGAATGCAACTTCTGCTTCTTGTAGTTCTTGCGCGTAGCGAAATTGTCCCTTTTATTTCCACGAATATCCTTTTTCTATGCAATAGCTGACACTGGTATACCTTTAAAATCCATAATCCAGGCTACTGCTCTTTTAAGGCGGTGCCAATCAGAATACCACAACAGTATCCTATTAACAGTGTTTCAACTATCTTCCACAATGTTTGAAGTACTTTATTTTAATTTCTGGATCTTCAGGAGTGAGAGTCAACCCTGAATTTGGTGTTTTAGGGCATTCAGATTTGGGCCTGAAATCCAGGTCATATGGTTTTAGAAGCTGGGTATAGAAACACCTCTTGAAGAACAGTCAGCAGAATTCAGGCTGTTTGTTACATTCCTCCACCAAGACACATTGGAAGCAGATCTAATAGTTTTTTTTATTTATTTTTATTTTATTTAACCTTTATTTTACCAGAAAGTCCCTTGAGATAAAATCTCTTTTTCGAGGGAGACCTGGCCAAGAGGCAGTAGTACAATAAGACATATAAAAACACATAAAAACAACATAATAAAATAAATCATAAATTAGACTCTAGAATAACAATTACAATTCTCTGTGCAAGCAGTTTTCAATAGTGATTTAAAATGCTGTAGCGGAATAACAGTCCCTAATTGCAGGGAGTTTTGAATATTGCGAAAGTTACGACTCAAATAGCGTCAAAGGTCCTAAATCTGAAAGTGTCATTCTTTATGTATTTTAGCAGTGATGTGCTGTCAGTCCAGAAGACTGACGGTGCAAAAGATATTACAAGCTCTTGTTGTAACGTCCAATCCATTCTTACTGCTAAAGTTAGAACTGTGAGCTCCAACCTTAGAATGGTTATAGGCTTTAGAGGAGCCACACTAGTCTTGCCATTAACAAAAGCACAGTGAACTTGCTTGTACTTATTTGACATCCTCAAGTAGGAGATTGTGCCATAGCCACTCTTGCTCACATCAACAAAATGATGAAGCTGTGCCAAGTCAGGTTGTCCTAAACAATAAGGTTTGGGGCACCTTTTAACCTTGTAGTCTTACAGGAAACTCATGTTTCTCAACCAGTTAGACCATTTTCGATAGAGACTTTAGGGAATCCTCTCATCCCACCCAAGCTTTCAACAGCAGAACTCTTTTAAGATCTGTTTGGCAGAAAGGATGACCGGAGCGAGTATTCCAAGTGGGTCATAAATGTAACTAACCAATGATAAGATCCCATGATGAATAAGCGGCTTGTCTTGGAGTCTATGGTGTTGAACGAGCATGTCGAATGAGCACTAGGTGTACCATAGTGCAACTAGTGCTCGTTCGACATGTAAGATGTCAAAATCCAGGTGTCTGACCTCCTTGGCTCGGTCCTCCTCAACTATAGAGAGAATCAGTGTTTTGCTATTGCAGATCCACTTGTTTAGCCTAAAACCTCCTCTGGCACACACAGTAATCAGGCTTGACGCAAGCATCAGTACTTTATTCTCATTTTTTGACAGAATTAAGACAATTGTCAACATAAAAGTTTTTAAGTACTGTAGAGATGGTTTCTGATTTGAAATTCACCAAGTTGTCATTTATACACTGCCCCAGAGAGAGGTTTTCACACCTTGGTGAAGATTGTTGGCAGAAAATTTAGATTTATCTTTTAATTATTGTCATGATTTTACTAAAGTTCAGACCCAATTGCTGAAGACCAAACAGGGAGACTAGGGGAAAAGGTTTAAAGGATTTTATTGAAGAGATAATGCAGAAAGAAGCGTTGCTCTGAACACTGCTCAACCGGATCTGAAAAGTGAGGGAAAGGCACAGCAATTAGTTCAGGCTCAGTGGGAAATTTCATTTGTGAACTTGGAGAAGAAGATTTGGTTGCTGACTCACGTTTCCAGAGAAGTTGTTGAATCTTTGACTCCAGTCTGTATGCTGTAGTGTTTGTCTGATTCGGTGGAGGGCGGAACAGGGTTTACCCAGAATGCGGTTGTTTGTAGGTGAACGGAGAAACTGACTGCCACTCAGATTTCCTGCGGTACTTGAATGGGTCGTAATGGAGATGAATCCCTTTCTCAGTGTGAAGCTCAAATGATCTCTTGGGGAAAGTGGATCCAAACCTCCTGTTTGAACCCCAGCTCAGTTTGAAGCTAAGTTGATCCCTCCAGGGAGAGAAGGTCCGAAAAATCCAGTTTGCAGGATGACTTCCTGCCGAGAGGCAAAGACAAAAACAATGTTAAACTCAGTTTGACTCAGCAAAACTCAGCTTGGCTAGAGTACCCAAAACTGGCAAACACTCTGGCCTCAAGGTAGTAGCAGTCAGCAGCTTAAGAACACTCAGTTAACGAGGAAACCATCAGCAGGTGTGTGAGGAGGTGGACCAGAACCAGGCGCCTCCTGGTGGAGGAAGGGAGACAAACACAGAAACACAAACACACAGACAGGAGTCCTGACAATTATAGATTAATTTATCCTGTTTACTTACTAAAAAGTTAAAGTTTTCTCTCAGTCTGTTTCACTTTCAAGGCCACACCATTCCCTGTGGGATGGTGTTTGTAGACCAGACATAGCTTATTCAATAACAAACCAGATTCTTTCTTATGGTTTATTCATAACATGTTTCTGTCAGTGATGGGACTAACGGCGTTGAAAGTAACGGTGTTACTAATGCTGTTACCTTGTTTTAGTAACGAGTAATCTAACTAATTACTTTGACTGTAACTATAACACAGTTACCATTGCAGAAACCCCGTTACTGCAAGTTACTCAGGTCGAACAGTGAACCTTTTTTTTAATGATAGGACTCTTGAGAGAGGGGAGGATGAGAATGGCTGATGTATAGTGAGATTCCGTCTGTCAGTTGGGTAGGTGGGTGTTTCCGCTAGTGGGTTTTAACGTACAGCACACACAGAGAGATGGAGAGTGAGGAGGACTCCAGCAGCAAAACAGCGTTTTCCAGATGGAAATACTGGTGTTACGTCGAGCTGCGTTTCCCCATCACATACGGTTTCCCCTGCATCTCCGCACAGTGCGGCGGCACGATTCACCGCGCAAGCGACAGGAAACGCGCATGCTCGCTAAAGGCGCCGACAGTCGCCCTGTGCTCGCGCCACAGGAGAACTATGGAGAGCGTGAACGATCAAATGATAGCCTATATCGAGAAAGGGAGAAATCTGGATGGATGGATGGATGGATGGATGGATACTCTGCCTTTTCAACCTACTGTATTTTTTATTTTAAACATTATTTGATGGCCTTTGTGGCAGGGATGGAGATCCATATTTTATGTCACACACAGAGTATACATCTAGATAGATAGATGGATAGATATATGTTGCAGTATCTATAACAACCCAAACACACAGGATTTCAGAATTAGACATCCCCAGTTATTAATTTCATAAACTCACCAGATCTGAATGCCCTGTTAAAAAACTTCACATCGTGTTCCCCCCTGATGTCATTTATGTTGAGTTGCAATAAATGCAAAACTCTCTGCAGGTTCTTGTCTTTGTCGTCCACTCTATTCAGCTGGCTTTGGAAACACACGGCGAGAAGGTGGGGGCTGGGTGGTGAGGGTTACGGGGGCGAGAAACGCAAAAGTAACGCAATAGTTACTTTTACTAGTAACTAGTTACTTTTATTGTGGAGTAACTCAGTTAGTAACTCAGTTACTTTTTGGGAGAAGTAACTAGTAACTATAACTAATTACTTTTTCAAAGTAACGTGCCCAACACTGGTTACTGTTTAACCAAAGTGTCTGTAATTTGTTTTGACTCTGATTACTTTTCTATTGTTGTAAGTAAGGGGGAACAAACGCTGCTCATGCAGAACAGGGCAGAAGGCTGTGCCATAAAGGCTTTATGATGAACTGTTGAGTGAAATCCATCGATCTCTTTAACTAGGATGAATAGTTGAATACTTTTTTTCCCACTACAAGATGTAACTCCAAATATTTGCACAACCATTTTGTACCCCTCAAGTTCTTTGCTCCAGTCTCCATCTGGCCACCAGAGGAACCTTAAGATATCAGAGTCTTTCTCTGTTACTCTTACTTGATGAAACATCCCCTTGATATGGTGTCGACGCTCCAGGAAGTCTGTTTTTCACTTACTGTTGCATTATTTCATAGAGCTTGACAACAAAAATTCTACAAGCCATACCAATCTGTTTTTTTCCAACCCAATGTGGTTTTAACAGCATATGGTCCATCTTTTTTGCTGCTTATAACTTTGCATGGCTCCACTGTCTTTGGGACATTGCTGCCAAACAGCAGAGCAATATCAGCAATCAATTTGAGGGAGTTTAACCTTTCAGATATGGCCATTGTTCCAGATCCTTTTCTGAAGGAATATTTAATATTCTCACCTTTATGTTCTGCTGCATGTGTTTTTGGATTTCCTTGCTGATTTGACAAACACCCAGTTTGGGTATCCGCAGGCTTAAAGACCATCCTTGATGTGTTTCTGTTCTTTGTGCTTCCCTTCTGATTTTGTAGGGACATGCTCAGTGTGATGTTGTAAGGTTTTGATGACTGAAAGTTTGTGTTCCAGTTGGTGGTGGAGTCAAAAAGAAGGTTGGTCTGTGTGAGTGGATTTCCAATAGACTTCAATGTTGAGGTTTTCATTTCCCTCCATTCTCACCAAACAGTCCAGAAAAGGTAGCTTTTTGTTGTTGGTATCCTCTCTGGTAAATTTGATGTGGTCCACCGAGTTAATGTGTCTTGTGAAAGCTTCCACCTCTTTTAGCTGGATTTTGAAGAATGTGTCATTCACATATTTATACCAATGGCTTGGTGGTGTTCCTGAAGGTGTCTAAAGCTCTCTTTTTCATTTCTTTAATAAAAAGAAATTTGTAAAAAAATATTCCTAATTTAAAACAGGTTGTGAAAAGACAAAGGTACAGTAGGGTGCAGATCTGGTCCGGAGTGAAATTAGTCCTGTTGTTTACGTCACTGTCTTGTTGAAGATGTTTCCTGACTGTTTCCACTGCCTCTGATATAGGTATGAGTGTGAAAAGAGGAGTAACATCAAAACACACCAGGGTTTCTTCTGACGCCATCTTTAAATGTTTGACTTTGTTTCCAAAGTCTTTGGAGTTTTCTTTCTTCTCCTTTCACGTGCATACCAACAAGACAAAAACAAGGCTTTCAGAATAAAAACAAGTCTTTGCTAGGCTATTGTATAAAACCTTGAAATCAGTGCTATTTCTGACATTTTGAATTGTAAAACCTTCCTGGATGAGAAGGAAAACATCTTCAAACTTGGAAAGAAAGTCCAGTGGATTGTTTTAAATCATCTTTTTCTGTTATGACTATGACCTGGATGACTTAGAATCTTCACTAACAGACCACTTATGACAGACTTTTCTTCATTGTCTTTGTAAGCTGTTGTTGCCTCACTCTTGGTATATGCGATGCAGTGGGGTGTTTGAGTAAACACTCTTGAAACGTTAGCCTTTTAGAACACCCTTTGCTCATGTGTCTAGCCTGTGGATACTCCAAACACACACGTTTTTTCATCAGGAACTCCAGCATTTCTTTTTGAGCTTCTTCATAAATTGGGAGCAAGAGCAAAGTTTGTGAAACCCCTCATAAAATAAACAAAGCTTGCCAGATTTTAACAGCAGATGCGGCATGAGAAATGTTGCCCTCTGATGTGGGCACTGTGACTGCTTTTACACTAGTGACAAAACCATTTTGGCTTCTATTTTCCCTGCCATTCGTGCATTTGTCCATATTTGAGCTACCTCTTGTAGTTGGAAATATGTCCTTTAAATCCAAAAATACTGGGGGAGATGCAATTTGAGCCTGTTTATCCTCAAACTGCACCTAATCAGCAAAGCTAGCACTTCTTCCATTCTGATCCTGTTGTTCAGAGGCTTTTAACCTCCATTTCTCTTTTTGTTTGAAATTACGCTTTGAGATAATGGTTTTCATGATGATCCAATTCTTCCAAATAATCCGCAGTAGTCATAGTATTGAGGCAGACATTTAGAAATAGTGAAAAACTTTTAACGCTACCATCTTACACTTTGAATACTCTATCCACGGAGGCGGTTGCAACTATATAGTATAGTGGTCTCCAAAGTGTTTTCTTAGCAGTCTTTTTGGCGCTACATATCCTCTGCTGGATGGCATTTAGTGGCAGCTGTGCACCAGCTCTTGTGGTTGACCAGCTGTTCGCTCCTCAATTCTGTGCTCAAAAGCTGCCATTAAAAATGTATATTCCAGTGGCTCAACTTTGAACACCGGTATGTTGAGCAATGGTAACGATGACATATTTTGTTCTTTTACAAGAACTTCTGTTATTTTGCTTTTTTTCCCCATGATCTCTGACAAGTTGTGTAATTTTTTTCTAGCCACAGAATCTGATTTTTCAACTATGGCAGGTGTGTGCTGCTGCACAGTCTTTGTGCACAATTACATGTCTTGTCTCCATGAGTCCTGCATGTCTTCAGCCCTGACAGTTTCTTGTGTCATTTTTAGTCTCATCACTTATGGCTGTTACACTTTCAATTTAATTCAATTCAGTTTATTTCTATAGCAAGTTTATTTCTATATACAAGTTTGCGACCACTTACACCATAATGAACTTTTTGAAGAGTTTCAGTCTGGCTTTAGAGCTCATCATAGCACTGAAACAGCTCTGGTGAAAGTCACTAATGATATTCTCATGGCCTCAGATAATGGACTCGTATCTGTGCTCGTCCTGTTGGATCTTAGTGCTGCATTTGATACAGTTGACCATAATATTCTTTTAGAAAGACTTGAATATTTTGTTGGAATTAAAGGAACAGCACTAGACTGGTTTAAATCTTATCTATCTGATCGAATTCAGTTTGTTTATGTTAATGATAGATCTTCAACACGCTCAAAGGTTACCTGTGGAGTACCACAGGGATCAGTGCTAGGACCAATTCTCTTTACTTTATACATGCTCCCAATTGGTAGAGTTATTAGACAGCATGGGATTAATTTCCACTGTTATGCTGATGATACCCAGCTATATCTGTCTATAATCCAGATGAAGCTAACCCATTACATAGATTACAGGCATGTCTTGAAGACATAAAAACCTGGATGACTCTTAACTTTCTGCTTCTGAATGCAGACAAAACAGAAGTTATAGTCTTTGGACCAGAGTCTCTGAAAAAGAAGCTGATTAGCCAGTCACTTCATTTGGATGGGATTAAACTGATTTCAGATAATAAAGTAAAAAATCTTGGTGTTGTTTGGGATCAGGACCTGTCATTTAAATCCCAGATCAAAGAGGTTTCTAGAATTTCCTTCTTTCATCTGAGGAATATTGCAAAAATTAGAAATATCCTGCCAGGGGCGATGCTGAGAAACTAGTCCATGCATTTGTTACTTCAAGGCTGGACTATTGTAATTCTTTACTATCAGGAAGTCCACAAGCTGTAGTTAAAAGCCTTCAGTTGATCCAAAATGCTGCAGCCAGAGTTCTGATGAAAATTAGAAAGAGAGATCATATCTCTCCTATCCTGGCTTCTCTTCATTGGCTTCCCGTTAAATCAAGAATTGAATTTAAAATCCTCCTTCTCACATATAAAGCCTTAAATGGCCAAGCTCCATCTTATATCAGAGATCTGATTGTTCCTTATGTTCCTAACAGAGCACTTCGCTCTCAATCTGCAGGTTTACTAGTGGTTCCTAGAATTTCTAAAAGTAGAATGGGAGGCAGATCTTTTAGTTATCAGGCTCCTCTCCTGTGGAACCAACTACCAGTTTTAGTCTGTGAGGCAGACACTCTGTCTACTTTTAAGGCTAGGCTTAAAACTTTCCTTTTTGATAAAGCTTCTAGTTAGAGTGGCTCAGGTTATCCTGAGCTATCTCTATAGTTCTGCTGCTATAGGCTTAGACTGCTGGAGGACATAGGGACCCCTTTTTCATCATTCTGCTTCATTCTATCTCTATCCACTCTGCAGAATCTGTTAGTTCAATCTCTAACGTTCTGCTCTCTCTGCTTTTTCTCATAGTAGCTTCATCTGGTCTGTTCCTGTTTGGCTGTGACTCCATCCTGGAGAGAAATATCAGCTGTGCTGGTGCCATCAACACCTTTGTTTCTAGATGTTTGAGATTGGCCTATTTTTCAGTGTAGTCCTGTTTCTCTGACTGTGACTAACCGTATGTGCTCTCTTTGTCCTCTGACATGAGGGCATCAGATGACCGCTCACACTGAGTCTGGTTCTGCTGGAAGTTTCATCTTGTTAAAAGGGAGTTTTTTCTCTCTACTGTTGTTACAAGCATGCTTTGTGTGATGGATTGCCTTGGAGTCAATGATTCGATGCAATCAACATTTTTTCTTAAGATAGAAAACTTGGAATTGAGTTGACTGTATGATCTGGTTGAATTGTATCTGTAAAGTGCCTTGAGATGACATGTGTTGTGAATTGGCGCTATAGAAATAAATTCAATTCAATTCAGTTTATTTATATAGCGCCAAATTCACAACACATGTCATCTCAAGGCACTTTACAGTTCAACCAGATCATACAGTCAAATTGATACAAAGTTTTCTATCTAAGGAAAACCAGTTGATTGCATTGACTCATTGACTCAAATACAATCCCTCACACTAAGCATGCTTGCAGCGACAGTGGAGAGGAAAAACTCCCTTTTAACAGGAAGAAACCTCCAGCAGAACCAGGCTCAGTGTGAGCGGCCATCTGCCGAGGCCGACTGGGGTTCAAGGAGACAGAAGCAGAGATACAAAAAGCAGCTGTAAAAGGCGGCCCCGTCCAGGAAACACACAGCCAGGCAGACGAGCTCCAAGGCAGCTCCCATGCCAGAGGATGAAGAGAGCACATCCACCCAGCCACGGCCAGAGAAACAGGACCACACTGGAAAACAGGCCAATCTCCAACATCTACAAACAAGGGTGTTGATGGAAGCAGCACAGCTGATGTTTCTTTCCTGGATGACGTCACAGCCAAACAGGAACCGACGAGGCAAAGCTACTCTGAGGAAAAGCAGAGAGAGCAGAACGTTAGAGATTGAACTAACAGATTCTGCAGAATAGGAGAACAGAGAGAGAATGAAGCAGAAAGATGAAATGGGGGTCCCTATGTCCTCCAAAAGTCTAAGCCTATAGCAGCATAACTATAGAGAGAGAGCTCAGGATAACCTGAGCCACCCTAACTATAAGCTTTATCAAAAAGGAAAGTTTTAAGCCTAGTCTTAAAAGTAGACAGGGTGTCTGCCTCACGGACTAAAACTGGTAGTTGGTTCCACAGGAGAGGAGCCTGATAACTAAAAGATCTGCCTCCCATTCTACTTTTAGAAATTCTAGGAACCACTAGTAAACCTGCAGATTGAGAGCGAAGTGCTCTGTTAGGAACATAAGGAACAATCAGATCTCTGATATAAGATGGAGCTTGGCCATTTAAGGCTTTATATGTGAGAAGGAGGATTTTAAATTCAATTCTTGATTTAACAGGAAGCCAATGAAGAGAAGCCAGGATAGGAGAGATATGATCTCTCTTTCTAATTTTCATCAGAACTCTGGCTGCAGCATTTTGGATCAACTGAAGGCTTTTAACTACAGCTTGTGGACTTCCTGATAGTAAAGAATTACAATAGTCCAGCCTTGAAGTAACAAATGCATGGACTAGTTTCTCAGCATCGCCCCTGGCAGGATATTTCTAATTTTTGCAATATTCCTCAGATGAAAGAAGGAAATTCTAGAAACCTCTTTGGTATGGGATTTAAATGACAGGTCCTGATCCCAAACAACACCAAGATTTTTTACTTTATTATCTGAAATCAGTTTAATCCCATCCAAATGAAGTGACTGGCTAATCAGCTTCTTTTTCAGAGACTCTGGTCCAAAGACTATAACTTCTGTTTTGTCTGCATTCAGAAGGAGAAAGTTAAGAGACATCCAGGTTTTTATGTCTTCAAGACATGCATGTAATCTATGTAATAGATTAGCTTAATCAGAATTTATAGGCAGATATACATCAGCCTAAGAGAGAAAATTAATACCATGTTGTCTAATAATTCTACCGATTGGGAGCATATATGTATTAGAGACTTGGCCAAGAGGAAGGATTATCGTTGACATAAACAAATTAAAATGGGTCAGATGAATAGGATTATACCAGCCCAGTACAATTCCCTTAAGTCCTATCCTTTATTATTATTCTGATGTGTTGTTGAGAGAACTGAGCCAACAGGTGACAATTAGATATACAGCCCTGTATGATAATGAATATTGACCAAATACATTTCTTTACTTTGTTCTCACAGGCTTAACAAGACGGAGATATAGCTATGAATTCCTGCCACCTAACAGTGAGTTTCAGTAAATAGTCTTTGAATTTAAATGTGCTACAGGAAAAAGGAAATAAACAACCTTTTTTTTTCAGATGGACATATTTTCAGTTTAGCCAGTTAGCCATTGAAGATAAATAAATGAAGAGATTTTGATGAACCTGTAACTGTCCATTTAGCAGGATGGAACAATAATATTATGCATGACTAAATGACTTTGAAATGCAAAAATTATGTGCATTGGAGCTTATTGTTAATTTAAGCCAGTCCACAAAGGATCATGAACAAGACCTAAATATCAGGGGCGTAGCCAGAATATTTTTACTGGGGTGGCCAACACGGGGCACAAAGCTAGCGAAGGGTGGCCAATAGAAAACCCTTTACAAACTATATACAGTACACAACCCAACCCATTCCTTAATAACAGTTAACAGGAATGAGCAGGTTTAGAAAATAGCGGATGTTGATATACCTATATACATAAAATAATCAAGTCAAATACTTGATCACACCAATGTACTTTAAAGGGGAACGCCGTTTTTTTTACATTGGCCCCTTGATTTTACGTTATTACATCATGTTCTACTCACCCATATGAGTTTTGTGTCATTTGGAGCCGTTCTGAAAATATTCCGTGAGGTTATATCTAAGTATGTCTTCCTATGGGCAACGACTTGAAGGCACAAACTGAACTGTTCATAATTTATTCATTATCGTACGCCAGCATTCCTAACATGTAGGCAAATCACTGTCCCCCAGACATCTGTGGTTATATTTTTTATATTTATATCGTTTAAAAATGAAGCGGCGCGTGTATGACGTCATCCGTGCGCGCCGGCTACCGTTCATTTTTCCTGTCCGCTGAACTGCTGCTAGTTTTCCTCACATGCCTGGAAGATGTCTAGTGCTGCTACCACAGATGATCTCGCTCTCGGAATCTGAGTGGCCACAGGGGTGGCCACTCAGATTCCAGAGGTGGCACTGGAACAATTCATATTCGGTGTTTAATTTCTATACTGGGGTGCCACTGCCCAGAATTTCCCATGCTAAATATTTACATACAGATACATGCGGTACCTTCCATCAAATATGTTTGTTTCTTTTCATGTTTGAAACCTTTAATAGCTATATTTTTGGAAATGATTTTAGGCAAAACCTGTGCACAAAATTTGTCTTTCTAAAAGTTATTTAAGCTGCATCTCTTATTAGCATTCATCCTGCATTTTTATGTTTTTCTATGTTCAGTACTCCTTAATCTGCACAACAAAACATGTTATATTTATTCTTCACAGTGTCCGAAGTGAGACTCATTCTCCTGGGAGACAGCTGGTCAGAAAAGAGTTTGGTTGGAAACTTAATCCTTGGGAAAACTGATTTCAACACAAGGGAAGAGCCAGGCTCCTCAATCAGAGTTCAAGAAATAATTCAGGAAAAGAAGCTTGTTGTCATTAATACACCAGATCTGCTTTATCATAGGATTTCTGAAGAAAAACTCAAAGGACAAGTAGAAATCTGTTTGAGATTTTGTGCTTCAGTTCCTCATCTGTTTCTGTTGGTTGTACAGCCTGATCGCTTCACAGAGGAACAGAAAAAGAAGTTCTACAAAATTCTTGAACTCTTTGGTGGTCAGTCATATGAACTTGCAATGGTTACAATAATATCTAAGGAAATGGATATAAATTTAAATCAAGACTTACAGGACTTGATCAGAAGATGCAGAGGCAACTCGTTCATTCTGAAGGACAATGATCGCAAGGAGTTGCTTAGAAAAATTGGAAACTTTCTAGAAAAGAGAAATGAAATTTACCCCGTCCATCAGTCTTCAAGTATAAAACATGGAAAAGAAACTTGTGCTGGTAGGTGTTGGAAAAGATGCATTGCACATAAATTACACATTATTTTTGCACCATGTCATGTGCAGATATTTCTGAGCCATGTAATTTCTGCTTTACAAGTTATCAGAAATAAACAGGGTTAATCATATATAGGCAAAAAATTAGAAAGTACTTAGATATCATCACAAACTATTTCGGTTTAAAACACTGATCGCCTAGGGAAAAAAAGCTGTTTGATCTGTTAGTTCGGGTTTTCACAATCTCTATGATCTGAAGTCAGAACTCAGAACAGAGGAGGAAGAAGCCAATGAAAAGAACCTGGGATAGGAAAGATATGATCTTTCTTTTTAATTTTCTTCAGAACTCTGGCTGCAGCATTTTCACTACAGTTTGTGAACTTCCTGATAGTAAAGAATTACAATAGTCCAGCCTTAGACTTAGACTCAGACCTAGACAACTTTTATTGCCATTTTGTATACACAGAGTGTATACAAAACTAAATTTCGTGTGAGGGGTCATTAATGATGTTACAGGCTCAGGACACACAGCGCTGTGATGAAATGTCTTTAATGGAGGGAAGAGGAGCCCCCATGATCCTCTCTGCTGTTCTCACCTTCTTCCAGTCTGAGGCGCTGCAGCCTCCACACCACACAGTGAGACAGCTGGTCAGAACACTCTCTATGGTGCTTCTGGAGAAGGTGGGGAGGATGGGGGAGGGCAGGTGGGCTCTCCTTATCCTCCACCGGAAATACAATAGCTTTTGTGCCCTTTTGACCAGAGAGGTGGTGTTTACAGTGTCGGTGAGGGTGTCTGTGATGTGCACCCCCAGGAATTTGGTGCTACTGACCACCTTTATAGCTGAGCTGTTGATGAGCAGTGGAGCCTGGTTAGGCCGGTTCTTATTGAAGTCAAAAATCATCTCCTTCGTTTTCTCAACATTCAGGATCCGGCTGCATCAACCCACCAGCTGCCCCACCTCTTCTCTGTAGTCCTGGTCTTTGTCGTCTCTGATGAGTTCCACCACCGTGGTGTCGTCTGCAAACTTCACATTGTGACGGGGGGTGAACCAGGGGACACAGACAGATGCCATCACTGTTAACAGCAGGGGGCTCAGGACGCAGCACAAAGTAGAGCCTGTGCTCAGGGTGATGACATCAGAGATTTTGTGTTCTGACTACGGTTTCTTTGTGAGGAAGTCTAGCAGCCAATTGCACAGGGGCGTATTGAAGCCCAGCTGATCCAGTTTTCCTATCAGATGCTGTAGACATGTAGACATAGAGATGTTGACAGCTGAACTGAAGTCCAGGAACAGCATCCGCACGTGGGTGTTTTTCTCCTCCAGGTGTGCCAGGCTGAGGTGGAAAGCAGCAGAGATGGCATCCTCAGTGGTTCCGTCGGTAGGCAGACTGGAACGGGTCGAATGTTGGGGGAAACTGGAGACAATGTGTTCTTTAACCAGTTTTTTGAAACATTTCATTGTGATAGGAGTCAGGCCGATAGTCATTAAGTGAGGTGATCTGAGGCTTGTTTGGACTGGAATGGTGGTGAAAGACTTAAAGCATGCTGGCTCTTTGGATTCATCCAGCAAGGTGTTAAAAATATCTGTGAGAGCACCAGCCAGCTGACCTTATGTTATCACTAACATCTGGTATGTTATCAGGGCCTGGGGCCTTTCTTTGGTTGACTCACCTTAGATTTTTCTGACATCAGCTGTGTCAAGGCAGGTGCCTTCTCTCCCTGTTGTGGAATGGCTTTCACTGTTGGAGGGCTGTTTAGTGCCTCAAACCTTCCAAGGAGGTTGCTTAGTCAATTTAGCATCAGCTGCATCTACCAGTGGAAGGGTGTGTTGTAGTCTATGATCATCCATTTTCCCTGCCACATCCTCCTGGTGTTGCTTGCGTCACGGTAGAGATCCTGGATCTTCCGGCTGTACTTTTGCTCCACTGATCTGATGGTACGATTTAAGTTTGCATGCCTCAATGCCTCTCTGTCACCAGACTTGAAAACTGAGTTCTGTGCTTTTGGCGATTTCCGAACCTCTTCATCCAGTGTCGTTGGTGTGCCTGGGTGCTGATGTTCTTTTTGTCATAGGCTGCTGTAGCTTTGAACATGTTCCAGTCAGAGCATTCAAAACAGTCCTGGAGTCTATCCATGGCCCCCTCTGTCCACACTCTGACCTCCTTCAGTATTGATTTAACTCTGATTAGCGATGAACGAGGAAACGATCATCAAAACGTATCGTTTATCCAGCATTGCCATTTTGGAGCTGTTGGGGGAACTCCGAATGGATTTGGAGCCAGCCACAAGGAGGACCCACGCAATACCAGATATCACAAAACTCCTTGCAACGTTGCACTTTTTTGCATCTGGGTCATTCCAGCGTACGGTTGCAGCGAGAGCTGGGATCTCCCAATCTAATTTTTCAGAAGTGCTGTCCGACGTTCTAAATGCCATGTGTCGCCGTATGAGAAAGGTCATTAGGTTTCCACACAACCGGCAGTCACTAAATGACACCAAACAAGGCTTTTTTGCAATCGCTGGATTTCCCGGAGTGATTGGAGCGATTGATTGCACCCATGTTCAACTTGTGCCCCCTGCAGAAAGTGAGCATGTGTATAGGAATCGCAAACACATGCATTCTTTGAATGTGCAGTGCGTTTGTGATGCCCAAGGCATCATTACCAACGTTGTGGCAAAATATCCCGGGTCAGTGCATGACTCTTTCATTTTAAGAAACAGCTACCTGTTTTCCAAGTTGCGTGATGGAGAGTTTGGAGATGGCTGGCTTGTAGGTGAGTCAAATATTTAGAAAAAGAAATCATTTCTTCATCAGTGTCATATTCACCCAGATTTCTTTTTTAAGGTGACAGTGCATACCCCCCTACATCCCTTCCTCCTGACACCCGTTCTCAACCCGACCACTGCTGGAGAAATTGGATACAATGAGGCCCATATTCGCACCCGGAACATTGTGGAGTGCACCTTTGCGATCTTGAAGAGCAGGTTCCGATGTTTGGACCGTACTGGTGGAGCACTGCTGTACAAGCCAGAAAAAGTTGCCCAGATTGTAGTGACCTGCTGCATGCTTCATAACATTGCCAAACAACACGGGCTGGAGCATGACGCCCTACCGGAGAATCCCGACCTCCCCCCTGCGCCTGTGGAGCAACATGCCAATACTGCGGGAATGCGTATGCGCAAAAATCTCATCCACAGTCACTTCTTGTGAGCCATTTGGTATGTGCATTTTTCTACAGGCCAATACAAAACACCTGTGTTTTTTTTTTTTTTTTTTTGAGGGGGTGAGGGTGTCACTGTAACATTTAAATTTCTTAATGCACTAGTTTGTACAAACTACTAGTTTGAGCATCTAATTATGTTAAGTCCAGCAAAAGTTACACTTCCTTTAGATTAAGCAACATGGTAAAAGAAATATAGCCTTTTTTTCCCCTGCAAAGTGAAGAATCAAACAGACAACTTAAGTGTTGCAAGTATTTATTTGTATCTCCTTTTACGCAGGTGGAACTTGCCCACAGTGCGCACTCCTTCCTCTGCGGTTCCTGGCTGCCTATTTGTTGCTGTGCCACTTTGTTGAGCCGTTTCTCCACCTGGATTGGGGGTAGTCATTGGCCGCATCCCTTCCCGTATCCCTCTTGCCACAGAATTGACAGCCATCGTCAGGGCAGACACTGCAGAGACCATCTGTCTGCAGTGGGTGGCTATGGTCTGAGTGTCGCGCCTTGCCGCCCGTGCCAACGTTGATGCCACACGCATCTCCCGTGCAATTGTCTGCAGGGCTGCAGACTGTTTTTTTTGTTCTTGCAGCAACTCCAAATCAATATGTTCCAGGCTCATACGAGGCCTCACGGGGGTGGCAGCTGCTACGGGGGGATTTGATGATGGCTGGACCTCTGATGCAGATTCTAAATGTAAAGCAAATGTTTAGTTACGTATTTGACTTGAAACAGCATTAAATTCACAGGTGGTGCATTCTTTTCAGTTTAGAATAAATCTTTTCAATAAACCTTTTCTGAGATTGTGCACCTACCGTGTCCTGCTGTTTGGTCAAGTGTGTCATACCCGGCAATCCCAGTGATTTGCTCCTCACAGAGCGTCAGCTGTACTTGTTCCTCAATGCTGGTCAGAGGCATCTCATCTACTGTGCCCCCTCCTGTTTTGTTCGCAGATGTTTTGTTATATGCCAGTTTTTCTTTGGTTCGCCTTCTAATATCCTGGTATCTTCTTTTTACTTCATCCACTGTTCGCAAGGTTTCACCAACAGCGTTTACTTTATGACAGATTTGTTCCCATATCGCGTTCCTCTGTGTGACAGTCACACCTCTTTGCTGTAGCTCACTTAAATGTTTGTTGGCTTCATCCACCAACACCTCCATTTCCATGGGGTCGAATTTTCTTTTGCGCTTTCTGCTGCCCGAACTCGCCATGCCGCAAACCACAAAACGCGCAAAACCATCATTTAAATAGGGCGTCTCCAACAGTTTTGCACCTGCCACCAGTTACGCAATCACTCTTGTTAAATCACCCGCAAACCATGGTTCAGCCCCTCGCGCAAAATTCCAGTTTGCGAGCGCAAATTACTGCACGCAAAATTGGATCTTGATAAATCCGGCCCATAGAGTTGAGTTAGGTCCCAAGAGTCTTAGTAACAGAAGTTTGTACATTTTTGCTACTGCTTGGCTAATTATCTCCTAAGAAACCCCAGCAAGTTTTGGTCCATATTGGCAAGAAACATTTTCACTCAGCCTGTAATTAGGAAGGAATTTGGTTAGTGTTCCGCTTAGAGAAATAAAGGAAGATTTGGTTATGGTTATTAAAAAACCTAAAACAGACTATTTTGAGATCAAAAACAAATTAATCTGTTTATTTTAAATTATAGGCAAATGTCACATGCAGACACAAGCTATATATTTCTAATTGCACAGGAACCTCTGAAATTACATTTGTGGGATCTGTTAGTATACATTTACTTTGAAAAAACAGCATGCTGCATTATGGTATTTGTACACATGGTTCCCTTTAGGATTGGAAATTGTTCAAACAGGAGTCTGATTTATCATGCACTGTCCACTACGACAACATTATTGCCTGTTTGAATTGAAACTAGTCTTTTTCTTTATCAGAATACCTAATATGCTCTTAGCTTAACTATTGAGTTGACTTTTAATTAATGCCAACTTTATAATGAATATATATAAAGGAAAATATATATTTTTTTCTTTTCTACTGTACTTTTCTCCTTCAGTCAAAAACTGGGTAAGCTGACCTCTGCTTCCTCTCTGTCACAGGAGGTAAGGACAAGTGGACATATGAGTGCCTCAGAATAGTTCTGATTGGAAAGACTGGATGTGGGAAAAGCTCTTCAGGAAACACTATCCTGGGCAGAAAGGAGTTTGAAGCCAAACTAAGTCAAAAGTCCGTCACAAAGTGTTGTAAGAAATCCCTGGCTGATGTGGACGGTCGTGCTGTTGCTGTTGTGGACACTCTTGGTTTGTTTGATGACAGCTTTTCACATGAAGAAGTACAACAAGAATTAGTGAAATGTATCAGCCTTCTGGCCCCAGGTCCACATGTCTTCCTGGTGGTGATACCAATTGGAGGAAGACTCACACCAGAGGAGGAAAAGACATTAGATCTTATTAAAGAAGGTTTTGGAAAGAATTCTGAAAAGTATACCATTATCCTTTTGACAAAAGGAGATCATCTTCAAGGTTCACAGTCTATTGAAGATTATATCAAAAATGAGTGTAATGACAGATTCAAAAATCTGATTGCTGATTGTGGGGGAAGATACCATGTATTTGACAACAGCGACATCAAAAACCGCACCCAAGTAAAAGAGCTAATCAAAAAAATTGACATCTTGGTGGCAAAAAATGGCTGCTTCACCAATGAGATGCTGCAAGAGGCAGAAACAGCTAT
Organism: Cyprinodon diabolis; assembly: GCA_030533445.1. Taxonomy (NCBI): domain Eukaryota; kingdom Metazoa; phylum Chordata; class Actinopteri; order Cyprinodontiformes; family Cyprinodontidae; genus Cyprinodon; species Cyprinodon diabolis. The sequence goes on along the minus strand of CM060073.1, from coordinate 47,109,310 downwards.
AGAACAACAATATCAGCAAATCCTAAGTGACAAAACTGAAGAAATAGAGAAAGAAAAGAAGAAAATAGAAGAAAAATACCAGAATGACAAGAAGGAGATGGAAAGAAAAATGAAAGAAGAAAGGGCAAAAATTAAAAAAGAGCTCAAGAAGAAAAATGAGAAAATTGAAGAGATCAAGAAAAAACTTCAGCAGGCTGAGGAAGAAAAGAGAAGGGAACAAGAAAGGAGAAAAGAAGAAGAAGCCAAACGGGAACGTGAGAGAAACGAAGAACATGCTTACAAATTTGTTGAAACAGAAAATATTTATGAAAACCTTTATGTTTCAGATCTTATGGATTATTATGAAAGTGCGAAACAAGATTACAAAGAAACACTGGAGAAGGATGAAAAAATGAAAGAAAAGGAGAGCATATATTTGGGGGAACTAGACTGTATATTCAGGCAAAATTTGAAATATATCATTGAAACATATAGGAAGGAAGCACGAAAAAATGCTGAAGAGCTTAATGAGTTCAAAAACAAATATCTTCAAGACTTTGCAGCTCAGAAACAAGACCATGAAACACAGATAAAACAAAAAGATAAAGATTATAACATGCTTAAGGCCCTTAAAGAGATCACTGACAAGGAAAGTAGAACCAAACACAGAAGAGAAATCATTGACCTGGTGAAATGTGTAACTAAAAAGAAAGACAATCTCAGAAAAATAAGGGACATGCTGTCAAAACAAGCAGATGAGATGAAAAAGGCCAAAACTCGCCAAGAAATCACACGACTGGAGAAAAGTCATGATGATGACCTAAGTGAACTTATTCAGCATCTTCTGAAAAAAACAGAAAATCCATACGAATGGATTGAATGACTGATGGTGCCAGCATTACACAGGGAACATGAACCCATGAGCCAGGATTTATCTCAATGGGCATCAACAACCAAGAAAACAACCAAAATACAAGGAAAGACTTTCTGATCTTTTTATGATCACTCTCTACAGCAACATTGATATGAAAGATTATTTTGTACACATTCAATATTTGGTGTAGAAATATGTCCATGATTTTTAAACTTTACTATAGTTAAATTTTTCTCATAATAAGTTTAACCACTGATGTAAATAAAGGTTCAGCTGTTGAGCTACATGTGTGCTGTTGTTAAATAAATATATAAAAATAAATATATAAAAAAATATATTTTGAAAAGTCAGCAAAAGCTCAAAGCTGTAAAACTATGTGAATATATTCATACTACTGAAAATGTATAAACACATTATGATGATACTGTATTTTATTGGGTTGTCTTTTTACAGAAAAGAAATGGCATATTTGAAAAGGGAAATTAATAGTTTTTCCAACTTCTGTAAAAATAACACTCAGATCTCAAACTCATGTTTATTTGCAAATGTCTTTGCAAATAAACATAAATACATTTTGCATATTCCCATCATTATGGTATTAAGCGCTGCTGCTCTGGTACAAACCATGTAATTCCCTCATATAGTCAAAAAAACAATTTTTCCAATTCCCCTTTGACCACAACTAAACCATAATGAGGCAACGTGTATTTTAAGATTTCTTGCAATTAAAACTTTAGAAGCTGTTTAGTTTGATTAAATAGTCTGATTAACTGTTTTATGATTACATACTTAGGGACTTAGACATTATACTGAATATTGAGTATTGATTAATTTTTGAAATTAAAGCAATATTTGTATTAAAATATTTTTTTTTGCATTTTGGTATTTTCTTTTATTATTCCCCTTTTTATATTTACCTTTATTTTTCCTCCTTTTCCATTTTTTTCTTCTTGGTAATGCTTTGAAGTTTTCAACATTTTAACCTTTCTTTTTGTGTTTTTTCTTTCCTTTATATCCAGTGAAGTATTTTGGATTGCTTAATGAATAATGGTTGCTTTATAAATAAACTTGTCTTTCAAATAAATATAATATACAAGATCTTATTTTTGTCTAAAGAACCTCGGTCTGAATCATTTTTACTTCTCATTCTCTTCATCATGTTTAATGCACTTTATTCACATTTCTTTCCATTACTTTATTTTTTGTTTAGGTGGTCTGGGTAAATTGACTGAACATAAACCATATAGATAGAAAGACAGCTTCTTTGCACCTTAGGATTTTAAGAAATTGCTGCTTTCATCAGAAACACTTCCAGTATTCTGATAATATGTAGTAAATTCTATTTTTTTCCCTCCTGATTGTCAGGGGAAGTGGATCTCTCTTCATGCAGACTAAGATGTATGAATATCTGTAGTCTTGTTTTATTAACAGCAGTCTGTATTAAGTAACTGTGCCTTGTTTCTGTAAATAAGCAGCTGTTAAACCACTGAGAAAAAAATTGTTTGGATCCCATGACTCTTTCTAATTATCAATCAAGTTTCAAATTACCATTCGTCTTAAAGCTTTTGGAAAAATGTTTCTTTTCCTTTATTGATTTTAGGAAGGAATTAAATTTTTCATATTCATATAATAATTCATCATCACCCTTTGACAAGTTAAGTTGTTCTATTTTCACTATTTAAGGAATTTTTTTATTATTATTGGAAGTTTAGATCAATATTATTAAAGCTTGATTCTTCCTTGAATATTGGGCTTTTGTACTGAGCACTATCTATAGTTACATTTTACAAAATCAATAAATAATATTCCCCTTAAAAAACTAAATATCACAAAAAAAAACATGTTATCTAAAATACTTTATTGAGTTACATCAATCGCAGTATAGTTCTTTACAAAATAGTTTTCAATCTTAGCAAACATAGTGAAGATCCATCATCCCACGATTCCTCTTATTACCAGTTTGTTAAGAATTTGCAGATGTTTGAGGGAAAACATGCAAAATGAAACCTTTGGTGGGGAGAAGGGGAGGAGAAAGGTAAATAGGACTGTAAGACATCTGCTGTGACCTTGGTCATATAAATATAACTGTTTTACTGGTGTTAATAATATTTGATTTCTAGATCTAAAATATAGAGAAAGACGCTTGAAACAAAACAGACAGGCTGGGCTAACTCCTGCTGTAAACAAGCCCCTCCCCCTGCTGCTCTCCAGGGATGCGCCCGATGCGCCCAATTTTAGCCGATTACCATTTGGCACAACATCACCTCGTCCAAATGTTGCAACATTGCTGCGTCAAGATCTGTTTCGGTGGTTGCTTCGAACTGTATTATTCTCTCTGTGAAGCAGTTGAGATGATACAGAACATAATAATTAAAAACAGTGCTATCATCTGACAAATCTAACTTCTCTGAGTTGACAACTTATTAAAGTTATGTAAATATATTATATTAAATATAATATAAAGATATATAATATATCTCTGAGTTTTCTAATATAAAAAACAAAAACATGAGTGTTTGCTTCAAAACAAGACCCGAAAACAGTATAAATTCCTCTCTCTGAAAGCCAGCGGCTCCTTGTTAACGACCTTAGCCAAGATCAATTTAGAGTTGCGTATTTGAGTCTGAGTTTGTTAAACCAGTTTCATGAAACGGACCCCAGGATGACTGAGAATCTGTACCTGCGGATGGCTCTGGCTGTATGCTTTGGTTTGCCTATTTCCTTTGCCACTGAAACACCTAAACTTCATCACTGGAAAACTTAAATGATATTTTCTTTTGAATACATTACTTTTATATTTAAGGCTTTTTATAATGTTACTATTTTTTGTGCATGATGCTTCATTAAAAGAATTTAATCTTATAATTTTTTGCATTAAGTATAAGGTGAGTGGCAGCCTAGTCGTTAGGGCATAGAGCTTGGAATCCTAGGTTGTTAGTTTGAAACCCACTCCCACAGACTGCAACTCTGGGTCTCTGAGCAGACCCATAACCCCTGATTGCTACCCGGGCGCCCCACGATGGCAGCCCACTGCTCGCTCCCAAAGGGATGGGTCATATGCAGAGGTAAATTCTCTGTTCTGACTCTTGAAGGAGGCGGTTGCATTTTCCTGCTGCTCTGCAACTCCCTCCTCAGTCCCTTCTTTACCGTGACCTGTGTTTTCTGAGCCCTCTCTTCATATCAAACAATGGATCTTAGCAGCTGGACTCTCAATGCAATTGATCAAATTTTCTCAACTGGAAGACAGGTAAAAGGGGACTCTTCCTATCAAGCCAAGACATACTTTGTGGGATACACCATGGACTCCTGGAAGGCTTGGAGAATGATGTGTTTCACAATGTTGTCAGCGGAGGATGTCGATGATGCTTGGATTTTCGGATTTATGATACTCGGTTTTCTCCTGTTTGGATTGTGAGGATATCTGATGTATCTACTATTACAAACAATGTGGGTGGCAATTTGGGCATGGATCAGGCTGCCGGCAGCGGTTACGCGTTCACAGAGGCTGTGAATGAGTAGGACTATGTGCTGAGCTGGATGCTGGATGCATTTTAATGCAGGCTGGCTGCAGTGGTTGAACTCAAAGGTGAGATGGGATAATATCTTGGATGTGCATGCTCACTTCAAGGAGGAAAAGCCCAACAAATTTGGAAAATTGGATTTGCCATTTAAAGCCAGCAAGAAAAGACTCACAGCTGATGGAAAATTCCTGTGCAGCCTGGTCTCAAAACAATAAATTTTATTCTTGGATTCGACCTCCCCCTTATTTAACCTGCCCTGGCTGTTATGGGGGAAGAGCCCAGAATAACTGCTCCCAAACCCCCCCACCCAACTCTGACCAACCAGCCCTCCCCTACCTGCGAACATCTGTGGATGCATCCAGACCTGTATCGTCAGCTGATAAACCTCCATCTTATCAAGGACAATGGCCTGTGGACAGCATTCATGGACAAATTTAAAACATTTTATCATGCATACACAACTAATGCTCAAAATGTCAGATTTTGTCATCTACAAAAGAAATTGTAGATGACAATAAAGTTAAATTATTATTATTATGACACAAACTAGAGTTACTACAGCACCTCCCTGTGTTGGTGCTGATCTGCTCCATGGATAGGTCATTATATGTCCAAGACACACACACTCACATAACTTACACAGATGAACTGGATGATGCATGTCAACTAAGTTGTTTTTTGTGGATGGGGAAGCTGTAGCACCTGGAGAAAACCCATATTCACACAACAAACATCCATTACTTTGGATAGAAAAATAAATATGTAATAAATAAGTATATTTGGAAGAAGCTTTAATCATCCATGATCTTTAATGTTTAGTAACATTTTTAAAGTTTCTAAATTTGTTGATCAGATTCTTTTTTCTAGATTCCAAATGTTCTGCAGTGTCCAATGTGGCCACATGATGGCAATGTAACACATATCTTGACACTTTTTCATTGGGTCTGATTATACAGTTACTTATTACACATCTTTTTATTTTTTATGTCTTGATTTTTTTTTACATTGTTCATAGTCTTCTCAAACAAATAGAAACATCAAAACAGAACAGGGAGAATTGAAGGCTGTAAATCAGGCATATCCAAAGTTGGCCCTCCAGGGCAGATGGTAATCGTATAACCAGTAGTGCCACTGTGGCTGATTAATTCAAATCATATTTTGTATAATAAGTTAAAAACATTAAATGATTTCCAAATTTTCATTCACACAGTCATTGAAATTTTATATTTAGTTATATAGTTGCAGATACAAGGAATAAAAGATCAAAATTGAAATCAAATATACCTATAAACATAGTTTGTTTAGAAAATATAGATATGCTTTAGTTTGAGGCGCAACTTGGTGATGTGAAAAAAGAACACATTTATTAGGATTTGGAAAAAAATAAGTGATGATTCTTGTAATTCAAACTAGAATCAATGAGTAATTATAGCCTGAATTAAATTTAACCAGATTTATCTAAAGTATTAGCAGCAAAGCTTCTCCACCCACAGCGGTTTGGCTTTAGAGCAGCCTTTCGTTTCACGAAGCAGGTTTACTGAAAACTCAAAGTTTTCTAAACCTGAAATCAGGGAAGTTTTCCATTTCAGAAAGAGTTTCCTCATCCTCTGTTTCTGTTGCCGTAGTAACATTCTCCCCAGAGCTAACCTGGTAGGGATAAACTCAGTGTCCTCTGTCTCCGCTCTCCTTACAGCCAATCACACTGTTTTATTTCCTCATTTAGTCAGGAGATTGACGTCATAGTTTTGTGCTTAAAAAAAAAAAAATTCAGCAGGTCTGTTAGCCACATTAGGTTTTAAAAACAAACATTGCATGTCTGTTTGACGAGGGTGTTATTAAAGAGTGATCGGCTTTACACTGTGTGCAGAATTATTAGGCAAGTTGTATTTTTGAGGATTATTTTTATTATTGGGCCACAATTTTGTTCTCAAACAACCCAAAAGACTCCTTAATATCAAGGTTTTATATTTTTTGAAGTTGATGTGTTTTTTTTGAGGATGTCTGTTTGTGCAGGTAAATACTACTGTGCAGAATTATTAGGAAACGTTATAAAAAAAACAAATATATACCCATCTCACTTGTTTATTTTCACCGGGTAAACTAATATAACAACTCAAAAATCAGAAATAAACATTTGCAACATTTAAAAACAAAACAAAAACCAAATCAGTGACCAATATAGCCACCGTTCTTCACCATAGATTCTGTCAGTGTCTTGATCTGTTTGCGATCACATTGCGTGCAGCAGCCACCCAGACACTGTTCAGAGAGGTGGACTGTTTTTCCTACCTGAGGTTCTCACATTTCATGAAGGACCACAGGTTCTCCATGGGGTTGAGATCAGGTGAACAAGGGGGCCTTGTTATTCTTAAGGGCTTTATGATGTCCTGTTCTCTCTTTGCAAAGTTGTTATAAAATGCCAACTGAGCGAAATCCAGCGATCTCCGTTAATTTAACTGAAGTGAATAGCTATCTACTTTTTTCACACTTCAGGAGGCACTCCAATATGTTTCTTACTTTTTTTGAGTCAGAAAGGAACAAATCACTAACAAGCACATCTACTTGGGTTCGCCAGGCATCATAGTCAACCTCACCATTTGGATTTGGCAATCTACCAGAGAGAGTACGAATCATGCTTTGGCTCTAGCTAGATGGTATTGAGTCACTACGAATTAAGTGTCCAACTATAACCTTTTGGACATGTGGTGGGTTGAATGTACCTTGGTCAAAAGATGGATTATCGGTAGCAGTAGTAGGTGGGTTACTGTGGGCGACTGGATCTGAGGGACTTGCCACAGTTGTGATAGGCTGGTCTCCGCCATTTGCCCCATTGTCACTAGTGGGACATCCAGCTTGTCAGTCAGAAGGCTGGAGCTGAGTATCAGGACTCTGAGGAGGGGCAACTTCTTACCGTTTAAAGAAGGTGTCTTCCAGAAACTGGCAGTAGATCTGGGAGATGATCTTGACTCAATCATCAACCCAAAAAGGTCCCACAAGCTCATCCACATTTAAATTACGCATAAAATACACATTTTAAGCCGACATCCTGACATACAGCTTGACTGAATATTAATGGAGATCTGAAATACATTTTTTCCAAAGTTAAAAATATACAAATGCTGACCTTTAATATCAGGAATATGGAAATCTGAAATTTATTAGACATCGGGAATGTTTATTATAGATGTGGAGAATCGAGTCATGTTGTTTGAAATGGTCATTTAGACAAAGAAAAAATATCTTTTCACATATCAGGTATACAAATTCAGTAAAACTAATGCATATCAAAAGGCTTGCCATGGTGTGTTGTGAAAACGATATTGTTGGATTATTTGTTGAACGTAGTAGGTCAATATATCTATTCAGGTGAAATCCTCTGGGAGCAGGTGAAGATTAAGTCTAAAATTGTTGTTCTAATCCATAGAACCTGTTCATAATCATGGGTTCCTCATGTTGATTTTTTTTCGTCTTTTACACAGTAAATACTTAGTGGCTGATGGCAGCCGTAATTCGGATGTTATCAATGGTTATTAGCGGCCATCATTCCCATAGGGCTATCATGCCTTCAGATTGTGCCAGGAGGCTCATTAGGTTATAGAGTTAATCCTAACCCTAAAGTATTTCCTTTTCCCCCCGCGCAGCATTAATGAATCTATTTATCTCGAACCTGAAAATAATTTCAATAGCTCTTCATGTAGTGTAAATATAAAAAATAAAATTATCTGCATCTCGCTCATATAAAAAGAAAATTAATCTCATTCACTGTCACCATCTCCCTATAAATATTGAATTCTCTGTGGAAAAATGCCGATCATTCTTTGATAAGATCCTCACCAAACTGACATGCAATATTTGTTTTTAAAACCTAATGTGTGTAATGGACCTAAAAAATTTTTTCTTCCCCATTTCTTCATTAAAATCTGTAGTTCCAGTGGGATAACATAGGAACTTCCCATTTCCTGTCGTCATGGTGACTCGTCGAATTGAGGCTCCACTGATAATGGCTCTTTAGACTTGTCAAACACGAGCTTAACTCTGATTGGGCCTACTTAGTGATGATTTAACCAATTCATACCAGCTTTTGTGAAAAAGAAAACTCAGAAACAAAAACCCTAATGTCCCGACCTTAGGCCAGATCAATTGAGAGTTCCCAATTTAAATCTGAGATTGTTAAACATGCTTTGTAAAACGGACACCAGCTGTATAAGTGATAGTTTATTCCAAACCAGTTAGTTCTAAACGTTCTAGAAACAGCCTCCACTTGCTTCTTTAGGAAACTCAATTTAGATGGAAAATTACTGTAGAAACCCTATTAAAGAAATTAGAAATCTCAAATTAGTGTTTGATGCTCAACTTAAATTACAAAATTTTATAGAAACACGAAAAAAACAACAACAATGGTTTCAAACTAATCAGAAACTACATACCATACCAGGCAGCCTAGCTGTACATGTAATGTAGGTCTAGTATGGGAACAAGCTGCTCATACTCTCAGATCTCCTACTGGAGATTTACCTTAAAAGCTGGTTGAAGTTTTTAATTTTGAAATATAAAATATGTGGAAACTCAAAAACCAGGATGATTAAATAAAAAAAACAAAAACAACATAAAATGTAAAAATAAAAAAGCACATAAATTTACTTATGCTGAAGTTTCAATCAATGATCAAACCAAAGAATCTGGAGGATTTTACCTGAACTTTATTCAAATTTAATACAAAAAAGGTGTGACAGTGCAAGCTTGTCTAAAAGAGTCATAAATATATAAAACATTATTTTCCATTGCACAGTAAAAAAGGCCAGGGCCTCAGAAGAACACTAAAACTGAACAGACAGACAGTATTTAAAGATCCAGCCTTCAACAGAAACCCCTTTTAGAACCAAACAATGAAGCCATTTTCTTATTTCACATCTTATTTGATATTAAAAACAGTTATTTTAGAGAAATTTCCACTTATTTATTTGGTACTATTTTAAGGTTGGCTATAACTGCATCAAGCAGGATTAAACATGCAAAAAAGGTCAACCTGGTGTTTGTACTCGCAGTACCAGGCCAGTCCAACCTGCAGAGGTCTGAAAGCACAAACTATCACCCAGAGTGCAAACCCTGAGTTCAGTCTGAAGGTGCAACATCTTCACTTGTCCAGGAATAAAATAAATATCTCAGAGAACCAAAGTAAGAGGAGACAGAAGTCCAAAGAGAACCGTTTTCTATGCAGCTCCATCACTGACCTCTTGTTTATAGAAATAAACAGTCGCTGTGAACAGTTGCATGGACACTCTTTAACATGCAGGCAAATTTACCTGACTGATCCTCAGAGAGAAACTCACTGTACAGGTTGAGGTAAGAATTTGTTTAAACGGAGGAACCGGCTGCAGGTTCTCTGTGGGCCTCTTGTCTGATCCTCGCTCCAGAACAGCCAGAGCCCAGCTCGTTTGCATGAGTTCCGTCAATAGCATTTGATTAAAAGGGAAATCTCTGCCTCGTTCGGCAAGAAATAAACAGTCTGGCAGTGAATTTTCATTTTGAAGAGGAACCCAGTGCTAAAACAGACCTAAACAGGAAAACAAAGTGCTGCGTTTGAAATGAGGTGAAGTTATTCCAACTTTGAATCGGAATCTAAAGTGGTCCCAGGCACCCAGTGGACCTGATCAGTAGCTTAAACATCCGCCATTTCTGATCCACCATCTCATTTCCATCAGTTATACCCTCCCCTTTACAAAATGTGCAGCTTTACTGTAACAGCATTCTTTAAAACATGAATTCATTAGTTCTATGATACAGAAGGAAGAAGTTCTTGATGGTTTCATCCTGTCATTGGATGTAAAAGCAAACAGGAAGTGATGTAAGGCCACTCACGGATCTTTTCCCATGATGAGCAGATAAGTTATGATTCCTGTCAGGAGAACCATCATCATCACCACAGAGGTCAGGAGGAAGGCCCGGCACAGCGGCCGGCCCGTCAGCCGGAAAAGAGTGTCACCCATCCCCCCCGCCTCCCTGCCGCTGCCCCCCGTGTTTGGGCTGGGAAGTCCCACATCCAGGGAGCGGTTCCTCACAGACGTGATGGACCTCTGGCCCTGCCGCCCCAAACCGTCGCTGGACCTGCAGAAAAGAAACAAGATTTTTGTTGTTTTAGAGAAAAACTACGCTGTAAAAACGTTTTGAAAATGAGTAAACAATTTGTTAGGTTTATGCAACGATGATTATAAAGTTAATGTGTGTACATATGAAACATTGGAGAAATGAGATGCTTCACTCTGTTTAATGCAAACTGTCATGCAACGGTGGTAGAAAATTGCTGATGTTTGTGCAAGGCTAATCACAGTTATCAGGAGACCACTCTATTCTGTGATTCAATTATAGGAGCATTTTGTCCTATGACCTGATCAATTGCCTTGTCAGAAGAACACTATTTTGTAACCCACCCCATGTGTTATGATCTGCTAATAAAAAGGCTTCTGCAGAGGAAGTCCGTCAGAGAGTAGATGTAGCTGAATGTAGCTCTCTCCTTCTGCAGAAGCCGTTAAAACATCCCGCTTCTGTGTAGACTCAGTTTCTCTTTTACGAACCTACATTTTTGAACCTAACACAATTCATTAAAATTAGTGTATTTACCCTTGACTTGAGTAGAAAAAACAAGATGATTTGCCAATAGAGCAAGCCTTTTTACCATTAAAACAAGATAAATATATAATATACACTTGAAATAACAGACTCCAGTAGTTTCTCTTATTTTAGATATAAATTGTCTCATTCCATTGGCCAAGTGTCTCACTTATCTGCCCAATTCAAGAATAAAATACCTTACTTAGATTAACATTTTCTACAGTGTATATTTTTTGTTATTTCATCTCCAGTCTGACTTGCTGCACTAAAATATTAATCCCCTTTAAAGAAGAACCCATTAGGATCATCACTGGTTTTCAGCCCTGCTTTCAGTAAAAGATATTTCCATTTGTTTTCTTTATATTTCCTCATTTTTAAATTAAGACCTAGAGGGCTGGTATCCTGCCTCTTGTAGGTAGAAGTCGAACATACCTGATCAAGTTTTTTTAAAGCCATGTAGAAATATAATTTAAAAAGTTTTTGTTTTAATCTATTCATAAAATGCTTTCATTTAAAAATGAATAAAGAGCCCAGAAATACATGAAAGATCAGGTTGGTGGATTCTTAAAAGCTTAATAACTTACAGCTTGCAATTCAGGTAGATATATTGCAGAATGCTGGGATGGAATATTTATGAAATACATGCATAGACCCCAACAACCCCAACGTTTTCAAAGCTCCCAGTAGGAAAAAAACAAAAAAACAGGAAAACCTGAAAAAGAACTACAAATTTTTATTAGTATCCAATATGGTTGGCTTACATCTAAATTAAACATATTCTGTTCATCATCATAACGTTTATTTGTAGGGCACTTTAAAATGGCTAACAGCTGAAAACAAAGTGCTCTATGGCTAAAAATAATAAAATGCAACAGAAACATAAAATGCAGCTTAAAGATCTAAAACAAGGCAATAAAATTTGCTGAATTCTATTAGTAAGGAGCTAATCTAAACAGCAGTTTGTACTTTTATAACGAGCCAAGAAATCCAACTAGATTTTCAAATTGCAAGACTTAAGAGTGCGACTCAAATCCTAAATCTGTGTTCTGACTTTTCTGTCAAATCAAATGCTGCAGCATTTTGCTCCTCCAGCATCATTCACCTGTTCTGACAAAGGATTTAAAAAAAATTTTGATTTCCTGGAATGAAAACAGATTTTAACTGTACACAATATATTTAACCTTTCAGGAAACTGATGTCTGTTTGGCATCAGTGTCCTGTTGGAAGAACCCAAATCTGTCCAGAATTCAACCATCTCTGACAGAATGTCTGCTCGGACAGGAATAACCCACGTTCAGGAATACCCCAGCCTGAACCTGAACATTTTTTAAAGCATATCAGAAATCACATCAGCATGGACCGAGGGGCCGACACCAAGAAACAAACATCAGGAGTGAAGAAACACTTCAACACTGGACTGAAATTTGAAGCAGGCTTAATGGACAAGACAAAACGTCTGGTTGTGGGAGAGCAAAGACTGATCTACTTGGAGACGATGAAGAGAACCAACAGGTTTGGAGGACTTAGATTGAGGCTTTAAACCCAAAAACCATCTGAGCTGTGTGTTGGTGGCAGCAGCATACTGAGGGGCCTGTTCTTCCAGGTTCTAACTGATCCAATTTCTTACTAAACATCTAGATGTTTGGAATTGGAATCAATAAAGCTGGGCAATGATCTCAAACCCACTAGCTGGTTTCTCATGGCCCAATCAAGCCTTACTTTTTAACGTAATTTCTGCTCTGAGTGGATGTTTACATCAGCAAATGGCTTATTTTAGATCAAAGGTTTCCAAACATTTTAGCGTGTTAACCCTAGAAATGCAACAGACAATCCCTAGAAGCACATATAATTATTTAATGTTATATCTAGCTGTAGATAAAGTCAAGAGGGTATTAATTATAAAGGATTTTAAATGCATTTTATTAATTAATTCATCCCTATAAATTATTTCCAATTATTTAATGGGAAATAATTGTGAAAGGAAAGAGTGCTTGAAAAGAGAGAAAATAAAACAATACAGCAAAAATAGACAAGATGTCCAGTTACTCATAGAAGTGTGCTTCCACACCTGTATGACACGAGAGGGACAGAAAACAGAGAACATAACAGGGGAAAAAAAGAAAAGGCAACAACAATTGTGGGCAGCTCCAGAGTAGCCCTACAGAAAAAGAGGCGATGGGAGCCAGATATCTAAAGGCACCCCAGATCACTGGAACACAAGGAGGGGACACATTGGGATGGCTGAACCCACCAGAGAAGGGAAGACAAGAGCACCCAAAGCCCGGCCACTGAGCGCCCAAACCCCACAGGGTCCCAGTCCCCAAGGGGTCCCACCCCAGAGACCATAGTTCTGAGATTCCATGGGGCTGTGGCAGCCAAGACGTCTGCCAGTGGCCGGTTATGGCTAAGGTTGACCTGGATGAAAGCCCCGGAGTCAAAGTTTGGGGACACATCACCCACCAGGGAACTCCCCAGGACCAGGAAGCAAAAGCCTGGCCCGGCAGCAACCAGCAATGAGACCAAACCACTGACGTACCCAACCACACACCTAAAGAACCATCAGCATGCATATACCGTACATATCCAATGCATCTTTTACTCTTTTGGCACCTCCTCCTTTTTGCCTATTTGAGCTGATGTAATGAGTAAATTTCTCCACTGTGAGATAAATACTGTCAATCATCAATCAATCACACTTAGAACCTAGAATGTTCAGTGGTTGGGGGAGGCAAAGACCAAACCTGACAAGAAGACAAAAACCTCTTCACATTCATCCAGTCACATTTGCATGATCTCACCCTTAGAAACATATGGACATATACAAGTACACAACAGAGAGACAGACAGGGACAAAGACTAAATATATTCTTACACTCATATATAGACTATTCACATGGGACTTGGGGTCATCCCTCTAGGGGGCACAGACCCAGGAGGATTGTTGTAGCTAGCCAACCCTCCGAAGCACCCACCCAACCCCAGTGTATTAGAACGGTTCCAGGCCCTCCACATACATATAATCCCCTTCTACCTATGGCTGCCAGGCAATCACAACCCAGACCAAGTACAGCACACCAGCCACCCACCCAGGCACCCGAAAAACCCCCACGCCTCCAGCAGCAACTTTGGTAACTGAACTCTTCAAAGCTCTTAGATGTCATCCTCAGCTGCCAATGGTTGACTCCGTATTTTTGGAGATAGAAAAGACAAAAACATTCCCACCACCATGTGTGACCCCAGCCTGACCTTTTGACCTGCAGCTTCCCTTTGTTGCGGACGAAGCGGATGCTGTAGACCCTCTGCATGGCAGCCGGCAGGTAGGAGAGGACGTCTGAGTCCGTGGCCAGTTTGGGAAGCCCGTTTGGGGGCAGTGGAGTCAGGCCGCGACACAGCGGGCACTGGATGGCGTTGGGATCAGAAGACTTGACGTTCATGCGTGCCAGGCACTCCAGGCAGAAGGTGTGTTTGCAGTTCAGCATCTTGGGGCAGCGGAAGACGTTGTTGAACTGGCTGAAGCAAATGGCACACTCCAGATCTGGAGCCGATTCATCCAAGAACTCGGTCGGTGGGGAATACGGCTGGACGTCTGGGAATGGGATGGAGACCTGGTGGGAGTGGAGGGCAGTGGGGGGAGCATAGGGGTTTTCTGTGGATTGAGATTCTGTGGGACTGAAGGCGGGGAGGTGCAGCGTGGAGCTGGTTGTTTGGACATGATGGGCAGGAGGGAAACCTGCAGCACGAGAAGCAGACAGAGAGCTGAGAGTAGTCTGGATAACTGGGGGGCCAGATGGATCCACAGAGCAGTTGAAGTTAGCTGGACTGCATGGCATTTCATAAACATCATCTGCATAGGGATTCATCACTGAGACAGAGAGGATAGAACCGTGGAGAACTAGTGGATGTTCAGCCTTCAGCAGCAGAAAGGAACAGGAAGCATCAGTGGAGGGTCACAGAAAACTCAAACAGCTTCAATCTTCACTCCATAATGTTCTCTTCAAAACTAAATGAAAGAAAAAAAGAAAACCGTGAATGAACCTCACTGTAACAATGAGACTAACAGGAGAGAAACCATCAGAGCCTGCATCAGTTCCAACACACACCTGGCCTCATATCCATACAGAGCGTCTGGTGAGAGAGGAAGCAGGAAAATGTTTTCTGTAAAAGGTTTCAGTTAAACATAAACTAAACATGAAGAACATTAATTGGATTCTTGCTGCTAAGGTGGTTTTGTGACTGGGAACCTTCATATTTCACTGCCTCCAGCTTCATCTGTACCAGCTCAGCCCCACGCCCCTTCTGGATAACATTTGACATGTTTCAAGAAAAAAGACCCAAGATAGGAACAAATATTCTTAGGAAACTCGTTAAACCCAAGTGAGCCAAACAAGCTCAGCACCCAGGAATTTATCAAATTAAACCCAGCTAGAATAATTGGTTTAGATGAGGAGGGTTAGCAAGGAGCAGCGGATATAGATGATGGATGGAGGAAAGGATAAAGGAAATCATTGTCACAACTGTGGTTTTGCTTAAAGTCACTGTTTTTAAAGGACATCAGTGAGTTTTTTTCCTGAAAGAAAACTGCATGTTTCATCCAAGGGGATAAAGAGAAAGTGAAGGAAAAATGTCACAGCAGCAGGTGGTAACCCTGTATCACAGAGCAAATGTGATGCCTGAAAAGGACTAAATACTGAAAATTCTATTATATACAACTAAAGCATCTTTTGAATCTACTTCCCTTTGCCAACAGTTTCTCCTGACTTTCAGATGCTCCAGTCCCCGCTTGATTACAGCTCAGATATGGGGTTCTTCTTATACACATTTATACCCATTGGAGCTTTAGGATAACCTTCAGGGTTTTCAGTTAGTAAGGCAAATTTATTTGTATTGCACAATTCAGTACAAAGACAATGCAAAGGGCTTTACATGATTAAAATACAGGAAGATAAAACAGAATCAAGGCAAGTAGGAAAAAAAAAAACTAAAAAATGCAGAAACAAAAAAGAATATTAAAAACAGTTGGACTAAAGAAAATATGTTTTAATGGAACTGTTTAACTAGAACAGTCGAAGACAATCCTAAACAAATGTGTTTTTAGTCTTGATTTAAAGGAACTCAGACTTTCTGCACTTTTACAGCTTTCTGGAAGTTTGTTCCAGATAAGTGGAGCATAGGAACTAAATGCTGTTTCTCCATGTTTAGTTCTGGTTCTAGGTCTGCAGAGCAGGCTGGAGCCAGAAGACCTGAGTGGTCTGGAGGGTTGATACACTGATAGCAAGTCTGTGATGTATTTAGGTGCTAAACCATTCAGAGATTAATAGACTAACAGAAGTATTTTAAAGTCTATTCTCTGAGATACAGGGAGCCAGTGTAAGGACTTTAGAACTGGAGTGATGTGCTCTACTTTCTTAGTCTTAGTGAGGACACGGGCAGCAGATCAGCTGCAGCTGTCTTATCCACTTTTTAGGCAGACCTGTGAAAACACCGTTGCAGTAATCAATTCGACTAAAAATAAACGCATGGATTAGTTTTTCAGATCACGCTGAGACATTAGTCCTTTAATCCTGGAAATGTTGTTCAGGTGATAGAAAGCCGACCTTGTAATTGTCTTTCAATGCTTTTGGAGGTTCAAGTCTGAATCCAGCACTACACCTAGACTTCGGGCCTGATCAGTGGTTACTAGCTGAAGCGACTGAAGCTGTGTGCTAACTTTAGATCTCTCCTCTATTGGTCCAAAGATTATTACTTCAGTTTTGTTTTTATTCAGTTGAAGAAAACTATGGCACATCCAGGCACTGATTTCTTTTAAGCATTTCCTCAGTGCTTGAATTGGTTCATAATCACCTGGTGACATGGTAAGAGTCAGATTTCAGGTATCCATAAAAATGCAACACATTCAATGAAATCCTTCTGGAACCATGTAGCAGTTATCTTCTATATGGAAAAAAATGGCGGCAAAAATGAAGCATGATCTGTATTCCTGATCCACCTTAACTTCCTTTGGTTTAATGAGGTCCAAAACCTATGATTTACCACAACGTTGCACTGAATACTTCTCCTCCCTCCTGTCTTACAGATCAGGCTAAGTGAGGTCCAGCAAAAGCTCCTAAAAGTTCAGAGCTGTTTGCACGTCACTGGATATCAAACAGAACCCCACATCCAAAAGCAACCTTTCATTAACCTGTTTCCTCAAGTTGGAACCAATAAAAACCAAACCAGTGACACCCCGAATGTCAGCCAGAAACTAATATCAAATATTACCAGACAATTAGATTAAGACAAAACTGATATTTTGCTGCAAAGCAAAAAAGAAACCAAACATTAACAGTTTGGAGGGTTAGACTGGATCTATTGACCAGGAAAGAAACCTCAGTAGTTTGAGAAAAACTCCTAGCCATTACCAACCAGCTGGAATGGCTGGGATCTATATCTGCAAGAACATTTTATTCTATTCGAAAAACCTTCAAAATAACAAAAATAAAACAAAAAAAAATCTTTACTCTGCTGAAAATCCAAATGTTTGGCTGAAAATGTCAGTTTCTCACACATTGAAAATGTATCCATAATGGCTGAATGTTAATGAAAACCAGGAAATACGATAACTCTGCTGTACTGTTCCTGCTATAAAAAGTTGTGAGGAAAAGCTCTACAACAACAAATTCAACCAAAGCAGTGATCAAATTTGACAGCAGCTCCTTTAAACGTACATTACATAAAAAGTCTGTATCTGAAACAGTTTCTCAGAGCCAGAGCTCCATCCTACCTCCATCTTGGTCAGTATCTGTTCTTCTTTTGACACACCAGCTCTCTGTAACTGAGCTCCTGCAAATTTCCACTGCTTTGCATACGTTTCCGTAAAACTGGATTCTGTTCTGAGTTGCAGAGAACCACCCAACTGAACACATGCTATAATTTAGCAGAGCAGACATTTGCATAGTCCATATTATTTACACAGGGAAATAAAATGCAAAACACTGCGGCCCGTTGAACGTAGAAACACTGAGCAGGAATCACCTCCACTCCTCCGACACAAACATCTCCTCTCAGAGATTATGCAGAGCCATGTTTCCATTAAAGATCAATTTGGATCAGATGCAAATGAATAAAAACAAATGACAAAAATCATTAACATGTTTTCACCTTGGAAGTTCAACTGGAAGCAACGTTTCAATTAATTCAGAAATTTTACAGAAGAGCTGCACTGCAAAAAGTACTTTTTTTTCTTAAAATATGCTTATGAATAATTAAGTAAAATGATATATCAGTGGGATAAAATATTTGCACTTAAACAAGAAAAAGAATATATTAAGCACTTAGTTTAAGTCCAGTTTAATGCAGATATTTATAAGACCAAATATTAATTGATTTGCAGATTTTAATTATCAGCTCCATTGAAAGGAAATTATTCTTTCAACCAGAACAAAGTGTTTTGCAGTGTTTAGCTGGGAAAACAGAGTATATATATATATATATATATATATATATATATATATATATATATATGAACATAATTTATCTGAAAATCAGGAAAGATTTAAGAACTGTAAACTCACACACATGCAGCCTAAATTTACAATGTTTCAAATTTAGTCAAAACTAATATTTACTGCTTTTTACACTACAATATTTTAAACTACAAATCTGCTGTAATAAAATGTACAGATATTCAAACTCTCAGACAGAGTCATTTGTAGATTTTAGCTTTCTTTGCCTAAACTGTGCATGCAGTCAGTCCAAGAAAAAAAAATCTGTGCTCTTATGCTGTACAATAAAAAATAAAAGTCAGTTTAAAGTTTCAGTTTCTCTCCTCTATCAAAGTTTAGAGCTTCGACCATCTGCCACCAGCTTCATGTCAGCGAAGGTTGAGCTCCAAGCTGATGAAGCAGTAGAAACTGAAGGCCCAGGTTTACTTGATCTAAATCCATCTCTTATTATAAATCAGACTTTTTGTTTAAACTTTTAATTTTGCCTTTTAAATATTAATGTCCTTTCCTTACTTAATATAATCTGAGGAGTGGAAAACACTGTTCATTTGATCCAGGTTAATCATAAGGGGTGTCCATTAAACATTTTATTTACCTGGGCATATAAACATTAAAACATCTGAACAAACATCATTATATCAGAGAAAAAAAAAAATATGTTGGCTTATAAAAATCTAACTGATCTAAATCCTCATTTACCTTAATTTTTTTATTTTTTAAACTTTATTACTTTGTTTAGGTTTTTAGTAAAATATAAGAAACAATCTATGGCTCCTTTAACCAAGAACATATGTTCACTAAAATGCAGCGCTGTTTTTTTTAAATTAAGCTGAAATGAGCAGGACTACATCAATCAATGCAGAAAGTTCAGCATCTGAATTCATTTCGATTTTTACCTTTTATCAACTCCTTCCTTCCAAACTGCAGGTTTTTTTACATTCAGTCCAGATTTCAGATGTCAGTCCCTTTCTAGTCTCTGTTAAAATTGTATAGTTTTACAGATAAATATTAAAACTGACGAATAAAAGGAGGAACTGGCTCCAAAGCTTCCCTGCAGAGTTTGAAAGCTGACACACCTGAAAAAAGTGATGCTGATTGTTTGGGAGGCAGAGTAATTAATGCAGACACTCCCATCAAACATCAGAACATAAACTGGATTATTAACACCAAGAATCCAGTGTAACAAAGACAACGGTTTTCTGTGCCTGTAAGCAGTACTTGATTCCAATTAAACCAAATAATTAGAAACCATCTCTAGTATAAAAATATATTTCCTCCTAAGCACATCCCACGTCAGATGCAAATCAAAGACCAACCCATCATTCTCCCTGGTTCTTAGAGTCTTTTGTTTTGTGTTTTAGGCCATTTGAATTATGGCATTTCTCTGGAATGAGTTCCAGAACTGAATTGTAGATAGTTTGAAACTGAAACCCCAAAACTATCCCATTTGTTTAGTGAACGCTTTTCCCTTTAATCAAGAATTGTTTACTTCACTGTTCATTTAAATCATCTGTCCTGTCTGTTTAAAACATTTCAAGACATGATCACAAGTTGGGGCACGGGGAGAGGGGTTGCATCAGAAAATTACTTAGAATGTATCTTGCTGCAGCGATCTTGGTTATATCAGGAAGGTCTAATCCAGTTTTATTTTTGCTGACTGTAGTGTGTGCTCTACTAAACCCATGGAATAAGCCAATAAGAAACCAGGTTTGCATGCCACACACACATCGCCATGGGGGGTATAACTTTTGAGTTGTCCAGATGTAAGTCAACTTTTTAGTGAATGCCCTACCTCAAACAATAAAATTGGTTGCTGTAGAACTTTAATATATTTATTAGCCACAGTAGCTAAAAATTTTATTTGGCCTGTCATATATTATTTATGAACACACGCCCTACAGGCTGTGTGTAATAATAACAGATGAAAGTGTAAATCAAGCTCAAATAATTCTGCAAATACGTGAAATAAATTAATCACAAATTCTATTCAAAATGTAAGATTTTATTAACAAACATCATTCTGCTACAAGTCAAACATATTTCAGTAAAAAAAAAAAAACTCAACTAAAACTTTGTGAAACTAAACTGAACTACTATGTACAAAGAGGAAAGGAAAACATGGTTTTTAAGAGGCTCTGAAGGTTCAGATCTGAGTCCATCACTACACCCAGATTTAGAGTCTGCTTGGTGCTTTTTAACTGGATTAATTGAAGCTTTGTGTTAACTTTTAAACACTGTTACGTTGGTTGAAAATTATTATTTCAGTTCTATTTGGATTTAGTCAAAGAAAATGTAGGTATATCCCCTAATAATTTCTTCTATTTATGCGTCATTGTTCCTTCACATGCCTGTTGTGTTTTGTCCCATTTTTGAGTGTCCTTTAGTACTTCCTGGTAATTTATGTATTTACACCCCTTGGCAACGTACCATGGAATTTCAGCATGTAATCCTTAAGGGTTCCAGTTTTAACATTAACTCGTGTCATTTAGGTGGGTGGAGGGTGTCAAAGGTGGATAGCAGCAGTGATTTCATTCCAGCATGGATATAGGAGCATTAAGTATGGATGATGCAGCATGTAAGGTACGTAAAATGAATCAAAACATTTTTTTATTAATAAAAGATATTTAACAGGTAATATAAAGCTAACGGTAACTCATATAAATAGCTGATGGTAAAGGATTATCTGCTGTCTTTACAAACACCTTGTGTCTCAAGTCTTGGCTCTGCTTTTATTCTATCCTCCATAGGTTTGATCTCTAGATGGTTGCTTTTTGAAATTGTCTAATAAATCTGAACATGTAGATCTGTTAAGAAATAAGACTTTTCTTGTGATTCAAAAGTCTAAGGTCCAAAGTTCAGATGAATTAATTATAAACCCTTACTGTGTTGCAGAAAAAGAGATCGCAATAAAAAAGATAGGAGAGTAGTAGACCAGCTTTGACATTTTTCTTTTAGAAATTGTACTAACCAGAGTTTAAGACTATTTCACTTTAATTAATTCAATTAAATTCAGTGTATTTATATAAACTTATATTAATTCACAACACGTCATCTCAAGGCACTTTATAGTTTACCAGATCATCCAGTCGATTGATTCAATGTTTTCTATCTAAGGAAAACCGGTTGATTGCATCAACTCTTTAACTCGAATGCAATGCCTCATGGCTGCATGGCTACTGTCCGCTACCCTAAGACGACAGCTAAGAGTCCTAAAAGATGATCTGAGAAAAAAATATTGTCATGATCTGCACCTGTCAGGGTTCGGTTTTTGACTGTTGTATTTAAGTCTGTATTTTCTCTTTGTGCATTTTCTTTTCTTTGCTTCAGGCATTCAATGCCCCAAATATTGTAAATAGAACTAAAATTTCAGAGGGGCAAGTAAACAGGCATAGATAGAACCACCATCTTCCATTACCTCAGTCTGACTAGGAGGCCATTTTGGGGTTCATGGGTGTCCATTTTTCCTTCCAGAACTGGTCCTCATGGCTCAACTTCTTCTCTCCCTCCTGAGAGCAGGATATTGTTAATGCAGAGACGATGCCAGCATAAATGACGACAGCTGACCCAGCCACATGCTGGCACATCCCCAGCATCTCCTCATTTCCAGTCCAAGTTCCAGAGACATCGTCATCATTCTTCATAACAGTGGCTAAATCTACTCTTTGCAACCTAACCACAGCCCAGGCCTGCATCGCCTTCAAAGGGCCTCTGTAAGCCTGCTCCATAGATACTCTGTGTGTCCCCAGCCTTCTCCAAAACCCCTTTGTTGCCTCCAGACTTATCTTGTCCAGTCTATCTGTTTTTTTTTTTTAGGCCTTTTTGGTCTCATCTGAGCATTTTTTTTTATCTCCAAGCTTCACTCAAGATGTACACCAGGAGCCCTTTCATGGTATCAAAATTATTATAGAATTGCTTTGCGGCCTCTTGGCTTCATCCTAGCCCCTTTTAGTGTCCAAGCTTCACTCGAGCTCCTTTGCAAGGAAAAGCAAGGGAAGTTCATTTGTAAAGCCCAATTCAGTACAATGATAACTTAAAGTGCTTTACATGACATAGACAGTAATATAGATGTTGAATAAAATCAGAGTAAAATCAATGAAGATTAAAACATGATAAAAGCAGGTAGTAAAACAAATAAAACAATTGGACCACAACCTTATAATAATACCTCAGTTATCAGCTTGACTTCAACAGTCAAAGGCAGCTCAAAACAAATGGGTTTCTAACTTTTACCTAAAAAAAAACTCAGGTTTTAAGCTCTTTTCCAGTCTTCTTGGAGTTTGTTCCAGGTCAGTGGAGCATAGGAACTAAATGTTGCTTCTCCATGTTAGGTTCTAGTTCTGGGTGGACAGACTAGGCTGGAACTAGGAGACTTGAGTGGTCTGGGAAGTTAATCCACTGATAACAGATTTGTTATATATGATGTTGCTGATCTATCCAGTGATTTATAGACTAACAGAAGAATTTAAAGTGTATTCTGTGAGCTATAAGGAGCCAGTATGAGGACTTCAGAACCGGGCTGATTTGATCTAATTTCTTAGCTCTAGTGAGGACAAGGGCAGCAGCGTTTTGGACCAGCTGCAGCTGTCTGATGGACTTTTTAGGTAAACCTACAAAGACATTGTTGCAATAATAAATTCTACTATAACTACATAAAAACATTTCCTTCACGCTCCACTCTAATGGTTCGCTCTCAGCAGTATTGCTCTTCCATTGGTACTTAACAAACTATGTGGCTGATCATCCTCTGCCAGAAGTAAAATATCCCTTTGTCTTACTATCAAGATTTTATTTCTTCCAGCTCACAAGAGGTGATACTAATCATACTTTAATTTCTACCAAAATGAATCCCTAAATTATATCCAAATAAAATATTTAATTCATTTCTGTTTATTTTTAGATAAAGAGCCCAATGGAAAGTTATATAGATATTGAATATTTCTCTTGCATAGTTCTTGTTTCTATCTATTTAAATATGATTTAAATGTTTCCTTGTAGTGTCAATACAACATTTTCTCTGTTTCCTTTAAAACATTTTGGTAAGCATATTGATTCGGTTTAGGTCTGGATTGCCATGGTATTACTAGGCAACTATGTAGGTTCCCCCTGTACATTTTTTTTTTATATCAAAACCCTGTGAATATAAATCTTCATTCACAGAAATAAAGCCAAAACTGCCAAAGTAGAAAGAATAATGCTTTTATTTGCTTTTTTGCAGCAATGAAGATTTAATTGATTTGTGTTTAATGCATAATTCATAGTAGATCAGAAAGTGCTTACTTTGGAATGGGAACCTTGTATGTTTAAAACCATTCCTTTATCGCACATTTTGTTAGCTTGTCTCCAACTGGAATTGATCTTGACCAAATTTCCCAATTCAGCCAAATAAACTACAAAAGCTTAGAGGAAATCATTAAGCAGCTAAGTTCCTCCTCTTGCTGCCTTGATCTTCTACCCACAGCTTTTTTAAAGAAAGTTTTGCCTGTTATAGCGTCTGATTTGACTCAGATAATAAACACGTCTCTTCTGTCAGTTTTTTCCCCGCAGTCCCTAAAAACAGCAAATATCAAACCACTCCTGACAAAGAACAATTAAGACAAACTACTACTCCAGAACTACAGGCCCATATCAAACCTTCCCTTTATCAGTAAGATTATTGAAAAAGCTGTGTTTCAACAATTAAACGCTTTCCTAAGTATGACCAGCCACTTTGACGTGTTCCAGTCAGGTTTCCGTGCTCACCACAGACTGCCCTTATCAAGGTGTTTAATGACATCTGTATAAATTCAGACTGAGGAGGAACCACAGTGCTAGTACTATTGAACCTCAGTGCAGCATTTGATAATGTCGATCACTCCATCCTGTTAGAACGCCTGGAAAACTGGGTCGGCCTTTCTGGTAGAGCTCTCAACTGGTTTAAATCCTACTTAAAGGACAGGGACTTTTTTGTATCAGTAGGCAACTTTACATCAGAGATGAACCTTGAACCTCCAAAAGCATTTAAAGACAATTACAAGGTCGGCTTTCTATCACCTGAAGAACATTTCCAGGATTAAAGGACTAATGTCTCAGCATGATCTGGAAAAACTAATCCATGCGTTTAATTTCAGTCGAATTGATTACTGCAGCGGTGTTTTCACAGGTCTGCCTAAAAAGTGGATCAGACTCTGCAGCTGATCCAGAACGCTGCTGCCCGTGTCCTCACTAAGACTAAGAAAGTAGAGCACATCACCCCGGTTCTAAAGTCCTTACACTGGCTCCCTGTATCTCAGAGAATAGACTTTAAAATCCTTCTGTTAGTCTATAAATCTCTGAATGGGTTAGCCCCTAAATACATCACAGACTTGCTATCAGTGTATCAACCCTCCAGACCACTCAGGTCTTCTGGCTCCAGACTGCTCTGCATACCTAGAACCAGAACTAAACATGGAGAAGCAGCATTTAGTTCCTATGCTCCACTTATCTGGAACAAACTTCCAGAAAACTGTAGAAGTGCGGAAAGCCTGAGTTCCTTTAAATCAAGACTAAAAACACATTTGTTTAGGATTGCCTTTGACTGTTCTAGTTAAACAGTTCAACTGAAACATCATTAGTTAAACTTTTTTATTTTCTTAAACCCAACTGTTTTCAATATCCTTTTTCTTTCTGCATTTTTATTTTATGTTTTTATTTATTTTTTCCTACTTGCTTTGATTCTGTTTTATATTCCTATATTTTACCCTTTGTAAAGCACTTTGCATTGTCTTTGTTCTGAATTGTGCTGTACAAATAAATTTGCCTTGCCTTGCCTATCTGTTATATTAACCAATGTGATTTGATGAACTAGATCT
Source organism: Cyprinodon diabolis (assembly GCA_030533445.1). NCBI lineage: Eukaryota > Metazoa > Chordata > Actinopteri > Cyprinodontiformes > Cyprinodontidae > Cyprinodon > Cyprinodon diabolis. The sequence continues at coordinate 47,084,019 of CM060073.1, read as the reverse complement.
GCTATTTTCACAACTTTTGTCAGATACTTCTTTTTATAAAGTAGAGCATTAATTCATAAAAAAATGTTTTTTGAATTCTATAAGTCAAAGTTTTCTGCCCAGCAGCAATGATGAACTGCAAGGCAGCTTTCGATACCCAGCTATTGTAGTATCTAGGCTAGAGCTGTCAGTCTGGTAAAGCATCTGGTTTTTATTCGAAATTGTAAAGGTTCACTTCTTTTTGCAAAATAAAACTGACTAAAACTAGACTGAAAGCTTTTTAAGTTTTAGTCGACTAAAACAGACTAAAACTATCACATGTCGTAATGACTAAAATGTGAGCAAGACTAATAATAGTTTTTATCAGACTAAGACTAGGACTAAATCTAAGATGGCTGTCAAAAACAACACTTATCAAAATCTTCAAATTTTATGTTAGATCTAGTTCCATCCAAGTTTATAAAAAAATATTCACTCTGATTTCCATCACAATTTTAGGTATGAGCAAGACCCTTCACTCTAGACTGCTCCCAAGTGGCAGCCCATTGCTCCCCCAGGGGATGGGTTAAATGCAGGTGTGAATTTCTCCATTGTGAGAAAAAAAATCCTAAAACAAAGTTCCTAAAAAGAAAACGTCTGGTGACCCGTATGACTTGCTGAAGTACAGACCAATACCTAATCTTCTTCTCTTACCTAGAATTCTTGAGAGGATAGTTGCCAAACAAGTGTGTGACAACATACACCAAAATTACAAGCTGAAATCAGTTTCTGGTTACTGTTCCATCTAGGAATGTGATTTTTATCAGGAAGAATCTTATTTTAGTGAACTAAAAATGGAACAAGAGACTAGAGTGAATAAATGTTAAAACCAATGTTAAGTCCACTTCATATAAACTTATGCATTAACTCGAGCCACAATCTTCACCTTCTTCTTCTCCTTTGCAGATCTAGCACCAATTCTCTGTCTTTTAAACACATTTTCCTTTTGTTCATTTCTTCATTAAAATCTCTAGTTCCAGTGGGGTGAAATAGGCACTTCCTGTTGCCTGTGGTGACTCATCAAATCTGGGCTGATAATGGCTTTTCATATTTGCTATACACCTGCTCAATTCTGAGTGGACCAACTTAGAGTTGATTAAACTGATTCATAGCATCCATTGTGTAATCGACCTTAGGCTAGATCAATTTAGAGTTGCGCATTTAAATCTGAGTTTGTTAAACCTGCTTCGTGAAACTGTAATTGTTCAGAAGGCATTTAACTGTTGAAACACAACTTTTTCATAATTTTACTGATGAAGGGGAGATGTGAGATTGCCCTATAGTTCTGCGGGATGAATTTGTCCAAGCTTCTGTTTTTCAACAATGGTTTGAAATTTGCTGTTTTTTAGGCCTCAGGGAAAACAACCCACATGAGGGATGTGTTATTGATTTGAATCAAATCAGCCTCTGAAACAGGTAAAACCTGCAGAAGGAAGATGAGCTAAGATGCTGAACAGTTTCTTTTAAACTTTACAGTTTATTTGACAGAATTGTGGCATTTTAAACTACTTTTAAAAAGTATTATAGTCTGACAGGAAACAATAAATGTCTCAATGTTTGTATTATTATTTTCAAAACGATTTGGTCCATATTTTGACTGTTGTTGTTTCCGTCATTTCATTTGTATATTTCAGGTAAATTCTGAATCTAAAACTGTGAACTGCTGATTTAACACCATGGCTACAGGATTATCTGGTGAGTCCACAAGATAAACTGTGATTGTTATTAATGTATTTGATATTAATGTTATTCCCATGAAATAATCTGTCAGTCTGTCTGCCTGTATATCCATCTATCTAGATTGTCTGTAACTGTAAAATAGATAATAGATAAAATGTCACTATTTTTTTTTTCAAAAATATCCTGCATTATAAGGATACTACTGAAGCTACAAAAAAACGTCCTGTCAGATATGTCTCCAACCATTTTCCTGAACAATAAAAGTTCCTTTAGATATTACAACAAATCAAGTGTCTACACCACACTACGGTTATAATGATATGAGGTGCTTTTATGGCTATAAATCAAACTTTGACTGGAGCCACTTCTGACTTGTAGAACATTTTATTACAGTGTTGTACTTCTACATTGGTAAGATGTTACTTTCTGCTGTGCCATTGTATCAAAACTACTAAACCAGGGGTCTTCAACATTTTCAAGGCCGAGGACCTCCAAACTGATGGCAAGGTGGAGCAGGGACCCCCTATTTACATATATTTTATGAAATTTGTTATATTAAACTAGTCTTATATTGCCATGTGTAAATGTACCTTGTTATTGGGCATTCAATACCAAGATACTCAAATAATACACAAGTTCATATATTCATGTTTTTATTTTAAAAGTGCGAGGTACGGTAGTAGGGTGGCCACGCCACGGCCATTTATAAACATAACATAACACAATAAACTGATACCTGCCAAGATCAACAATTGCATTTAATCATGCATAAAAGCGACTCAAATTGACATTTTTAAAACATAAATTTGGAAAGAAAAATTAGTGATGCTTTTTAGTGCCCCTGGCATGCAAAAAACATACCTGTCATATTGCATGCAATACTGAACTATTAACACAACTGACAGATTAATGTCTTAATTTTAAACATACATGTAGTATGGGCAGTGAATCCTCAAACCATCTATGGAAAGCATACATACTCCCACATTAGTGAGATGTCTGACCCTGATGAGCAGCACACAACCTATCTACTGTAACCTTGGATGTATGGTGGTGTTCAGGCAGAGAGTCACATCAGCCTCAGGCTGCATTCTTGACCTGTATTTGTTTTTCAGGTAGGTGACTAAGGAAAATCCACCTTCACAAAAATATGTTGTAGCAAAGTGCAACAGGCTCATCGTGGCTTTTGCTGTGGTTTTGTTGTGGAAAGTTTTTTTATGGCAAGATATCCAAAACTGGGTGGGTGGTTTAGTTTCATATAAGTTTCTGATGCTGTCAGTGGACAGTTCCATGAGCAGATCCTGATCCATGTCACGGTCAGTCCTTCGCCGTCTGCTGCATCGTCTCTGAATGGAAACTGTATTCATGTCTTGTCCCTGTGCCAGGAGTCGGCCTCAAACAATTAGTTCCTAAATTGCCCATGGAGCGCCTCCAAGTGCTCAAGAATCACATGTGTTAAAGGGCATGAGAGCTCAGAAGAATCTCCCAGCTCATCCATTGATGTAAACATGGAAAATATGCCCTCGTTCCTTCCGTTTTCTGATTTTTTTTATTTTTTATGAAGCCTTTCATCCTGTCATACAGCTGAAAGGCATGTGTGCTGCTACCTTGCTTAGAACTGTTAAGTTTATTCAGCTCAGCAAAAATGTCAGCAAGATATACAAGTTTGTTGATCCAAACATTGTTGATAAAAAGTGTTGCTCTCCCCAAAGGAGGATGGAGGGAGGGGTGTGTAATAAATTGAGGGGAGGAAGTGGCTGGGTGAATTATTTAAGGGGGGTGGGGGAGCTCTGGTTGGGTGGCCTGTGGAAATCCTGTGGCTTTTGCTGGGGATGGTCTGGTGTGGGTGCGGGATGGAGGGCTGGGCCCGAAGCAGGAACCAGATGGGTTGGTGTAGCGGTGGCGATTTTTAGGTTCACTTATCGGGTCATCCGATAACCCGGGACCGACTACCGGTGCCGCGGGGTCCTTGGTCTTGGGATCGTTGGATATGAGTGTTATGTGTGAATATGTGTCCTCGTTTTGTTGGCTCATTAGTTTGAGCGGGGGCACTAGGGTGGGAAGGCGTGATTGAGACTGGGTTTTTTTGGATCCCTGGGGCCCATGGCCAGATTCACTTTGGGATGGCTGGCTGCCGGCGGAGCCCGCGGACTCGTACTTGCGGCTCCCGAGGCTCCGGCGTTGCGGTGGCTGGGGGACTTCCTTGGAGCTGTCCCTCCTCCTCCCTTGGTGTGGGTCGGATTTCCTGAGTTTCCCCCTCCTTGGTGCCTTCGCTCTTGGGGTCCCTTTGTCATCTGGGGCTTTGGGTCTCCCGGCGCTGGACTCACAGCCACAACCACTAATGAGCACTTTTTCTTTGGATAAACTTTTCATGCACAAGTGCACTTTCAAAAACAAATACAGGTGCTTGGTTCCAGGTCCTTAAAGGGAAACGCCGTTTTTTTTTTTTACATTGGGCCCTTGATTTTACATTAATACATCACGTTCTACTCACCCATATGAGTTTAGTGTCATTTGGAGCCGTTCTGAAGATATTCCGTTAGGTTATATCCAAGTAAGGTCTTCTTATGGGCAACGGCTTGAAGGCACAAACTAAACTGTTCATAATTTATTCTTTATGGTACGCCAGCATTCATAACATGTAGGCCAATCACTGTCCCCCAGACATCCGCCGTTATATTTTTTATAGTTTTTAAAAACAAAGCGGAGTGTGTATGATGTCATCCGTGCGCCGGACTGGAGTTGTGACAGGCAGCCCGGGCTACAGGCGTTCTACCCCTTCTATTTCGGCTTGCTAATCTGAATCATTCAATTCCATTTTGAGAGCGAGATCATCTGTGGTAGCAGCACTAGACATCTTCCAGGCATGTGAGGAAAACTAGCAGCAGTTCAGCGGACAGGATGAATGAATGGTAGCCGCCATTTCATCCAAAATCTGTTGGGCTCATTTTGGCATCAAGACAATTAATTTAATGCCACATCGTCAGACACTGTTAAAAAAGAAAAAAGAAAAAGAAAAGTGCAGCCAGCTCTGGGCGCTTTAGGAGAAGTAAGAAATCCCTAATAGACTTGTGTAATTCTAACACATGTGCCAATACTGTTCCGCGTGAATGCCAGTGCATCTCAGTATGGTAGAGTAGTCCAGTCTGCTCCCCTCCTTCAGTAGTGCAGAGATTAGAGAGGAGTTGTGTTTGCAAAGCACTCTTCTTGACTAAATTCACAAGTTTCACAATGGAGTCCATGACATCAGGCAGTGCAGCGCTCAAGTTCTTGGTAACAAGTGACTCTCTGTGGAACATGTAGTGCGTCAAAATCACCTCTGGACCCAAATCCCTGACAAGTGCAATTAGACCACTTTTTTAATCCAGCCTTTGCTTTTGATGACTGGCTTTTTATTCAAATTTTGCATTCGGTACTTCATCGAACCACAGCCTCACTTCTGTCAGTGTGCCCAAAACGGCATTTTCTGCAATACAGGATAACACCATCGGTGTTTGAATGTTTGGAAGAATCTAATTTAAAATGTTTGGGGTCCCTAATTGAAAAGACTATTTTAAGTACAGATGATTCACAATAACCACCTTTGAAGTTTTTTTTAACTCTCACATCAGCAAACTATGGTTTAAATATGTTAATAATTAGTTTTTCATTCCTTCTGTTCCAGACAAAATACCACAAATGAGACGGAGGAGCAGCAAGCGACTCCTCCCTCCCAAAAGTAAGTTTAAAAACACAACATATTGGGTTCACTCCAAGACGTATGCATGAATTATAAATGTCAGAGAGGCAATAAACAAATTCATTAAAAGTTTTCAACAAATTAAATACACTTTATCTCTCTGGATACTCTTAGCTCACCTGTTCCAGGGGTCCGTTTCATGAAGGAGTTTTTTTGTAAACTCTTTAAGAAAACTGTGTCTTTTCCATTTCAGATATAGAGTTTACTCAACCTCTGTTTCAGTCACCATAGTAACACTTTCCCCACAGCTAACCTGTTTGGTAGCAGGTTTTATTAAGTAAACTCAGAGTGTCCTCTGTCTCCCCTCTCCTTACAGCCAATCATATTGTTGTCCTGATGTTGTCAGATTGTTGTTGTATTTTTGTGCATTAATAAAAATTCACTAGGTCATAAGGTTTAAAAACAAATATTGCATGTTCGTTTGACTTTATTTTTAGGGAGATGATTCTAAAACTCAGTTGACAGGATATGAGATTTATTTATATTTGATTTGTTTAATATGAGCAACATGCATATCCTTTTTATTTTTACAGCACATGATGATTTACTAAAATTACTCTTAGATTACGCTTACACAGAATAATTAATTCTGTAGGGAGAAAAGGAATTACTTTAGTGTTAGGGTTAAGATTGACTCGGTGATAACAAACTACTGAGTCTACTGGCAAAATCTGAAGCCATTCTATGGGACTGATAACCGCTATAACATCTGAGGCGTCTGCAAATAGCCACTTACTATTTACTGTGTGATGAAAGACAGAATCAAAGTTAGAACCCATTACATGATGAACAGGTTCCTTCTATTAGAATGTTTTTATTCTTCATCATCTCCTGCTGCCATATGATTTCACCTAAATAGATACATTGATCCACTACCATTTAAGAAATAATTCAGTAATGTTATCATAGTCACAACATGACAAGACATTTTGATATGTATTTGTTTTGCTGAATATGTATTCCTGATATTTAAAAAAATAACCTTTTTATCCTTGTCAAAATAACCATTTTAAACAAAAAGGCAATCTTCACATCTAGTATAAACATTCTGGATGTCTAGAAATTAATTTCTGCTCCCCCTATTTGTATGGTTACTGGTTTCCATTTGTATTATTTTGACTATGGAGAAAAGTATTTTAGATATCATAGATACATATTCAGCCAAGTTGATAAATGTCAAAACAGCCACTTAAAATGTGTTAACAATCTAGATATATAAAACTTAATTCTAACTAGTTTAATTTTTTTTTACTAATTTAGAAAATATATTATTACATTTCAGTCTAGGAATGTGATTTTATTGATCTACAGATGGGACAACAGAGAAGAGAGTGCTTTTAATAAACGTAAAAAACGGCCATTTCATATTAACTTAATACTACTTACTGTGGCACTGTTTCTGTCTTTTACACAAATCCAGATTTCCTGATATCCATCACACTTGGTCAGCTGAGTTTGTTTTGATTGAGTTGATCAGTTATGGTAACTTCTCATGTGATTTCTTTTCAGTGGCAGAAGTTCGGCTTATTCTGCTGGGGGAGAGCTGGTCAACAAGGTGTGAAATCGCAAATATTATTATGGGGACAGTTGCCTTCAAAACAGAGGAAAACCCAAATTTCTCCTGTAAACACACTACAACTATCCAGAAGACAAAAGTAGTTCTGATAAACACTCCAGATCTGCTTTTTCTGAAGATGCCCGAAGAAAGACTTAAAGAACACATAGATCATTGTGTGAGGCTCTCTGATCCTGGGCCTCACTTGTTCTTACTGGTTGTTCAGATGGAAAGCTTCATGGAGGAAAAAAGGAAGAGTTTCTACAGGATTCTTGAACTCTTTAGTGATCAGTCATTCAATCATTCGTTGGTTCTAAAACTGAAATTAACACAGAGGGTACCAATTACAAATGAACCCTTAGAGGAACTGATCAGAAGATGCCAAAATAACTCACACAATTTAGATTACAAGAACATCAATGGCTTGCTGAACACCATTGGTGACATTTTAGAGATGAACAATGAAAAGCATTTAAAAGTGAACCATCCCAGCATCAAACAGAAAGAAGATTATTCAAGTTTGGTTTCTACAACTGGTAAGTCTTGCAAAGAATCCTGTCTTGTATTACTATTTTGTATTTATACAAGATCAGAATATTGATTTATTTATTATTACCAGACGCAATGAAGATATCAGAGCCTGGAGTTAATTTTCTTAAGACATCTCTGCACTTCACAATGTATCCATGTATTCAGCCTATTGCAATTGTTAGCTTATTCCTAAAATTTAAATTAAATGGATTCATCATGATCTTATTTTACCGAGAACAAATAAACCTAAATGTTTTTTCTAGTTTATACTATGTTACAAAAGAAGGTCTTCCTATTTCCAACTGATATGTACAGATATCTGCTTACAGATATACATAGTAAATGAAGTACAGCTAGGTAAGGTAAGGCAAGGCAAGAGAAGTTTATACAGCACATCTTAGTGTTAAGATAATATAATAATGAGACAAAGTGCTGTACATAAGAAAGAAAGTACACTGCAGTACACTGCAAAATTAAATGTTAAAATAATTCATATTAACTACTAATGTTTAGATGGCAAAGTCAAAGTTTTAATTTGTTTTATAGCAACCAAAGGTTACAGATTTCTGTTATTATTTGTTTATTCCAGATTAGTGGAGCATCCAAACTAAAAGTTGCCTTATCCATTTTTAGAGGTCTTCTGTGGCAAGCCATACAGCTTACATTTATGAAAAGAAATAAGCAATCCTTAAAAAAGGTATTTATTTTGGTGTATAACCCAAATAAGAATATCAGATACATAATTTAAAAATTAGATTAAAGCGAACAATTTTTCATGGGTATCAACACTCTTCATTGTAGGAACCTTAGAGATGCTGAAAGAGTAGATCCAAGAATGAAAACAAGTCTACAATGAATTTTGGAGCCAAACCATTCAGTGATTTATAGACTAACAGAAGTATTTTATATATTATTCTCTGAGATATTAGGAGCAAGTGGAAGGACTGTAGACTGAGGCTGATGTTCTCCACTTAGATTCAGAAAGCAACTTTGTGAGAGCAAAGCAAAGTCTAGTGTGGATAAACCTGACTGTCCTGATCTCAACCCCATAAAGCACCTGTGGGATGAATTAGAGCTGACACTGGGAGCAGGTCCTTCTCATCCTGTATCAGTGTGTGACCTCACAAATCTGACTCATGTAGAATGGTCATAAATTACTGTAAAATCACTCCTGAGCCTTGTGGACAGCATTTATAGAAAAGCTGATTGATTATTGAAGCTGTTCTAGCTGCAGATGGCGGCCCAACTTCAAAATGATCCCCTATTGATGAGGAATGGGATGTTACTAAACCTCATATGTGAGTCAAGGCATGTAAGGGAATACTTTTGGCCTTAGAGGGTACCTCACATGCAGGGGCTATCTAGAAAAAATTGTACATCCCACAAAATATGACAATTTTCTTTCTAAATAATACTGAATATATGCCATTTATAACATATGTTGAACGGGTAGATTTTGTACAATTGCATATTTTAATTCAAATGAATATTTTATATAATTATATAACTGTACATCTTTTTCACCATCTTCAAAAATATAACTTCTGAATGAACTGTTTCCACTAATTTCATTGTTGCAATGTTTGTTTTATTTTGCAGGACGAGTCTCATATCTCAGGATTCTGCTCTTAGGAAAGACTCAATCAATCAAGACAAGACTCTCTAACTTCATAATTGAGAAAAAAGATGTAAAGTCACCAACATTTCCTTTAGCTAGGAAAGATGATCATGGAGTTTGGAATGGAAAGTTGTTGTCTGTGGTGAAAACTCCAGAACTTAATTCTGAGAAAGTCCCAAAAGAGGAACTAGAAACTTGCCTTAGTCTTTGTCCTCCTGGACCAAATGTCCTGCTGCTCATAGTGAATCCTTCAGACTTCAAAGAGAAGGACAGCAGGTTTCTGAAGGCCACCCTGAGCTTGTTTGGGGAGAATGTCTTCAAACACTCAATGGTCATCATAACTGATAAAGAGAATGAAACAACTTTTGCCTTAAATTCATTAATCAGAGAATGTGAAGGTAGAAAGTACAGCCTGACCGAAAATGATCATCAGAAATTAATGATGAAAATTGAAGATATTGTGAAAAAAAACAAAGGTTTTCTTACCATCACTGAGGATACAGAAATATTGAAATGGGAACAGACCCTGCCTTGTGTCAACCTGGTGGTGTGTGGAAGAAAAGGAGCAGGGAAGACATCAGCAGTCAAGGCCATATTAGACCAGACAGAGCTTAGTTCAGCCTCCAAGATATCAGAGTGTGTTAGAAACCAGGGAGAGGTTCGTGGACGTTGGGTTTCTGTGGTGGAGCTGCCTGCATTGTATGGAAAAGCTCATCAGGAAGTGATGGAGGAATCATTCAGGTGTATCTCCCTCTGTGAACCTGAGGGTGTCCACGCTTTCATCCTGGTCGTTCCATTGGGTCCCCTCACTGATGAAGACAAGGGAGAGTTAGAGACCATCCAGGACACATTCAGCTTCAGGGTCAATAAAAACACAATGATTCTGTTCACTACTGATTTAGATCCTAAACAGCAAGAAGTGGTTACATTTGTTGAGCGAGATGAAGCGGTCCAGGAGCTCATCCAGACATGTGGAGGAAGATTTGTTGCTGTTAAAAGTCGGGACAGGAAGGAGTTTTCCGCTGTGATAGATTATGTGGAAAAAATGAGACAGGAAAGCTACAAATCAAAAACCCTGGCTGAAACCTATAAGGATAAAGTCATAAAACAAGAGAAAAATATAATCGAACTTAAAGGACAGCTTTCAAACCAGACACCAACAAAGGATTTCATTGGTAGGTACTACTAAAGACTTTTAAGCTACATAATGGATCAATAGTTATAAAACACAGTCTTATTTGGATTTTGGAGGCAAAAAAGGGAGTTTTTCCTCTCCACTGTCGCTTCAAGCATGATTAGTGGGAGGGATTGCATTCGATTCAATCAGTCGATGCAATCAACTGTATTTCCTTAGATAGAAAACTTTTAATCAATCTAAATGGATGATCTGGTGAACTGGAAAGTGCCTTGAGATGAGATGTTGTGAGTTGGCCCTATAGAAATAAACTTAATTGAATTGAAATATTGTTCATGAATCAATCTAAAACTGTGATAGTGAGCACTTCTCCTTTGCTGAGATGATCCATCAAACCTCACCAGTGTACCATATCAAGATGCTGATTAGACACCATGATTAGTGCACCGGTGTGCCTTAGACTTTCCAAAATAAAAGTGTTTGCAGTGTTTTTTGTCATGCAGTACCTTTTTGCATTTGCTGAGGATTTAACTATTTACAGCAAGTTTTCCTCCCTGTAGGATACTGTTGGACAGAGATTTATTTATTTCATTCAAATAGCAAACTGATCTTATAATAGACATGCAAAGTAAACTTATCTGTCACCCTTTTCTATTACAGATGAGGAGGAGAAGCTAAACACGGCATGTCTCAGGATTGTTCTGATTGGAAAGACCGGCTGCGGAAAAAGCTTATCAGGAAACACAATCCTTGGAGGAGACTATTTTGAAGCCAAGCCAGCCCAACATTCAGTCACAAAGCGTTGTCAGAAAGCCCAGGGTGAAGTTGATGGCCGTCCTGTGGCTGTGGTCGACACTCCAGGCCTGTTTGACAATACTTTGTCCTATGATGAAGTTCAGGAAGAGATGTTAAAATGTATGAGTCTCCTTGCCCCAGGACCACATGTCTTTCTGCTGGTCTTACAGATTGGAAGGTTAACAGAAGAGGAGAAAAAGACATTAACACTGTTAAAGGAAGGCTTTGGGAAAAAATCTAAGGACTTTACTATCATCCTCTTTACACATGGTGATAAACTGGAACATTATCAGAAATCTATTAAAGAATACATTGAAAAGGATTGTGACGAGTCCTTCAAGAGGCTAATTGAGGACTGCGGAGGAAGATATCTCGTTTTTAATAATTACAATCAACAAAACCGTGCACAGGTCACAGAACTGATCACCAAGATTGACAACATGGTAAAGATTAATGGCGGCAGCTGCTTCACCAATGACATGCTGCAGGAGGCTGAAGCAGCGATACGAAAAGAAATTAAGAAAATTCTGAAGGAAAAAGACGAAGAGATGCAGAAAAAGATTGATGAACTAATAAAAAGTCATCAGAAAGAAAAAGATGACATGGAAAAGCAAAAAATAAAAGCTGAACAAGAAATGAAACAAAAAGACACAAAAATCAAGGAAATTGAGAAAACCCTCCAAAAGGCTAAAGAAGATCAGAAGAAAGAACAAGCAAGGAGACAAGAAGAAGAAAGGAGACTGAAAATTCAGAGCGAGGAATGGGAGAAAAAAATGAAAAAATCGAAATCACCCGTTGGGCTGGAGAGACATAAATCTATGCGGAAGAAACACGAGGCCTGGGAGAGAGAAGTGAAAATGTTAAAGGAGAAACACAAAAAAGAAGATGAACAGAAACAAGAACAGGAGAGAGAACTGAGAAAGAAGTATGAGGAGCTGAAACAAGATTATGATAAACAAAAACAAGAAAATGATATCAGAAAACAGATGGAGGCAAAGTACAAAGATGAACTGGAAGAGAAATACAAGAAGAAAATTGATAAACTTAGAGAAAAATACGAGGGAGAAGCCAGAAAGAAAGCTGAGGAGTTCAATGAATTCAAAGAAAAATACAGTCGGGAACTTGAAGCACAAAAACAAGGGCATGAAATACAGCTTAAAGAAAAAGATAGCCAATATGATGTGCTAAAGGCCCTGAAAGAGCTCACCGAGAAGGAAAGCAGAGCAAAGCACCACAGGCAAATCGTTGACTTGGTGAAATGTGTCACCAGAAAGAAAGAACATCTCAGAACAATCAAGGAAATGCTGACAAGACATGAAGAGCAAATAAAAAAAGGGAAAAATACTCAGGAAACTGAAAACCTGCAGAAATTTCATGAGCGAGAAATAGAAGAGTTGATTCAGAAGCTTCTGGATCACGAAGATCCAAAGTCACCCTGCTCCATTTCATGAGACACATCCAAACCATAATACCGATTCAAGTTGCTCATTAGAGAAACAAGAAAAGAAACAGCAGGTACTGTCCGTTCCATGTTTTACCTGAGTTCTGCAGAAAAACAACATGGAAAAAAAGTTACAGTGTTCAGCAGATTTCTGCCTCTTCTTCATTCCGTTGAGTCAAAATGCTCACAACTGCATCATTAGTCTTTAGCAAGTGTTAATAAACTGTGATACGATCTAAAATCACAAAAAGAACTTTCTCCAACAATATTACCATGTAAATAGATTCTTCTGTTTAGATTTTTTTTTTTTTTTAAGATGTTACTTGGCAATATTTATTTTTACATGAAATCAGAATTTGTTCTACTATCACTTATTACTTATCAATGCATAAATAAAACTAAACTCACCTTAACGTTTCTTTGGAATATTGATCTGTTTGAATACGACTTACTGACATCATTGAACTGTATATCTGAGGATGTTTGCCTTAGTGGAGAACTTTATTTGGATTTAATTTACAGACAACACATTTGGCAGATTACATAATTACAATTTTCATATTTTAGCTCAATTCCTGTCTGACTGTGGAGAACATAGAAGAAAGAAAAAAAATCACAGAAGGTGTCTTTGTATCCAAAACTTTCTAAATAGCATGATTCAGATAGACTCTTCTGTGGTGACAACTGAAATACATAAAGCATTTGGTATTTCCATCTGGTGACATGGCATAACCACTCTGCAGTATAAAGATCACCTGTTTTTTGGTGGTTGCTCCCTATTTTACGCCTGCTGTCCAACTATTTCCATAACATATGCTCATATTAAAACTAAAAACATGAATTAAACCTGATTTTATGGATTGTTCTTTATCACTGCTAGTCCCGAAAATTTCAGGTTTCCCTGCAAGCTCCACACTGCATTGTCTCCAAAAAAACCTATTACCAGCGACTGTACATGAGAATGGAGACAGGCTAAACTTAGCAATCATCAGAACAAAAGCATGTTCCAAACACTTTTCCCTGAAATATCATACCCTTATGCAGTAATATATTGTTAAATGATAACTAAATCTTTTATTTAGGTCAACCTGATGAACAACTGGAATTAGTATATGTCTTGGTTTCTGAGCTGAGAAAAAACAAATCAGGTATTCTGCCAATTGCTGCTTTTTAGGATAATATAAAAGGGGTATAGAAGTCAGAAAATCATCAGTTTTTTAGTTAGTATTTTTTTAAATCTTCAAAAAAACAGTCACTTTCCAACCTGACCCTTTTCATGTGTCTAATCCTCCACTAGCAGTGAGCAGAGAAGAAATTGCTCTGAAGTGCTGCGTATCAATTTGAGGTAATTTATGAGCAGAGGCGTTTGAATCTTATGTGGATTTAAAAAATGTTAAAGGTGATAATGCTAGCATGACCAAACCAGACCTCCCAAGTCTCCCGGAAGTTCCTGGAGTTTCCCTGATCTAGATAGTTGTTCACAGATGCCCGCGAGTCGTAAGCAGAAGTAAAGCATCAGGGAACCACCCTGATAATATATGCAGATCTAAGCATCGCTTTGCAAAGAAAAGGTCAGCATTCAACGATGTTAAAGAAGCTCTTCACAAGAGAGGTGGGTCGTTTGTCTTCTTTTTCCTGTCCATCTTAAAGTTACATTTAAGGGAGAAAACCACTTATTTGAAACGCTGGAGGAAGCTTGGGCGTTCTACGACCGCTGCTTTGCAAAATAAACAAGTGTTGCAAAATAAACAAACATCTGGCAGACTTTTTTATTTACATTTTTTTTTTAGGCTCCCAAGATACAACAGGGATGGAGAGGATGGAATAAGATGGCAAAATAACCAGAGGAAGAGGAAAATGATTGTGCTAACAAATTAATGATTTATGTGTTGTGCCTGCGTTCTCTGCATTAAATGCCTTGATAAAACACTATTTCAGCTTTAAGTGGATGCACCTTATATATCCATATATAAAGGTGCATTCACATATACACTTACTGAATTATTATAGGTAAAGGATTTAAGTGTCTGTTGCCTAGCTCGAATGGCCTGCTGTTGGCTTTCACAATTTAGTGAATTTTAGCCCATAATCCACATTCATAATAGAGCTGGTTATTGTACAAATTGCCCCCGCTCATATCACCCACTGTTTATAGTTGCTGGTTCTGTTTTAATTAATTGTACAAATCGTATAACTCCTACATTCTAAGTTTATTGGGAACCTTCCAAAGTCAGTTTGGGACTGGGTATGGCCTATTGGAAGACCAATGTGGTGTTTAAGGGACAGTGTTTGCTTCGACAAGAGAAGCAAGGATACAGTTGGGATGGGTTCTAATAAGGGATGGGTTGAGAGTTGCCTTTTTCATTTACCCTGCTGATTTGTGTTGTTTTTTCTACTTTAGCCGGATGGGGCTGCTAGGCTGGGACAGGTACAAAAACTGATTATCATCGCTGATGTATGTAACAGCAGTGTAAGAGGGGAGGCCTCAGCATGCTGGTGAAGATTCCAGTCATCCAGTCATTCAAAAAAAAGTTTAAAAGCTAAAAAAAAAACAATCCAATGGATTTTGTGTCGAAGTTTGAAGACATTTCGCCTCCTACTCAGGAAGCTTTTTCAATTCAAAATGTCAGGATTAGCATTGAGTTTGAGGCCTTATTTAGTGGACCAAAACAAATCCTTGTTTTGGCTTAGAAAAAATGCAAATGCACAACCAATGGGTCCTTCCTTCGGAATGGGGAGTTGTTGGGTTCTTTGTTAGTATTTGAGGTGATTGTTTGCCTGAAATAACCGATACTTGCTTTTGCCTTTAAAAAGGGAGTTTTTAGGGTCATTGTTGGCCTGGCTGACAAGGTGAGATGTTTTGGTCCCCTGCATATCGATGGGGTTTGAGATGATAGAGGGAAGGAATCAGCTCTATTGCTGCGTTATTGGTTTCTTGCTATGAGACTGGATGCAGCCATGGCAGACATAATCTCTCCTCGGATGAAACTGGGTTTATGAGGGGTTGTAACTTTTTCTCTAATATAGACAGGCTTATCTGGGTTTTTAATTCTCCTGCATTGGGGGAGTCCCTGAGGTTGTGGTCTCTCTCGATGTGGAGAAGATATTTGAGTGGCCCAACCTATTTGCACTATTGGCTAGCTTTGGGCCCAAACTCACATAATGGGTACATCTGTTGTATACATCACCCAAAGCAAGTATAATCACTACCAGAACAAGGTCTAGGCTGTTTTCTTTATCCAGGGGTACCCGGCAGGGTTGTCCTCTCAGGCCGCTCCTCTTCCATTTAGCTATTGAGCCACTATCAATTATGCTTAAGTAAATTAAATTTATAGAAAACAGAGGGAACATTGGCTTACCTTATACATGGATGACTTAATACTCTACATCTCAGACCCAGTATCATCCATCTCCAACATTGTGAGATTGCTGAACGGTTTTGGTACATTCTCAGGATACAAGTTGAACTTCCTAAAGGGGGCTTTTAGATTTTTGCCCCTGAAACTGTCTCCTCTCCGCTGAATTTGTGTCTTCAAAAACCTCCATTTAACCTTGACACAATGTTTTTGAGTTCTATCTGGGCCTCCTGGATTTTCATGCTTGTGATTTTTATCTGCTGTATAATAAAAAAATGAATAAGATACAATTATAATATAAGGCTTATGACTAGTTGTCACGATAAATTAAATTTCCAGTTCTTGCAGCCCTCTTGTACTACTGGCTGGGCGAAGTAAACATAAACAACAATGGACTGTGAGAAGAGCAAGTCCCGGATTTCTTGTTACAAGTTCAAAAGCATGGTGAAACAAAGGACAATTGTATAAATTGACTGACTCCATCACTATGAACACAGAGAGTTGACCACAGGCCTGAATGGTTATCTGGAGGTAACAGTATCAGTTTTCACTCACTGTATGCAGGGCCCAAAACATACTGAGCTCAAGAGTCAGCACTTGTAGGCGTGTTTCGTGGATGCTCCCCAGAGATGTTTTTAATGTTTTAAATCTGGCCACTTTCAGGGTTTAAGGAGCAAAAACATCTTTTTGACTTCGGAGAAAATCCTCAGCTGTGAATTTCTCCTCTCATGTCTCTCCTGCCAGACATTTCAGATATTATAAATCTGATTTTTTATGTCATGTTTCTTTTGAAGCTTCTGTTTACAACTGCTTAGAAATATGTCACAAAATACATTCAAGTATAAATGAAATGAGTCGCTCCCATTTATTTTAGTATTTAAAATAGACATACAGATCTTATTACACTATTGAGTTGTTGATGGTACTTAATATAACATATTTCCATTATAATCTTACAAAATACTCCAATTATGATGCAGTACACATACAACATTTAAACAGTTCTGTATCAAGGTAGAAGAGTCTCAATATTCAATATGATCCACATAAGCACAGGATAAGATCCAGACATGCAAATAATGATTCAAACAAATACAAATGAAATTTGTATTTTATAGCTTGATTTATAAAAAAAATCCACACAAAAATGCAATGATTTCAAAGACCTCTAGTAATGTATTAATAAGATAAATATTGGTGTATGCAACACAAATACTTTTGAGAATCTTGTGAATATGTACATGTTGGTAGGATTTCCTGATATCTGCCACTTCAGGTATGTAGGTATATATATATATATATATATATATACACACACATATATATATATATATATATTAGGGATGCACGATATTGGGATTTTGGCCGATATCCGATATGCCGATATAAGCTGGACAAAAATAAGTAGTCATTGAAAATAGCAGTTTTGTTATCAATTTCTGACACTGAAAAATAATATACTCAAATATATTTTCATATGCTGATATCAAATTGATTTTTAAAAACGCGGTATCGATCTATTTTATTTTCAAAATCTCGTGAAATTTCATCGTTCTGTTACAAACTCTCGTGATATTTTGCAAATTCTTGTGAGATTTTGTGAATTTTCAGGGGATTTCATAGCATAACGATGACATATAGCAATATTTCATTAGTAAAAGAGATTGATATGGTGTTTTTAAATGGCAATATATCAGTATATGAAGATATTGTGATATTTTAATGTATCAATATTATTTCCCTCGTCTTTAGAAGTTTTTAAGTCTAAAAGAAGTTTTGTGGAAGAAGAAGAAGTTTTTATTTTTTTTTTTAGACTTTAGAAACTCAGAAGCTGATCAAATATCGGGTTAAATATCGGTGGGGTGGCCGATGTCCGATATTCAGTTTTAAGGCCGATACAGGCTGATACCGATAAGGGGCCGATTATATTGTGCATCCCTAATATATATATATACATATATATATATATATATATATATATATATATATATATATATATATATATATATATATATATATATATATATATATTTACCTACATAAATATACATAAAAGGCAATTAATAGGACTTTCAGTCTTTCAACTCTGAAAGAGGACGATTAAAAGCATGTGAGTCACTAATCTGGTTTAAAAGTTCAGTCTGAGCCCAGAAGAAAAAGTGGAATCCAGCCATTTTTACCACTTGCCCAAATCCTTAACGTCAACCCCTATTAGTATATAAGTTATCACAATTTTTAAATATAAACAAACATTGATAAAAATGATGTATCCATACGATACATAATTAAGTTTTTCCTTTCCTTAAATAATTCTATAGGATAAATAATGTAATATATATATATATATGAGATTTACTTAGAGAGCAGGACCAAAAGTAGAGAGAGTTCTGAGCCAGGCTAACATTCGAGCGGGCAGTTCTGTAATAGTTGTATTGTAAGAGGCATGAGTTGTAGCCTAAGGAATAGCAGCTGGTATTTCTAATAAACCCTGTTGGCGGTACTACCTCGACGTTGCTGCCGTAATTACAATATAGTATAAATAAAATTAAGAAAATAAAGTTTTTCAGCTGTACCATATAAAGAATAATTGCTGTTTTAAGTCCTGGGGAAAAACACCCCACTATAGGGATGTGTTTATGATTCGAATCAAATAAGACTCTTAAAAAGTGAACTCCTTCTTAATTGAACCTGTGGATAAAAGTTCAAGACAGCAGAAAGAGAGGCTTATTCCTCTGTGATGTTGTTATGATTAGCATTTTCTCTCTATGTTCTTCTTTTGCTCCTATCATATTTATATCTCTTTTCACCTTAGCCAGAGCCACCATGGCAGCAAGCTCATTCAATCTTCCCACACCCACTCTATATAGGCCTGTCATTCCTTTCCACCAGCTATGTGCGTTTTCTGTTTCTCTTTATTTTTCACTCGACTATCCTGTTTCAGATATACCTTATGCTGTATCACTCCCTGCTTTTTCCATAACACCAGTATTTGTTCTTTATTGAAACTTCATAATTAACAATGCAGGTTTGGTCTGAATTTGGGTCCTAATCAAATAACCAAAATGTAAAAATGCTCTCTATAGTTTACTTTTTGAACTACTTTGTGTATCTATGCAGACTCCTCAGTTGCTTCTATAGTAAAGTGCTTGATTTTTTTGTGACGTTATGTTGTTTAAACAATGACTAATCTTTCTGTGCTTTTGATTTTTCTTTTGTTTCATTAATTTTTCCATTTGTAAAATCATGGCCACCTCTTTTTTGCTGACAACAGAATGCAATGAGAAATACAACTTTTATTTTCTTCTATCATTAACTCAGCCCATCTTCCCACCCACTAAGCTCAGTGGAGGTGGTGTAACAGATGGAGATGGGCAGTGCTGTTATTCCAGTGTGGACACATTCGTTTAGGAGATTCAGGAAGAGATGGTGCAGAAGCGGTCTGACATTTCAGGTTGGTAGAATTAAATGTTATCTTTGTGAAATAAGCCAAAATATTTGTCTTTTTTTTTAAACCTTGTGTTTAATGTTAGGCATCTGGAGAACCACCATCACCTCTTGCTTTACTTGATGATACTTTACAGTGGTCATGAGAATTCATCAAATAAATTCAGATCAAGAGATAAACAGGAAATCTAAGACTAAGAAAATCTGCTTAAACTGTACTACTATGAATTTTAAATTTAAGTTCTTTTTTAAGCTATCCTCTCTAAACTTGACATTAACTTAATAAGTTAGAGTTTAGCATCTAAGGTCCAAAGCTCAGAGAGATGGCAATAGACTCTCTTTATTGCAGAGAGAGAGATGAAAAGAGTGCTAAAATACTCACAAAATGAACTTAAACAACTACAGTACTTGTGCATTCACGTCCAGTGGATATCTTTATTGGATCACTTGTAAAAAGTGCAAAGTCTAGATGATTTATCTTACAGTAAAAATAGTACAAATTTAACTCTGTACGTGATCTGGTAGCAGTTATTTACCTTGGACTAAAGCAAGATAAAGTACCCTACACAAAAAATGTGGATTTCTTCTGACATGGAAATGGAAACAATGGAAACAAACTGACTATTGTTCATAATAAAGGATGAAAGATAAACTGCTAGGATCTCTTAGTTGCTAGTCTAATCTGTTCCGAAACTATTAAAAAAGAAGCTCCTTCCTAAGACTGCTTCTTTTTGTTAATTTTTCACAGATCAGGATGCAATAAAAAATGTGTTCTCTGCCATGTTTTATAATGAAATTGAATTAAGAACAAAAAAAAAAAGATTATTTTTCAGGAGAGGCTTTGTCCTTTAACTCTTCTAAACAAAAAAACATGTTTATTTGTCATGTCTTTTCCTTAAGCTTCTAATCTGCTAAGTTAAACATTTTGTAATGGCACTCCTGGGTTTACCTTTCTTCCATCTTAGTGTTTTGTTGATGCAAAGAATTATTCACGAGAAAATCACGCAGAGAAAATTTTTATGGGGAGTATTTAGGAATATGATATTTATATGGTTAGAGTCAAATAAAAAAAAAAACAGAAGAAATAGAATGAAATATTTTTTCTTTATGATATCATTTAATGTAGAACCAAATGTATAAAAGTCTTACCTTTTTCCCGTATATTTTTTTTATGCTTATAGTGTCTCTTTTGTTAGAACAGGTTTTAATAATTTCCTTTAACAATTTGTATTTCAGATTGAGTCTACTGGTAACTACTGATCTGAAAACATGGCAACAGGAGATCATGGTGAGTACACTATAGTGTAACAGATATAATCAATCAATTAATCAATCAGTCAATCAAACTGAATTTTTATTGAACCTTTCATAGAACTTTGTTCAAAAATACAACCAGAAAAAACATCATGTCTAATAACAACTTTGTTCCAATGATCACTTTTTGATGTTAGTAGAAATATTGATTTGGAAATAAAAGGTTTTAATTATAAGATCTGATGTAAACTTGAACCCTTATGGCAACCTGTCAGACCCATAAAAACACAAAAAGTCATCATTCTTTAAGGTTGGAAAGACTTTTGACATGTTATAATACATGCAAACCATTTTGAGATGGGACCCTTTGTGTGAAGGCAAATGAAGGGAACTAAAGGTGTGAATAGTCTCACTTTATTTATGAACCAATACTTGACATCATAAGTGATCTGGGACCATTATGCTTCTGAAGAAAACTACCCTTCAATGCATTTGAAAATAAATGAAAAATAAAATGGAATGGAGAAGATAACTATACTAAAATACAGAAAAGACTATTTCATCAGTGTTTAAATGCATTTATTCATTGCAAACCCAATATTTTTAAAACAGGGATATGCACATTAAATAGCTTCATGCACCTTTTTTCTGCTTCCTATCAGTGTCAACAATTTTGAGGGAAACAGAAAGAGGAGTGCACCAAAGCCCCACCCTTTACATTGGGTAGAATTTACAGGCTATACATATGTATTGTAGATAGTAGATGGATTATTCATTAGTTATATGTAATGGGTAGGAGATAATGTGGTTTACAAATGTCCTCCACCATGGACAAATTTCATCAAGTGACAGTCAGGTGGTTCCTGATTCTGGAATTCAGCACAAATAATAAAACTGATACAGTTTACTGACTACTCTGTTTTTTGCTTGCTAGTCATTCTTAAAATCTCACACCAAAAAGCCTAATAATAATAAAGTTTTCTCCGTTAGCTGAAAGAAAGGGATGTCAACAGCCAATCAGGTAATTGACATGTTCTTTTTGCAGAGAATCTTGGTTTAAGCTATTAAATTGGGAACATTTGATTAAATAAAACTGTGAGATGGAAAATAAGTTAAAGGCAATAGATAGCTTGTTCACTACCAATTATATATTTAACTACTTACTGTCACAATTCAGAACACGGGACCCAATATTCAGGCAAGGCAGACAGTGAAATTATTCAAAAGGCGTTTATTTAACTAAACAGATCCTGAGAGTACAAGAAAAATCTAGCACTGATGAGTGGATACAAGCAGCTTAAATAGAGAAAGTAGCAAGTGCATTGGGTGATCAGTGATGAGAAACCAGGCTGAGTTAGACAGGTGAATAAAATAAATAATAAAGCCAGTCATTAGAGCCAAGATCATGAAAGAACCCCTAAGGGCGGAATCCTGACGTCCTCCTGGGCTCTAAAGTCCTTAAAATAAACCAAAACAAAATAATCCAAACAGGGTGGCTGTGGTGGGATGGTGAGAAGAAACAGACACAGATCAGAATAACCATAATGATTATTCAGGGAGAGACAGACGCAGCTTCTGACAGCCACATGCCCGACTTTAGCAGAGAACAACATTGTCAACCTCAGAACACCATTGTCTGTCTGCCAGTGGGTCCATTTTTGGCCAGATTATTCTGTAACAACTCAGAACAGAGGACTCAGTATTGAGGAGAGACTGACAGTGGAATTACACAAAAAGAATTTATTAAAATAAACAGGTCTGTGAGAAAAGCTGCTAGGGTGTCTGATTATGAATGTGAGTCACTAAGCTGGTTTACAAGTTCAGGCCATGCGCAGAGAATGAGACAGAGTTCAGCCGGTCAGCTGTCAAGAAGATGCGGCGGGAGCCGCCCAGAGTGTCCCAGATGCTGCAGCCCTAGAGAACGGAGAACAAGCAAGAGTCCAAAGCCAGGTCAGGCAAATACCGATAAGAAAAGAAAAAGGCAGGCCCAGAGGTCTAGAAATCTGAAGTGAGGACAGACAAACAGATCAGACGGGAAGAGGCAGGCTCAGTGGTTGAGAGGCAGAACAGGATAGGGTAATCAGAAACACTAGGGTATGCTAAAAACACCCTCACCACAGGCTGGAAAGAACAAGAATAATCTGGCCCTGATGACTTCGTGCAAGCAGCTTGAATGTAGACAGGATCAGGTGGATCAGATGAGCAGTGATGATAAACCAGGCCGAGCTAGACAGGTGACTGAAATGAATAATTAAGCCAGTTATGAGCAGCAAGATCATGACAGAACCCCTCCCCTAATGGCAGATTCCAGACATCCTCCTGGGCTCTAAAGGCCTTAAAATAAAACAAAAGAAAATTATACAAACAAGGGTGAGTGAGGTTGTTGGGGCTCAGAAAAAACAGACACAGATCAGAATAACCCTAAAGAAAACTCAGGTAGAGACAGGCGCAGCTTCTGACAGCAGGTGATGTAGACGCGGAAGCAGCCTAATCACTCAAGCAATCCAGACAACATATTCTCATTATCAGTTCGTATGAAATCGTACGAAAAGTTATGCACAGTATTTCGTGGGTTTTTGACGTTTTTCCTCGAAAAAACATATCAGTGCGCATGCGCAGCCAGCCAAACGAAAAAAGCAGATCAGCGGACGGACAAGTTTTCGACAGTGCAATAATTACTTCATGATGTCTCTCACTAGGTTGCTTGCTGTTTTGTATGTTAGGGGTAGGCTTAATTGTATGTTATTGAATGGTGCGTAAGATGCACACGTGCACTGATATCTTGCCTCGAGGCAAGACGTAAAAATACGACGAAATACAACGAAAAAAACGTCAAAAACCTACGAAATACTGTGCATAACTTTTCGTACGATTTCATAGGAACTGATAATGAGAATACACTGATCCAGAATCTTCCACATGCCCGCCTTGAAGTTGAAGTTGTTGTTCAGTTATTATTTATGATTATTTGTTATGTGAGTCTTTGCAGGTTGTAATGTCCTAGTCCTAGCCGTCTTCATCCCTGTCTTTTTTATTCTTTTTGTGTCTCTTTCTATCTAAATGTCACTGATGCAGTTAAAAGAACGCTTATTTGTTCTAGAAAGAGAGCAAGTAGGTTAAAATGTATATGTGCGAGACCTTTTACAGATATCAGAATTATAAGGTGCTTCACAATTATTAAAACATTACATTATACCACACTTACATGTAAAGTCTAGTTAAAAGCCTGTTCAGATAGAAATGTCTAATAATTTCATTTTTTTTTTTTGGTGGGTGCAGTTAACACAGGTTTCAGACCACTTCCTTGACTGCCTCTCCCTTAGTTTTCAACTGTGCCTGTCATACTAAGAGCACCCTCTGGTCAGCTGATCCAACAGTTTAAGGGAGATTTATGGCATCAGTATGCTATTGCGAAGCTTAGCCATGCAATCCCTATAAATTTAGGATTAAAATCTCAAAAAATATGTTTTATATTTAAAGTGCAGGTAGGCCAAAATAGAAATAAATAGCTCTCTTCTATAATTCATGCTCTAAAAATCTTCTGAGCCATCCAAATAAAAGATGGTGGTGGTTGTTTGAATTTGAGTCTGGATGAATCTCAAAGTATCCAAGAGGATCAGAACTTGCACCAAACGGTTGTTTCTAAAAACTGTGGATGTGTGTCCTGTTATTATCAATTATACTTTTGGGTCTGCATCTAAGATTGCACAACCAAATTTTGTACCTTTTTTTTTGTTTGTTTTTTTTGTTTTCCAGTGTCTGAAGTGGGGCTTATTCTCCTTGGAGACAGTTGGTCAGAAAAGAGTTCAGTTGGAAACCTAATCCTGAAAAAGACGGAATTTAATCCAAGGGAAGAGCCAAAATCTTCAACAATAGTCCAACAAGAAATTCAGGAAAAGGAGCTGATTATTATCAACACACCAGATCTGCTTCAGTCTGGGATGACAGAAGAAGAGCTAAAAGCCGAAATAGACACTTATTTGAGACTTTGTGCTTCTATTCCTCATCTGTTTCTGCTTGTTGTTCAGACAGAAACCTTCACAGAGGAACAAAAAAAAAAGTTTTACAAACTTTATGAACTTTTTGGTGATAGGTTATTTGTTAGTACACTGGTTCTGATATCGACATCTATGCAGAAGAATCCAAGTTTAAATCAAAACCTAAAGGACATGATTAAAAGATGTGGAAACAATTCATTCATCCTGAAAGACGATTATCGCAAAGAGTTGCTGAAGAAAATTGACAATATTCTAAAGAAAATTAAAGAAGAACAACAAAGCTTTAAATATTCAGAAATATGTCAACAGAGGGAGGTTTCTTCAGCTGCTGGTGCTTCCTCGCTTGGTGGTAGGTAAAAATGCAAATGGTTACATGTCTTAGTTTTTTCTATACTTGAGAATATTAGTATTAGGATCTTTATTTTAATATGCGCAGAAACTTCTGTAAAAATATTGTACTATTTTAGCCGTTAGAGGTTGTTTAATCGGTTTACCATTTGTCGATTATTTTTTATTTGATTAATTACTGTTTTAAGTAAGCTTAATCTACCCATTTATTTTGATTGCTGGATTGTTTCCCATAGTTTATTCCACACAGTATTTACCAAAGATTGATCACTTCTCCCTCGGAATAAAGTTTTCATCTAGAACATCAGGAAATTAGTTCATTTTCAGAACTTCCTCCACATTTTTTTCAATTCAATTCAGTTTATTTATATAGCGCAACAACACATGTCATCTCAAGGCAATTTACAGTTCACCAGCTATAATTGATTCAATTTTTCTATCTAACGAAAACCAGTTGATTGCATCAACTCATTATGACAGGTCCAGATAAAGAAATTACAAGATTTTTTACTTTATTATATGAGATCAGTTTAATCCCATCCAACTGAAGTGATTGACTAATCAGCTTTTTATTCAAAGACTCTGGTCCAAAGACTGTATCGTCTGTTTTGTCTGCATTCAGAAGCAGAAAAATATTAGTCATCCAGGTTTTTATGTCTTCAAGACATGTCTGTAATCTATGTATTGGGTTAGCTTCATCTGGATTTATAGACAGATATAGCTGGGTATCATCAGCATAAGAGTGGAAGTTAATCCCATGCTTTCTAATAATTCTACCGATTGGGAGCATGTATAAAGTAAAGAGAATTGGTCCTAGCACTGATCCCTGTGGTACTCCACAGGTAACCTTTGAGCATGAGGAAGATTTAAAAAATGAAAACTGAAATCGATCAGATAGATAAGATTTAAACCAGTCTAGAGCTGTTCCTTTAGTTCGAACTAAATATTTAAGTCTTTCTAAAATAATATCATGATCAACTGTGCCAAATGCAGCACTGAGATCTAACAGGACAAGTACAAATACAAGTCCACTATCTGAGGCCATGAAAATATCATAAGCTCTAAAGTCAGACTGAAACTCTTCAAAAAGTTCATTATGGTGTAAGTGGTAAACCAATCACAGTTAGAGGAGTGCTAATGATTTTGATAAAATCGATCTTTTTTTAAACACGTGTTTGAACATTTACACCTGTGCTTTCCACCACTAAAGGTTTCAGTCATTATGCCTGTATTCATTCATCAAGTCTTCTTCTTTATTCTTTTCTGTATCTCCTCCCCTGTAATAGTTGAAACTCACTATTCTGATCTCTTGTCTCAGTCTGGCCTAAAACATCCCTGATCAGGACAGCTGACAGATCTGCGTGTGCCCGAGACAAAATATTATGATCCACATACACACAACCACAAACACATTAACAAACCTTCTGCCATTGTAGTGAGGACCATGTGTTGACTCCCATTGAATTCTATTTACTTTAAGTTATTTTCAACCCTTTCTATGCCATAACCCTAAAACAAACTCTAAACCTAACCACTACCAATGCATACCTCACCTTAACCCTAACCCAATTGACACCTTAGCCTTGAACATAACCATTAGCAAAACAGCATGTGCATTTCAAATGTTCTCACTTTGCATATATATATATATATATATATATATATATATATATATATATATATATAACAGGACTCTAATAGCCTTCATCAAGAACTCAATGAAGCTGTGGAAAACAAATCTGGAAGCCAATGCAAAGCCAATAGCACAAGTCACCATCAAGTGCGGCATATACCAGGGTGATGCACTATCCCTGCTGCTGTTCTGCATAGGCCTGAACCCCCTCAGCCAGATCATCACAAAGGCTGGCTACGGATACCAATTCCGAAGCGGAACAATCATCAGTCACCTCCTCTACATGGATGACATCAAGCTGTATGCCAGGAGTGAGCGAGACATCGACTCACTGATCCACACTACCAGCATCTACAGCAATGACATTGGGATGTCATTCGGACTGGACAAGTGCGGGCGCATGGTCTCAAAGAGAGGGAAGATGGTCAGAACCGAGGGGGTTGAACTACCAGAAGGCCACATTACAGATGTGCAGGACAGCTACAAATACCTTGGGGTGCCACAGGCTAACAGAAACCACGAGGAGATGGCAAGAAAGACTGCCACAGCTAAATACCTACAAAGAGTAAGGCAGGTCCTGAAAAGTCAGCTGAATGGGAAAAACAAGATCCAAGCCATCAACACATATGCCCTACCAGTCATCAGATACCCTGCTGGTATAATAAACTTGCCAAAGGAGGAGATAGAGGCTACTGACATCAAGACGAGAAAGCTTCTCACAATGCATGGAGGGTTCCACGCCAAATCCAGCACTCTGAGACTGTACACCAAGCGTAGCGAGGAAGGCCGAGGGCTAGTGAGTGTCAAGACCACTGTCCAGGATGAAACAACTAAGATCCAGGAGTACATCAGAAAGATGGCCCCCAAAGACAAATGACTTGGTGAATACCTCAGGCAGGAGAAAACCGAAAGTGAGGACAAGAAAGATGAAGGAGAACCATCATGGAGGGACAAGCCGCTGCACAGCGTATACCACAGACAAATAGAAGAAGTGGCTGATATCAAAAAATTCTACCAGAGGCTGGAAAAGGCTGGACTGAAGGACAGCACAGAGGCATTAATCATGGCAGCACAAGAACAGGCACTCAGTACAAGATCAATAGAGCCCAGGGTCTACCACACCAGGCAGGACCCCCGATGCAGACTGTGCAAAGATGCCTCTGAAACAATACAGCACATAACAGCAGGGTGTAAAATGCAGGCAGGAAGTGCATACATGGAACGCCACAACCAGGTAGCTGTCATAGTGTACAGGAACATCTGCCATGAGTATGGGCTGGAAGTCCCAAGGTCAAAATGGAAGCCACCTCCTAAGGTAGTTGAGAATGACCGAGCTAAGATCCTATGGGACTTCAAGATCCAGACTGAAAAAGAGGTGATGGCTAACCAACCAGACATCGTGTTGATCGACAAACAGCAGAAGAAAGCAGTAGTGATAGATGTGGCAATCCCAAGCGACAGCAACATCAAGAAGAAAGAACACGAGAAGCTTGAGAAATACCAAGGGCTGAAGGAGGAGCTAGAAAAGATGTGGAAAGTAAGAGCAGCAGTGGTGCCAGTGGTAATTGGAGCACTGGGGGCTGTGACCCCCAAACTGGGAGAGTGGCTACAGCAGATTCCAGGTAAAACATCAGAGGTCTCTGTCCAGAAGAACGCAGTCCTAGGAACAGCTTAGATAATGCGCAGAACCCTCAAACTCCCAGGCCTCTGGTAGAGGACCCGAGCTTGAGGATGACACATACCACCCCACGAGGGGTGAGAAAACAGTTAGTTATATCTATATATATATATATATATATATATATATATATATATATATATATATATATATATATATATATATATATATATATATATATATATGAAACTCTTCCTCACCCATCGCTGGTGGTCTTCCCCCCTTTTTTGCTGCAAGCTCGGGTCCTCTACCCGATGAGTGGGAGCTTGAAGGTTCTGCACAGTAAGTTTGCTGTTCCTTGAACTGAACTCTTCTGGACCCAGATGTCTGATGTCTTTCTAGTTTCTCATGTTCTTTTTTCCTGATGATGCAATCACTTGGTATTGCTATGTCAACCACAATGGCTTTCCTCTGCTTTTTGTCTACCACCACAATGTCCAGTTGGTTTGCCATTACCATTCGTATCTGGAAGTCCCACTGGATCTTGGCTTGATCATTCCCTTCTATCTTTGGTAAACCTTGGGGTTTGCAGCCCATACTCTGCACAGATGTTCCTGTATATTATTCCAGCCACTTGGTTATAGCGCTCCAAGTAAGCTTTCCCTGCCAGAATCTTACACCTTGCTGTTATGTGCTGGATTGTCTCAGCGGCCTCTTTGCACAGTCTACACCTGGAGTCTTGTCTGGTGTGGTAGATCTGGGCCTCTATTGCTCTGGTGCTTAGGGCCTGCTCCTGTGTAGCCATGATAAGTGCCTCTGTGCTGTCCTTCAGTCCGGCTTTGTCTAGCCGTTGGTAGGATTTCCTGATATCTGCCACTTCGATTATGTTCCATTGTTCCTATTGTCTGAGACATTCAGTGAGGATGTCATCTGTTGGAGCCTTGTCCTTGTTGTACTTATGCATCTTGGATGTTTCATCCTGGATAGTGGCTATTACGCTCATTAGTCCTCGGCCCCCTTCCCTATGGCTGGCGTACAGTCTCAGGGTACTGGATTTTGGGTGGTACCCTCCGTGCATTGTTAGGAGCTTTCGTTTCTTTACAACTGTGGCCTTTACCTCCTTCTTTGGCCAGCTTATTATTCCTGCAGGGTATCTGATTACTGGTAGAAGATATCAAGATATATATATATATATATATATATATATATATATATATATATATATATATATATATATATATATATATATATACAATGCAGGCATAAAGGCATTGATATTATCAGCTGCAAGACTCAGGTAGGCTGTGGCATTCACACCATGATCTGTAGGTAGTAAGACAGGAAACATCACGAGCCTCACTGTTGATACAAGGAAAGATGGATTCAGACTTCTAAATTAATGCAAGATTCTGACCCTACTGTCTGAACGTTTTGGGCTGTACCCAGTGTAAGCATATCTGCTTCAACATGTTGCATGTTAAAAGGTATGTGAATTAGCCAGGAAGATCAGAGCTGCCAATCTTGCACCAGACGCCTCAATTCCCTCTCCACATTGCCCAAGACTATTACGTGCACAGATTGGCCTGATCAGCCACCTGTGTAGTCATAGACTCTACTGTAACTTTTCCAACCATAGGATGAATAGATGGTCCTCGTCGTATCGACGGACGAACAGTTATGTGAATTAGCTGTAATTAAAATCTATATCTATGTAATGGGTTAAAATCTACTGAACTCTAGGGATGCTGTGTTCAGCAGTGGGAGAAGCAAGGAAAAGACTGAAGGGACTTAAGGGAATGGTGAATGATGGTGCATTTCTGAAGGGACAAGGATCCTCTTCATCCTCTGTACCATGGAGGACCTGGTGGAGTTGATCTCCAATTACAAGGATTGGGTTGTGCATTTGTCCAGTCACCTCATCTGGACTTCCATCACTTCCTGTCTGGTCAGGAAAACCCATTATTATCTACTTTCTCAGGAAGCTGTAAAGCACTGGGCTTCGGAGTTGAGTTCTGTGTGTTGGAGAATGTTCTCTGTACCAGTATCAGCAGGTGGCATGGCACTTTTTTTTGCTGATGAGAGAATGGCCTTGGAGAGGGTAGTTAATGCTCCTCAGAGGACTTCTACAGATTGAAATGCACAGGGAGGGTGCTCCATATCATGAGGGACTCTACTCTTTATGCACACGATGTTAGAGCCTCTTCCCTCAGGCAGGCGACTGAAGAGCAACCAAAGCAAAACCACCAGGCTAAGAAACAGTTTCTGAACTCAGGCCACATTTAATTTGGTTTCATCTGTTTTTTTTGTTTGTTTGTTTGTTTGTTTGTTTTGAACTGGCGCCTGAGTCAAAATTTTGTACCACAAATATGTAATTCCAAAAAAAGTTAAAAACAAACATGTAAATGTGAGCTGGCCTCATATATAAAAAAAAAAAAAAAAAGAAAAAAGAAAAAAAACTTTGAGTGCTTAAATCCTGGAGCAGTATGGTATCAAAAAGCTATTGCTATATTCCAATGCCTGGAATGTCAGGATCAAATACTCCTTTTTTTACTCTCTTTATATTTTTACTTATCTCATCATCATCATCATCATCATCATCAAGGAATCAGCCATATTAGTTATCAACCTTGTGCTGCATACAACTCATTAGAAATATATAAATGAAAGGTTGGCTTGTTTCTTTTTCTTTAATTGGGTAAGTAAAATATTCAAGGAATAAAAAAAATCAAAAACAACCTGTAAATACTCCCCACTCTGTTTTTACTTTATCTTCGTCATAGTAAGGAGCTTTTCCTATATCCAAACTGTTATGCATTCTGTAAAGCAAGTATGGGAGAATATTTTAAATTAAAATATTGATAAAAACAACTTTCTTTGCTTTTTTCTCACAGGCCTGCTAAGACGGAGAGAAAGCTATCAGTTTCTGCCACCTCATAGTGAGTTTTAGTAAATGGCTTTTAACTTTTAATTTTTTCAAGAAGAAAGAAATGTACATCAATTTGTCATTTACAGGACTCTCTTTATCTTATCCAGGACTGTTAAGTTTAAATAAATATAGAATTATTAACTGTTCAATAAGTGTAATTTTCTAGGGGTCATATGAAAATGCTACATCTGACTATTTAATTTTTTTAAAGTAGAACACATGCAAGTTTATTATGGATGAATCTAAATTAGTTGAGGATTATATTAAAGTCCTAATGTATTCACTTACACAGACTTTTTTGATTATATTTACCAGATTTTTACCCGAGACACCTATTGAATAATGAATGCATGATGTTGGTGACTTTATAAACCTGTGCCAGTATTTATTATTGTAACGCTTTATCTCGACAAATTCCAAAAATGAAAATTTTTTCTAAGACTTATATTTCATCCTATAATTATTCTTAACTAGAATCAGCTTTATCTAAGATGTCTCAATCTCCACAACCAATCGTACCTTTATTTGTTTCAGTGTCTGAAGCCTGGCTTATTCTCCTGGGAGAAAGCTGGTCAGAAAACAGCTTGGTCGGAAATATAATCCTGGGAAAGACTGTATTCAAATCAATGGAAAACCCAAACTCATCCATAAGAGTAAAAAAAAAAATTCAGAAAACCAACTTAGTTGTCATTAACACACCAGATCTGCTTCATCCGCAGACGCCAGAAGAAAAACTAAAAGTAGAAGTAGACTCTTATTTGAGACTTTGTGCTTCAATTCCTCATCTGCTTCTGTTGGTTGTTCAGCCTGAAAACTTCACAGAGGAACAGAAAGAGAGGTTTTACAAAGTCTCTAAACTTTTCGGCCATCAGTCATTTGATAGAACACTAGTTCTGATATCAACATCTACACAGAAGATTCCAAGTGCAAATGAAGACTTAAACGACGTGGTCAAAAGATGCGGAGACAATTCACTCATCCTGGAGGAAAATGATCATGACACGTTGCTGAGAAAAATCGGCAACAGTTTAGAAAAGAGAAAGGACACATGCATAGACTTTCAATATCCAGGAATAAAACAACAAAGAGAAGTTTTTTCAGCTTCTGGTGCTGCCCGTGGTGCTGGTAGGTGTTGATGCATATTTTCACACATCTTGGATTTGTCTACCAAACATCAATTTTATGAACTTTTTGTCATGCTGAACGAAATTTTAATACGTTTCTTCCCCACAAGCTCCATACAACATCAACAAAAAGAAAGCTGTGAAAGTAAATCACAAATAAGCACAGACCATAAAAAAGAAACATCACAAACTATTATAGAGCTAAAATTCTATAGAATCTTAAAATTCTGAATACGAAGGGACTTTTAATTTAAAAGCCTGATAGCCAAGGAAATTTCATTTTAAATCCTGATAGCATGTAGGCTCGTGAGACCATCCTGATCTCGCGAGCTTTCAAGGTTTCACTCGCAGATCAGTCTGGAGACTCTCCGTTAAAGAAACGAACGTCCAATCAGCGTTGGCTTTAAAGGCGGGTTGAGGTGTGACGCAACGAGTTCAGTCTAAAGAACATGGCGGCTTCAGGCGATGTAACTAGCGTTAGCGTGGCTATCGAGCAAGTTTTATCGGAATTACAGAGTATTTCTTCACTGAAAGAAGAGCAAAACACTGCTCTGGAGGCTTTTCTCAGAGGAAAATATGTTTTTGCTCTTCTCCCGACTGGTTTCGGCAAGAGTTTGATCTATCAATTGGCTCCTCTTCGTCATCGCTCTGTTAGTACGTCATATGCTTCGTTGATCTGATTGGTTTATTTGGCCCGTCTATCACCAACATAGGCCAATCAGCTAACCACTATTTTTGCCCCTTCCCAAAATTACTTCAACGGAAGGTTTCCAGATGGATATGCGGAGCAAATCCATCTGGTGGAGTCAGGTTAGATAGCATAGGAACTTTTGAATTTAAAGTCTGAGCGTAAAATTACAGAGCGGAAGTGAGCAAATTCATTAAACAACTTTAGGTATTAAAGGTAAAGCCTTCCAAAGTGTTAGAAACCTCATATATATTAATTGTCATTATATTTTAACAATTGTTGTTTTACAAGTCAAGGTCTCAGGATTATGCTCTTTGGAGCAACTCTTTCAAGAAAGACACAGCTCTGTAACTTTATCTTAGAGAAAACAAATTTGGACATTTCATCCACATCTCATCAAGCCAAACTGGTCATGCAGGGGTCATGCTCTTTAACAGAACACACGTCTTACTGATAGAAGAGTTTCAAGAAGTAACATATTACCTAACCTTCTTTCTGAGTGTTGTATGCATTTTCTGTTCCAGGTGTTATTTCAATAGTAGCTTGATCTTACATAGAGCACACTATGTGCAAATCCTTTTGATTAAATCACCACAAATTTAACCAGTGTCTCCTGGATGGTGAGAAGCCACTTGCAAATGTAGCAAATCCTACTTCTGTCATTAGCGGAAAAAAAATATAATTTGATATTGCAAAGTTGTATAATAAATGTAGTCTAATAAAATAGAAAAAAATAACATGGTCATTTAGTGAAAAAATAGGTTTGGATAATAGTAGTTAGTACATACTTCCCATATTTTGCAAATACTTGAACAATGAATTAGAGTGAAGATCCTTGACCAAAATGGAAAAGAAGTTTAGCTGTTGGTGAAGAGAAGACACATTATTTTAACTTTTACCTCAGCCAAGATTACAGAAAAATATGATTAGGTTATAAGTTTTGTTCAAACTTCCACATATCGGATCATCTTCTACTCAGCTTGAATCTTTTAAGGTTCTTTATCAGAGCAAGTAGACCAAATAATATTTTTTATGTGATGTTATGTTAAGCTCATGCACTGAGAGTTTGTCTCTGGTTTGTGATCTCTCCCCTTAAAAATGAGCAAAATATATGATAGCAAAAATAAATACTTTTGTGTAATCCTTATATGGACATGTAGGGACGCTGACTGACCCTAACTCAGCCTGGAGGAGCCTTTTTAAAAAGATGCAAATAATGACAGAGTGGAAGAGAGCAAATTAATTAACAGCTTTAGGTATTTAAGGTATAGCCTTCCAAGAAACCTCATATGTGTTAATTTTGATTACATTTTAATATTTGTTGTTTCACAGGTCGAGGTCTTAGGATTATGCTCTTTGGAGCAACTCTGTCAACCAAGAAACATCTTTGTAACTTTATCTTGAAGAAAACAAGTTCAGACATTTCCCCCACGTCTCATCAAGCCAAAATAGTGGAGCAGGGATTATGGAAGGGAAAGATCTTAACTATTGTGACTCCTCCAGAAAGTCAGACGGGAAAAGTCCAAAAAGGAGACCTGAGAAGCTGTGTCAATCTTTGTCCTCCTGGACCAAATGTTCTGCTGCTCTTAGTGAATCCTTCAGACTTCACAGAGAAGGACAGACAGGCCCTGAAAGCCACCCTGAATTTTTTTGGTATTGATGCTTTTAAGCAATCAATGGTCATCATGACTGAAGAAGGGAATGAAACAAGTTTTGCCTTTAATTCACTAATCAAAGAATGTGAGGGTAGACACTACAGCCTGACTGAAAATAATCACCAGAAATTAGTGGAGAAGATTGAAGATATTGTGAAAAGAAACAGCAGTGCGTTCCTTAGCATTAAAGATGATGAAGCATCAAAATGTGACCAGTCTCTAACATCCTTAAATCTGGTTCTTTGTGGGAGACGAGGAGCAGCGAAAACCTCAGCAGCCAAGGCCATTCTAGGTCTGACAGAACTTCCTTCAGCCTTCAGCTCATCGGAGTGTGTTAGAAACCAGGGAGAAGTGTGTGGACGTTGGGTTTCTCTGGTGGATCTGCCTGCATTGTATGGAAAACCTCAGCAGGAAAGGATGAAGGAATCATTCAGGTGTATCACTCTCTGCAACCCTGAGGGTGTCCACACCTTCATCCTGGTCCTACCTGTGGGTCCCCTCACTGATGAAGAGGAGGGAGAGTTACAGACCATCCAGGACACATTCAGCTCTCGGGTCAACAACAACACAATGATTCTGTTCACTACAGATTCAGATCCTGAACATCCAGATGTGGTTAAGTGTCTTAAAAACGATAAGAACATCAAGGAGCTAATTAAAAGATGTGGAAAAAGATACATTGTTGTCAAGAGCAGTGACAAGAAGCAGTTCTCTAAAGTTATAGATTTTGTAGGGGAAGGGGAACACAGCTGCTACACAATTGAAACCCTCTTTGAAGCTTACCTGGATAAAATATTAAGACAAGAGGAAAACTTCTCCGGACTACAGACAAAATCTCCCATGCTTCCATCACAGAGTGGTTGCAGCGGTACGTATTCTAAACCAAATTATTCAAAAAAGAAAGAATTTTTCTTTGTTTCCAGGTAATTTTGTTTTTCTCATCATCAGTGATCAAAATAAGATCTTAAACAATTGAAGCATTTGCAATATAATTAAATAAGCTTTGGTGAAAAATTTAGTTTTTTTGATAAGATTCTTCAGACTTCTTTCAACACTCAATGGGGCTTTATGAGCTTTTACAATATTTTTCTCCCACCATTTAGATATAATAAGCAACTTGAGTAATAATAGAAAAAAACTAGTATCACATACTTTCTATGCATTTTTCCCATAATCACTGTTTGGAGGAATTTGTTACAATATAACTGTTTTTTTGGCTTCTTTATGCAGTATATAGTTAAACCTGTATTATTCCTGTCGAGGGCAGATTGATGGGCATGTGGACATAAACAGTCCCTGACCAAGTAGGGCAGCTCGATAAGGCCCTGAGAGTCCTGGAAGTTTGTCCAGAGTTTCTGTGTTCCTGTTCAGAAAGTTCACTTCATATTCTCCAGGAAGGTTTGTTCATGTTGAAATATTATTAATAAAAGTCTCCATGTGTATTTAGACTGGAATTGATTTGATGCCAGTTGTGAGATCCCTCTACCCAATTGGAAATGCAATGGGGATGGTGGGCCTCAGCGCCTGTTGAGCTGGTGGGGGGGCATGGACATTAACACCTTATGGCAGATGCTTGCCCCTCCAGGGGTTTGCACTCTGCTAGTGGGGGAAGGGGAGAGAGGGGGAGTGGGAATGATCCCGGCCTGGATGTCTTTTGTGGCTTGTGGGCATTATTTCATGGGCCTAACCATGGTAGGCCCCCCCAACCCCCTCTCGCATTCAGACATTGAGTGTTCTGGCAATGCCTGTCTCCCGGAGGGGGGGTGGACTGTGCCTTACACCCCCTTTTGGTACTCCCAGTTTTAATTACACCTGAAATAAACACGCAACAACACCACATTCGAGCAGGCGCAGGGAGGATCGGGGTCTTCTCACACCTCTGTTCTCCGGCTGCCACCCGGAGTCTGGGGCCTGGAGGAAGAGCGAGCTACCTGGTCCGTGGTCTTGGACCTGGGTGGCCTGCCGGTGCCGCGGCTGTCACTTCTGCTCTCCCCAAAGAAGGATGGAGGGAGGGACGTGTAGCAAATGGAGGGGAGGAAACGGCTGAGTGAATTATTTCGGAGGGATGGGGGGGCTCTGGCTGGGTGGTCTGTGCAGGTCATGTCGGCCCCGATCCCGGGGGGGGGGGCTTTTGCTGGGGGTGGTCTGGTCTGGGGTGGGGGACCGAGCCCGAAGCAGGAACGAGATGGGTTGGTGTGGTGGTGTCACCGCTCCCCTCCCACCATCCAGATTTTAGGTTCACTTATTGGGTCATCAAATAATCCGGGGACCAACAACTGGTGCCGCCGGGTCCTCGGTCCTGGGATTATTGGATGTGAGTGTTATGTGTGAATGTGCGTCTGCATTTTTTGCTTTGTTTTTGGCTCATCTTTACAGAGTTTCTGGTGTGAGCAGTGATGGGAGTAGCGGCGTTGAAAGTAACCTTTTTTTAGTAACGAGTAATCAAAATTATTACTTTTACTGTAACTATAACGCAGTTACCATTGCCGACACCCCGTCACTGCATGTTACTCAGGTCGCACAATGAACCTTTTTTTCATGATAGGACTCGTGCGTGCCTTGTCATGAGAGAGGGGAGGATGAGACTGGAGGTTATGGCTGTTAACGTACAGCACACACAGAGAGATGGAGAGTCAGGCTCCAACAGCAGAACAGCGTTTTCCAGATGGAAATACCGGTGTTACGTCGAGCTGCATTTCCCCATCAGATACGGTTTGCCCTGCATCTCCGCACAGCGCAGGTGGTACGATTCACCGCGCACGCGACAGGAAACGCACATGCTCGCTAAAGGCGCGTAACTTCCGGAACTACGGAGAGCGTGAACGATCAAATGTTAGCCTATATGGAGAAAGGGAGAAATCTGGATAGATAGATAGATAGATAGATAGATAGATAGATAGATAGATAGATAGATAGATAGATAGATGATAGATAGATAGATAGATAGATAGATAGATAGATAGATAGATAGATAGATAGATAGATAGATAGATAGATAGATAGATGTTGCAGTATCTATAACAACCCAAACACAAAGGATTTAATAATTAGACATCCTCTTAAAAAACTTCACACCCATGAGTAGAGGTAATGCAGCCTGATGATATTTACTTCGCATCAGATACCGTTCCCCGCATTTTAAGCAGGGGGAACGCTATCTGACAGGGTTTATAGGCCCGTCAGATACTGTTCCCCCCTGATGTCATTTATGTTGAGTTGCAATAAATGCAAAACTCTCTGCAGGTTCTTGTCTTTGTCGTCCACTCTATTTAGCTGGTTTTTGAAACAAGGCGAGAAGGTGGGGGCCGGGTGGTGAGGGTTATGGCGGCGAGAAATGCAAAAGTAACGCAATAGTTACTTTTACTAGTAACTAGTTACTTTTATTGTGGTGTAACTCAGTTAGTAACTCAGTTACTTTTTGGGAGAAGTAACTAGTAACTATAACTAATTACTTTTTCAAAGTAACGTTCCCAACACTGGGTGTGAGTGGGGGCACTAGGGTGGTAAGGCTTGATTGAGGCTGCAAGTTTGTTTTTGTTTTTTTCAGGTAGGGGTCTGAACTGCTCCCTCTCCCAAACACATCTCAAGTCTCCACCAAGTGCGGAGCCCATTCCCCCCGTCCTGCTCTTCCTCCGCTGGCTGGTGCCTGGGCTTGCCGGTGCACTGGGGGAGCTCGGAGTTTGGGGGCGGATGCCCGAATGGCCACTGGCTTATTCTTGGTGGCTTCACCGTGGGGCCTGGCCAGTTGGAGCCTGGCTGGGGCTCCCGACGGGGGGTGGGGCGGGGCACCCCTGGGGCCTCAGATCCCTAGGGCCCATGGTTGGCTGGCTGCCGGTGGAGCCCGCTGACTTGTTCTCACGGCTCCCGGGGGCTCCGGCATTGCAGTGGCTGGACCATCTCTCCTCCTCCCTTGGTGGGGGTCGGATTTCCTGGGCTGGCCCCTCCTTGGCGCCTTTGCTCTGGTGGTCCCTTTTGGCGTCTGGGGCTTTGAGTCTCCCGGCCCTTGCCTCAGTGCTCTGGGGGGGCGCCTCTTCGGCTCTCCACAACCACTATTGAGCATTTTTCCTTTGGATAATCTTTATATGCACAAGTGCACTTTTACAAACAACTACAGGTTCTTGGTTCCAGGTACTCAGAGATTCACTTCCATACAGAAACCCCACATTCATATCTTCAGGTAACACAGAATACATGTTAGATTAAATAATACTACTTATACTTAAGCTATAGTATCTAGGTGTTACTTTATTGTATATCTTGTACCATGTCTGTTATGGAGGACCAACTCTGCCATTTTTAAAAATAAATACAGAAATAAATAAATGCTCAATAAATAAAAAAGGAAACAATTAATTGCCACCAAAAATACAATAAACAAATAAATGTCAGTAAACATTAAATTATACAGTGAGACATAAATGTATATAACTTTTAATTAGCTTCTTTATTTATTTGCCTTTGTAATATTTACCTTATTTATTTTTTTGTCCTTTATAATCTTCAACTTTATTTTCAATTACTTATATTTTTAAGTGTTTATTTATGTGCATGTTATAATATTTTTGTCTGTTTTATTCTTCCTTTGTATTTTTTTACCGTAGTTATTTCTTCACCTCTATTTATTTCTGCCTTCCCTTTTTATATTTCTGTACGTATTTCTTCCTCATTATGCAAATGAGGAGGTGGTGTGTCCTAAAGAATCAACTTCTGCTCATTGGTTGGCAGTCCATCTTCTTTACTCACAGAGCTCAGAGTACTAAGTTAAATGTTCTCTTTTCTGTTGCTGTTGTTCAATAAAAGTACATTTTTAGATTATTTGAGGCAAGAACATTATAATTTTATGGCCCATTCTCAAATTTAATGCGTAATTTAAAAAAAAATGTTCAGAACTTGAGAGGACCGCGGCAACCAGCGGGGCTCCGAAGCTAACGGCAGCCCGTCTGCAGCGGCCCTCTCTCAGCATAGCCGTGTGTGAAGGACCGCTGGCTCTGATGGCGATTTTTTGTTGTATTTGGCAAAGTTTGTCCTCACCAAGAACATTCTAGGCGAGGACACGAGTCCTTACTCGCGTTCTAATTACTTCAGACTCGACTTCAGACTCTCCTTTCCTCCTGTAGATTGGACCGATGCAGTAAAATGCTAACCAATGAGCAGAAGTTGACTATCCAGGACACACACCCTCCTCATTTGCATAATGAGGCAGAAATGCATAGAGAAATGTAAAAAGGGGCAGGCAGAAATAAATAGCGGCGAAGAAATAACTAGGGTAAAAAAATACAAAGGAAGAATAAAACAGACAAAAATGATATAACATGCACATAAATAAATATTAAAAAATATAAGTAATTGAAAAATAAAGTATAAAGGACAAAATAATAAATAAGGTAACTATAACAAAGGCAAATAAATAAAGAAGCTAATTAAAATAGTTATATACATTTATGTCTCACTGTACAATTAATTGTATGCTTATTTATTTATTGAGCACTTATTTATTTATGTATTTATTTTTATATATGGCAGAGTTGGTCCTCCATAGTCCGTTGGTTGTGCTGTTCTTTTTACATCTCTTTGCAGGTGATGAAGCAGACAGAAGATGTTTTATCATTATCTCCCTTTTATCTCCTCTTTCTCTCATCTTTTCTACTTTTTTTCTGTTTTTCCTTACCGATTGTACCAACATTGCAGTGTCCATATAATCTGTGAAATACCTTGCATAATTATAATAAAGTAATTTATATGCATTATTCAAGCGGAACAGTATGGCAATAGCCGTACTGCTCTACTTGTGAAAGTAAAATCTGTTGGGCACTTTTGGCATCAAGACAATTATTCTTATTGCCACGTCGCCAGACAAGACACTGTTAACAGAAAAAAAAAAAATGAAAATATTGTTTTCTCATTTGCTGCACTGTTTTGCAGTGTTGTAGTACTGTTGCCTTGGAACAATATGTGGGTTCTCTCCAAATACTGTTTGGTCAGTTGGCTTCTTTCTATGCATGGTTGTGTACCTAAGTGCTTCTCTGTGTAAGATTTAATTATTATTATTATTTGAATAAATTCCAAGTAAAAAAACAAAACAAAAAAAAAACACTATAGGTCTTTTTATTACTTCTTTGGGTTTTAGGGAAACTATCTGCAGGAAAAAAAGATATGAGTAAACTGATGCTTTGGTTCTTCTGTACAGGAGATAAAGACAAGTGGACATATGAGTGCCTCAGGATTGTTCTGATTGGGAAGACTGGTTGCGGGAAGAGCTCTTCAGGAAATACTATCCTTGGTAGAGAAGAGTTTAAGGCTAACATAAGCCTAAATTCAGTGACAAGGTGCTCTAAGAAATCCCTGGGTGAGGTGGAGGGCCGTCCTGTTGCTGTGGTGGACACTCCTGGTTTGTTTCATGACAGTTTAACAAAAGAGGAAGTGGAGCTAGAATTGGTCAAATGTCTTAACCTTCTGGCACCAGGTCCACATGTCTTCCTGGTAGTGGTACCAATTGGAGGAAGAATCACACCAGAGGAGAGAGAGACATTAAAAGTTATTAAAGAAGTTTTTGGGCAGAATTCTGAAAAGTACACCATCATCCTTTTTACCAGAGGAGATTTGCTGAAAGGTAAACAGTCCATAGAAGAATATGTTGAAAAAAGCTGTGATGACGCCTTTAAAAAGTTTATTGGCAACTGTGCGGGTTACCATATGTTTGACAACAACGACACCCAAAACCGCAGACAGGTTATAGAGCTGATCAGAAAGATTGATACCTTGGTGGCTAAAAATGGATGCTTTACCAATGAGATGCTGCAAGAGGCTGAAACAGCCATACAGAACCAAATTCAACTAATCCTGAAGGAGAAAGAAGAAGAAATTGAG
Organism: Cyprinodon diabolis; assembly: GCA_030533445.1. Classification (NCBI taxonomy): domain Eukaryota; kingdom Metazoa; phylum Chordata; class Actinopteri; order Cyprinodontiformes; family Cyprinodontidae; genus Cyprinodon; species Cyprinodon diabolis. The sequence continues at coordinate 47,042,596 of CM060073.1, read as the reverse complement.
CAAGAAAAGAAGAAGCTGGAGGAAAGACACCAAAAGCAAATGGAGGAAATGGAAAGAAATGAAAAAACACAGAAAGAAAAGGAGTTGAAGGAGAAGGAGGAAAAAATTAAGGAGATAGAGAAAAAACTTCAACAGAGTGAAGAAGAAAAAAAGAAAGAACAAGAACAGAGAAAAAAAGAGGAAGCTAAATGGAAGCAGGAAAGAGAGGCTTTGATGGGAAACCGACCGAAAGGTCAATTCAAAACTCCCGAGGCCTTGGAGAAGGAGAAGGAAACTTTAAGGCAGAAATGGGACAAAGTTGACAAAAAGTGGAAAATGGAAAAAGATAAACTGGAACATGATTATGAAAAGGAAAAAGAAGATTATACAAAAATGATGGAGGAGGAAAGAATGAGAAAAGAAAAGGAGGCCATTTATAAACAGCAAATGCAGGATGTGTTCAGGCAAGATTTACAAAAGTTAACAGAAAAGTATGAGGAGGAAGCCCGACAAAAGGCAGAAGAGATTAATGAGTTTAAAGAAAAATATTTGAAAGAATTTACAGCCATGATGCTACAGAAGGATGAAAAATACAATATGCTAAAGGCTCTCAAAGATATGAAGGAAAACAAACACAGAAAGGAAATTACTGATGTGGTGAAATGTGTGACCAGAAAAAGAGAGAATGTTAAAAAACTGAAGGACATGCTGTCAAAACAAGAAGAGGAGATGAAAAAAGCCAAAAGTCAACAGGAAATGACACAACGGGGGGAAGAACACAACAAAGAGCTAAGTGATCTGATTCAGCAGCTTATGGGTGAAACTGATGTAAAGACTAGCTGCTTCATTTCCTGATATATGGCAGATTGAACCATTCAACAATCTGTATTTCATGTAAAAACTAAATGATTCAAAAAAAGCAAAGCAAAAAAAAAAAAAAACTCTCTATAGCAACAATTATGGTGATCCTATCATACTCTTAATATCTTGTAGAGAAATAATATTTTTTAACTTTTGTCCTATATCTGAATTTGCAGAACAATTGTTTAAATATGAGGTCCTACGTAGGTCCAACTCATGATTCGTGTGCTTTTCATTCATTTTAAATCAGTGCAGTTCAGAAATACTATATTAAATATAAAGTGAAATTAAATATTTTTGTAAAGGAAAGTTGTTATTTTTTTCTGTCAAGATGTTAATAGCTGTAGGCATGAAGAATCTTCCATAGTGGTCTATCTTGCACCAGATCTGGAGAAATCTTCTGAAGAGGATGCTTGCTGATGTCCATGATCTTCTTCACTTTACGAAGAATTCTTCTTTGTGAAATAATCTCCAGAGATTCTAGAGGAGTTCCTAGAACAGAGCCGACCCTTTTTAATAACTTGTTGAGCAGTAACTCGCTCTAATACTGTTACCCCAGCAGATGATGGCAGAAGAGATCACACTCTCCAAAACTGACTTATAGAACATACGTAGCATCATTCTGTAGAAACTGAACGACTTCCTTAGGAGGTACAGTTTGCTTTGACTGCTTTACAGCTGTACAGCAACAGTTTAGTTTGTTGTCCAGGTGAACTTCAAGGTATTTATACTCTTCAACCACAACAACTTGTTCCTGTTTCTTCTGAAATCTACATTCTTGTCCCTTGTTTTGTTGACATTCAGATCAGATGATTGTTTCCAAACCATGCCACAAACCGGTTTACCAGCTCCCTGTATTCAGCTTCTTGTCTATCTTTGATGCGCCCAATGACTGCAGAGTCATCTAAGTATATGTGCAGGTAGCAGGACTCTGTCTGATACTGGGATTGAGACGTGCACAGAGTAAAAAGGAATGGAGAGAGTACTGTCTCCTGTGGTGTTTCTGTACTGCTCTCTACTTACATAAGATAAGAGATAAGTTTTTATTTACCTTACCGATTGTGGAAAAGAAGGAAAAGGTGCATCAAAAAAGTAATTGTACAAAGTCAGGCGAGAACAAAAAATAAATAAATGCAGTGCCTTGTGAACGTTTTTGCCCCACTTCAAGGTTTTCGACCTTTTGCCACATTTTAGGTTTCAAATATAAAGATATGAAATTGTATATTTCTTTGAAGAATCATCAGCAAATGGGACACTATCACGAAGGAGAACCAAATGTACTGGATATTTTAAACTTTTTAACAAATAAAAAAACAGAAAAAATTGGGTACGCAGAATTCTGCAACCATCTTGAGTTAATACTTTGTAGCGCCACCATTTGCTGCAATTACATTTACTAATAACTTGGCGTATGTCTCTATCAGTTTTCCACATCGAGAGACTGACATTGCTTGTGAACAGCGTTTTTCAATTCTTTCCAAAGTTTCTCAATTGGATTCAGGTCTGGACTTTGACTAGGCCATTCTAACATCTGGATATGTTTATTTGTGAATCATTTGTGAATCATTCCATTGCTTTATGTTTTGGATCATTGTCTTGTGGGAAGATAAAACTCATTCTCTGGTCTTTTGCAGAATATTATGTCATTATTATTGTTTTTTTACTACTTATGTGTTATTGATATCAAGAGGAATCCTGTGCTAAAAAAATAAAATTAAAGTAATCCACCTTTTCTAAAGTGTCTTTTTTGTTGTTTAGCCTAATTTACTGTCTGTGCAAAATTTTATAATCCCTCCTTTGTTTAATTAATTCGCTGTTGCAGAGAGGGTTCTGAAGATGTGCATCTAAATTTTGAATGCCAAATACACACTTCTGATGGAGCAGCAAACAGTGCCTTTGCTATTGCATTCAGGAATATGCCTCTAGCAGAAAATCTGAGCCAAATAAAGATTGTCTGTGTAATGGCAAAGGCATGGTTCTGTTATGGGTTGTGCAGAATATTGCAAGTACACCTATCCCATAATCTCGTAATTATGAGATAATATCTCGTAATTATGAGAAAAGATCTCGTAATTATGAGATAAGATGTCAGATTTTTTTTCTTTGGTGAATGCAATACGCTTCCGTAGTAAAGAAATGGCTACAAAATGTTTTATGTCACGTGTTATGTCCCTTTTTTTCATTACTAAACTTTATTATATCTGTATTGTTTTTGGATGTTTAAATTACAATAGTAACAAATAATCTAAAATAAGCAACAAAAAGGAATCATTATGGAGATTTTTTAACTATCCTTACACGCTATCTATCCCGAATAAAAGTCATAAAACATAAATCAAATTAATATTTTAGAGACAAATGTGCATTTCATTATGAACACATTTATCCATCCATTAATTATCATACACGCAGGCTTATCCCTATAGTGCTAACATATTCTCATTATCAGTTCGTATGAAATCGTATGAAAAGTTATGCACACTATTTCGTACGTTTTTCATCAAAAAAACAGATCAGTGCGCATGCGCAGGCAGACAGACAAAAAAAGCAGATCCCCGGACGGACGTAAAAATGGGAAAAACAGTGCAATAATTACTTCTTCATGTCTCTAACTACTAGGGCTGGGCGATAATTCAATAACGATATATATCGATCGATAGACGTGTGGAGCAATAGAAGAAAAGAGAGTCGATAAAAGTTTGATAAATAAAAGCAGTTTTCCTTCCTTCTCATTGTAGCCTAGCATGTAGGTTTATGCTAGTCACTACTTCTTCCCAACCAATCACAATCGCGGACCCCGGCACGCCGTCACAAAGCGCCGCCCTCTCAAGAGGGCGGGGGGCGGGGTCCATTTATTTATTTGTTATATTTATTTTGGTTACTTTAGTTTATTCTTTGTCAGTATTTAATAACATAACTCAGGTCTCTTAAGTTATTTTTCTTTAAAACAATTCTGTTATGGTTTAAAAAGTTGGTTAAATAAAGATTTAATTAGAAGTCTGTGTTTTTTATTAAAATTAAATAATTTAGCAATATCATAAAATGTCCAGGCAGAGCTGCACATAAAATATGGTTTCAAATCTTTTCAATAATTATCGATATCGATCAATATGCATTTTTTTTTTATCGATAAGCTTTTTTTCTATATCGCCCAGCCCTACTAACTACGTTGCTTGCTGTTTTATATCTTAGGGTTAGGGTCAGGGTTAGGGCTAATGTATGTTAAATTCTATGTTATTGAATGGTGCGTAAGATGCGCATGCGCATACGACGAAAAAAACGTCCAAAACGTACAAAATTACGGTGCATAACTTTTCGTACGATTTCACTGAAAGTGCGGTGGTGAGGGCTGCTGCGGTAGACCCTGGAAAGACCGCCAGTCCAGTGCAGATTAAGAAAACAGGTACTGTATAACAGATACTGTATAACCAAATACTTGCTTGTACTGAAGTTCAAAATAGTAGATTTATATGTTGTGAATGGTACCCTTAAATTAGTTAAAATCTAAAATATAATAGCCTTTTCCTTATAATATAATATAATATAATAGCCTTTTCCTTATTTATTAAGGTCTAGATGGAAAAGAGGTTTGGTCGGGAATGAATTTAGTCAACAATTTTGGCTAATTTAGTACCTCTATCCATAGTGCACTTTTGTTCTGTTTATTTACCAAACCTTTTTGTTATTATTCACATTGTGAAAACCTTTTTGGCATCCACACACTAACTCCTTAAATGATGATTTTGTGAAATGAGCTCTACATTTTCCTGGTGTTTTCTTTTCAAAGATTCAAAGATTACCAAGATTTTTTTTTCTCAGGCGCAGATTGCACTTTTCACATGTAATCATGTCTTCTGAGTAGACAGAGACCAGTGTCTCCTGGATGGTGATAGCTGCTGGATGGACAGGTGGCTGGGCCAATGCACAGCTGGACACCATATTGAAAGTCATTTTGTGGTTAACCAAGTGATTAACAAACCTGTCCCTTCTTTCAATGGTTGAAAAACAGTATGGGCAATGAAAGTGTAATGTCTCTCTACTGGGCAGGCCACACCTGAATTTATTGTATTTTGCAGTAACAAAAATAAATCAATAAACTTAAAAAACAAAATGTAAATGCATTTCAGATATGATTTAACAAGACATGGTTTATTCCGACTCAAAAAAGAGCACAGCAAAATAGCTACTAACATAAAAAAATGGTTATTACACACCAGGAAATATACAAATGATTGGTAGGGGGAAAAAGTCATGTTTGAAATGAATCCCTCTAGATACTTTAAGATTATTGATACTGGTAGGATTTACAATTAATTTTAGAAGTCACAATGGCTTCCAGATAGATATTCTGCAAAGAGTGAATTGAAATTGTAAAAGTGAAATTGCTCAAATAGCCAAAGGCAGGTATAAACTGTAAATTTTAACAAAATTATTAGGACTATTTTTCCATGTTATATTCTTGAGTAAATCTTGTTGATACACAACCTACACTGCAAAAACGATCTAGAAATAACTTAAAATTTCTTAAATTAAGTGTATTCACCCTTAATTTGAGTAGGCAAATGAGATAGTTTGCTAATTGGAATGAGTAAATTTATTCTTAAAATAAGATTATTAGATAATATGCATTTGAAATAAGACAATGCAATTGTGTTTTCTTATTTTAAGTGTAAATTGTCTTGTTACATTGGCAAAATGTCTCTTTTACCTCCTTAATTCAAGAACAAATGCACTTATTTGAAGAAAAAATGACTTATCTAGATTTAGATTTTTTGCAGTGTAATGAGAATAACTTAACAAATGAAGAAGAAAGAACACATTTTTATCCATTAAAAGAATAAAACACAATACACAGATAAACATTGTTTATGTTATGTTTCCCTAACCTTAATTCATAGTCTTGTATTATTATTTTTCATTTTTGGTTTCAAAATACCTAACAGTGCACATAACTTATTTTTATTCCGGTCTGCTGAAATAAATGGGTAACAAACGGAACATGAGATGATGAGGTTCCATCTATTAGAAGGTTTTTACTCTTCATCCTCACCTGCTGCCAAATAATTTCACCTAAATACATAGATTGATCTACTACCATTCAAGAAATAATCCTTTAATATTATTGTTGTAACAACAAGCTTTGGCAAGCCATTTTGATAGGTACTAGTTTTACTGACTCCTCATATCTGAAAAAAACATTTTTTCTTTGTCTAAATGACCATTTCAAACAAAATGACATTCTCCATACGTATCTAGAATAAACATTCTGAATATCTACAAATGTATTTCAGTTTTCTATCTCTCTCCAATACAGGTCATCAGTTATATTATTTTGAATATGAAGAAATGTATTTCAGATTTCATAAACATATATTCCGTCAAGCTGATGAATGCCAGAAAGGCCACTTAAAATGTGTAAATATTTCTAGATATATAAAACTTAATTCTTTTTTTTGTGTGAGTCGTTACGGCACCATTGTTTTTTCAACGGTAGGGTGAAAGGTAAGAGGGTATGAGAGCAGGAGGGACATGCTGCAAAGGACCACAGGTCAGATTCGAACCCAGGTCTGCCGCGTCGAAGATTGAGGCCTCCGTACATGGGTCGTGCACGCTAACCACTGCGGCACCTGCTTGCTGTATTTCTTAGTGGCAAAATTTTGTTATTTACATTTAAAATTCAGTTTTTTAAGTTGGTGAGCAAATATACTTCCTGCCACCTCAGGGCGTAGCATTGCCCAGAGCTCTCCTATACCTTTGTATTGCAAAGGAGCTACTGCGCATGGACAACTTTTAATAATAGTCAATGGGCAAAGATTTATGTGCCCTAGGGTGAAAATATGTTACCAATCTGACGAAAAATGAAATGGCGCATTACTTGTAATTAAAATTAAATATTTATCTTGCACATCTAAAAAATAAATATCAATATATGTAAATTAAAATATATATATATATATATATAGATTTTTAATGTCTTAATCAGGGTCATTGTTTATTTGTTTTTTGTTTTTTTTACAGTGTCCTGTCTGGCAATGTGGCAATAAGAGTAATTGTCTTGATGCCAAAAAGAGCCCAACAGATTTTACTTTCACAAGTGTAGCAATATGGCAATTGCCATACTGCTACACTTGTTTCATGCATATAAATTGCTAACCCTAACCCTAAAATAAGTAATGGAGTAAAGTATAGATACCTAAAAAGTGTACCTAAGTACAGTAACAGAGTATTTGTACTTCATTACTTGACACCTCTGGGTTTATCACATGAACACAGATAGTTTTCCACAAATAACCTTGAAGTTAAATTGGAAAATAAATATTTGACCAAACAAAGGCCCCGTCAAACCCTGGCCTAAATTCACAAATTTTTCACCAAACCAGCCTCTCATCCATACGAAGCCGGCGTTTCGGGGGTCTGTAAGTGGAAAGATTTTGAAACGCCGTTTTCGCGTTTCCATCTTTAAGCTCTGACCGCATTTTTTTTTTACACGCATGCGTCATAGCGTCGCCTCTAAACACGCATGTGCAGTATCACAACAACAATGGCGCCGTACTGTGTTGAATGGTTGCTGCTCATGCTACTCACCCTGCTGTCGGGCTTATGACCGGATATCTTCTTCTGGAATATCTCCAGGAAGAACAGAGCAATATCGACGACATAGTTCAACACCTGAATTTGACTGAACCACGAAAATGGACCCGCAGGGCAACCATGTATAAATATTACTGCGCATGCCCAAAATTTCGTTGCCTGTTTTCGCCTATTTTTTCTTTGGCACCACAGCGCCACTTACAGGCCTGGCATACATTTCGCAGCGTTTCCATGCATTCGTGTGGACGATCACATTTATTTTACGTCTCCGTCTTTAAGACAAACGTTCTGTAAAATATTAGCATTTCGTGTTCGTTTTGACTTTGTGTGGACGGGGCCAAACTTAATTCAAAAGATTTACATATGTGAAAAACATAAACAAAAAGTAGTTATGTTTTACAATTCTTTGTTAAGTGCTCACCATGTTGACATCACAGGTTTTGTCAATGCTTCAGCTAGCAAATGAATACATTGGATATACATCACTAATAACACTGCATAGGCTTTTGAGCCCATTCACCGTGTGACTTGAGCCACAGTAAGGGAAAAGAGGCAGTTTTGCAGTCTGGGTTTTGACTATGCATGCTACTCAACTGAAATCTGTCTAGGATTCATGACACCAGTACATATGTTTTGGGTGGAGCTGGTGGCAACACAACCTGGTGTTCAGGGATGGAGTTATGAAGTCTGTCTTCTGTCAGGAGGGTTACCTAGACCGTACTGCGCAGAGAGTTGTGCTTTACCAATGTTCAGTCATTTAGGTTGGAAACTTGTCCCTGAACGACCCTGGAGCGGAGACATGGAGTGACCAAACATTTCAGGAATAAAGCCCAGGGAAGGAAAAAGCAGACCAAAGGGTAAACTGACTACCTGCCTTGGAAACGGGAAATCCTGGTAAGAAACAGACAATTTCTCTGGAGGTTTGGACCCAGTGTGGTAGCCCTTCAGCTAAGGGACCCTGTGCTGCATAGATATGCTCATCCTGATTGCTGCTGCTTGAAATATAAAAATATGTGTTATTAAGAGGCTCTTATAGGGATAAAGTGAGCAAACTAAGCTCTAGTTATGGATGTTTGTTTTTGAGATAGGGGCACAGTTGATGATTTAATATCTGCCAAAATAACTGTAAATGTCACTGCTCTGCTTGCTCAACGTGTTTTCACAGTCTGTCATTATGGTTGATTGTTCAATTCTGTTTCAATTTAGTTTATTTAAATAGCGCCAATTCACAACACATCACACTTTACAGAGACAATTCAACCAGATCATCCAGTCAAATTGATTCAAGGTTTTTTATCTAAAGAAAACCCAGCTGTTTGTTTCGACTCAATCACTTAAAGTCAATCCCTCACACCAAGCATGCTTTTAGCGACAGTGGAGAGGAGAACTCCCTTTTAAGAGGAAGAAACCTCCAGCAGAACCAGAACCAGGCTTCTTTTGAGCGGCAATATGCTGAGAACGACTGGGGTTCAAGGAGACAGAAGCAGAGATACAGAAAGAAGTAGAGATACAAGGTTCTCCTTTTTCATCCACAGACGTTAATAAAGCAGCACTTCTCTAATGAACAGACAGAATCTGTGACTCTTTGAATCATTCAGAACCAGGAGAGTAAATGTTGTTTAATGAGGGAAGCAGAACTGGATCGCAGGGAGGAGAGTCAGCCTAAATTCATCCAGAAGAGCTGCTCTGACGGACATTTCTCTAGTTTTTTTTCCACTTCTGTAACATTTTAGATCCTAAAGAAAAAAAAGCTGGAAAAACAAAATGATTAGAAACATGCAAATTGAACTGGAGCAGGTCCGCCCCTCAGGAATGGGGGTTGTTTTGTTTCTTTGCTACCCTGCAATACCAGAAACCTGTCTATGTCTCTGAAAGGGGGGGTCGTTAAAGGGAAATGTTTGCCTGGCTGAAGAGGCAAGGTGCTCTGGTCCTTTATAATGGGGTGGGGGTTGCAATGATAGAGGAAAGCAATCAACTCAGTCGCTAAATTGTAGGTTGTAGAGTCCAACCCTTCTGATGAAGTTTTTTCTTTCTTTCTTAAAATAGATGGCTTCCTTTACATTCCTCTCAAACCACCTATTCTCTTTGTCCAAAATGTGAACATGTTCAGATTTAAGCTTTATATAGTATATATTTCTTGTCCCACAATGGCGAAATTGTGGTGTTACAACAGCAAAAGGTTATAGCAGAAGTGGTCACACAAATGTGGACCTTAAAAAGTGTATTAAAATGATAGAATAAGTGACACAGTAAAAAAAAGTATATATATATATATATCAGTACCAAGTTTTCTGCTCTAGTCCATCTATGTCTTGTTCCAGTAGCCAATTTGTCATCAAGTTGCCCTGGTTCCCTAGCAACTGACGCGGACCGACGTCGACCTGGTATGGCTCTTGTATTTGCGGTATCACTCATGCCTGAGGTAGGCCACTAAGCACAAAGGACCTTGCCTAAGGGTCCACCTGGTTGTCCATGCCGGGAATCGAACCTGTGCCGGAGTCGTCAGTGTTACCTACTGAGCTATCCAGTTGCTTGAGAAATACCAAGGGCTGAAAGAGGAGCTAGAAAAGATGTGGAAAGTAAGAGCAGCAGTGGTGCCAGTGGTAATTGGAGCACTGGGGGCTGTGACCCCCAAACTGGGAGAGTGGCTACAGCAGATTCCAGGTAAAACATCAGAGGTCTCTGTCCAGAAGAGCGCAGTCCAAGGAACAGCTAAGATACTGCACAGAACCCTCAAACTCCCAGGCCTCTGGTAGAGGACCCGAGCTTGAGGATGACACATACCACCCCACCAGGGGGGAGAAAACAGTTTCTATATATATATATATATATAAAGTTTTATATATATATATATATATATATATATATATATATATATATATATATATATATATATATCTTGTTGTTTTTCACTTGACTATCTTGTTTCAGAATAAGCCCTCTCACTCACACTGTATCACTTCTTGTTTTTGCCATAACACAAGTTTTTGTTCTCATTTAAACTTCTTAAGTCATCATGCAGACTTGGTCTTAATTTGGGTCCTATGCAAAGAGCCGAAACCTAAAAGTTTAAAATTCTCTCTGTAGTTTACTTCTTAAACTACTACATGTATCTATGCAGACTCCCAGTGTATTCTCATTATCAGTTCGTATGAAATCAAACGAAAAGTTATGCAGAGTAGTTTCGTACGTTTTTGACGTTTTTTTCATCGCATTTTGTCGTATTTTTACGTCTTGCCTCGAGACAAGATATCCGCATGCTCATCGTACGCCCCATTAAATAACATTGAATTTAACATAAAATTAACCCTAACCCTGACCCTAACCCTAAGATACAAAACAGCAAGCAACCTAGTTAGAGACCTGAAGAAGTGATTATTGCACTGTTTTTCTCAGTTTTACGTCCGTCCGCGGATCTGCTTTTTCGTCTGTCTGGCTGCGCATGCGCACTGATCTGTTTTTTCGAGGAAAAACGTCCAAAACGTACGAAATACTGTGCATAACTTTTCGTACGATTTCATATGAACTGATAATGAGAATATGTTGAGACTCCTCAATGGCTCCTAAAGCTTCATTTTGTGACTCATTGACTTTGTGAATTTATGTTTTACATGACATTTGAATTGAGAAGGCTTCCTGGAGGGGAAGCGAAACGTCTTCAAACATCTTTGAACAAAGTCCAGTGTATTGTTATGTTTTTTTAAACTTTTACTGAATCTTTGTGCACTTTGTAGTTCTCTTCTGTTCCAGTAATTTTCCTATTCTTAAAATCATGGCCACCTCTTTTTTGCTGAGAAAAGAGTGCAATGAGAAATACAACTTTTATTTTCTTCTATCATTAACTCAGCCCATCTTCCCACCCACTAAGCTCAGTGGAGGTGGTGTAACAGATGGAGATGGGCAGTGCTGTAATTCCAGTGTGGACACATTCGTTTAGGAGATTCAGGAAGAGATGGTGCAGAACGGTCTGACATTTCAGGTTGGTCAAACTAATTGTTATCTTTGTGAAATAAGCCAAAATAAGTGTTTTCTTTTTTTTTTTTTAAACATTGTGATTGATTTTAGGCATCTGGAGAACCACCATAAGCTTGTTAAGTTTTACTTGATTATACTTTACTGTGGTCATGAAGTATTAAGTATTCATCAAATTAATTCAGATCAAAAACTACACAGGAAATCTAAGACTAAAAAAAACTGCTCAAACTGTATTACTATTCATTATTAAATGCAAGAGCTTTTTTTTAAGTTGTTCTCTCTACACCTGACATCAATAGAATAAGTTAAAGTTTAGCATCTAAGGTCCGAAGTTCAGAGAGAGAAAAATCAACTATTTTTATTGCAGAGAGAGCAATGAAACGAGTGCTAAAATACTTAAGGAATTACCTTAAACAATTTCAGTACTAGTGCACTCACATCCAGTGGGAATCTTTATTGGATCACTTGTAAAAAGTACAAAGTCTAGATAATTTAGCTTACGGTAAAATAGTTTAAATTTAACCCTGCACATGATCTGGTAAGCAGGTATTTACCCTGAACAAAAGCAAGATAAAATACCCTACAAAGAGAATGTGAATTTCTTTTTACATGGAAATAAACAAACTGAGTATTGTTCATAATAAAAGAAGTACAAAAATGTTACCTATTTTTTTTACAGATCAGGATGCAATAAAAAAATATTAGGTTCTATTTTATAAATAACCAACCTAAAATGTATAAAATATTACAGCTGCATTTACTCATCATTAATTTTAAAAAATAAATGAAAGGATAAACAAGCCAAGTGTTACAACTTTGTTTACAACATTTTACAACACCTTTTACCCTAAGGACCTTTTTCTGAAGCCAAATTTGTTTAACTGCATTATCTGCCATGTTTCAGAATAAAACTGGATTAAGACACAATATATATATATATATATAAAAAAAACAAACTGATTATTTCCTTAAACTCTTCTAAACAAAAATCTATGTTCAGAGTTTGCATGCCTTTTCGTGGTCCTTAAAGTTTGACCTGCCAACTGAAACTAGTAGTCTGAGATTATATTGTGTTGATGCAAAATATTTCTTATTGAGAAAATAGTACAGACATAATGTTATTGAACTGGTTTGGGTTTTTGGCATTAATATGGATAAAGTCAGATAAAAAAACAACAATATTAAACAATTTTTTCCCTTTATCATATCCTTGAAACATCTTTTCCCACAAATGCTTGTATGCATATGCAATCTATTATGTTAGAAATGGCACAACTCTTTAATTTGTTTCTATGTTTTTTTGTAATTACCATTAAAAATGTGTGTTTTAGATTGTTTCTCTCTATATTACAGGTAACTACAGATCTGCCAACATGGCCACAGTAGCGCACGGTGAGTTCACTTAAGTCTAATAGATATCAATCAGTCGATCAAACAGAATTTCTATAGAACCTTTCATACAACAACATACAAAAAATAAAACCAGAAAAACATGTTGACTACTAACAACTTTATCCCAATGCTCACTTTTTTAAGGTTAGTAGATATAGTGATTTCAGAATAAAAAGGTTTTATTTTTAAGATGAACTCTAATGGCAACCTGTCAGTCCCAAAAAGGAAACAAAATGTCATCAGAGTAATTCTTTATTCTTTATGTTTATAAAGTCATTTGTTATAACACACGCAAATCTTGTAAAGATGGGCCCCTCTGTATGAAAGCAAATGAAGGGAACTAAGTAATCTGCAGTGAAGACATTATGCTACTGAAGTAAGCACCCTTTCCTGCCATAAAAAAAAATAAAAAATATATATATATGTATATATATATATATATATATATATATATATATATATATATATATATATATATATATATATATATATATATATATATATATATATATATATATATATATAAATATAGAAAGAAGCTTTGGTGCTTGACATGACCGTCACAGGTCCGAGTCCCAGCACCGTGACCTTTGCCGCATGTCTTCCCCCTTTCTCTACCCCCATTTTTCCTTTCTGCTTACTTTCAAAAATAACAAAAATAAAGACTAGTAGAGCTTAAAATACTACACATATCACCATGCAGGTTATTGAAATACAATGAAGATCAATATAATGTTTCATATAATTAAAATATACAGAAGAAATATCCACCTTTTTATTTCTCCAGTGGATGCATTTTTTCCTGAAACAGGAAGAGAAGCTTACCAAAGCCCCACTCCTTGACATGGGGTAGGATTAAATACGTTGTGTAAATAGCAGGTTAACTCATTTATATGAATTGGGTGAGATATATTTTGGTTTACAAATGTCCTCCACTGACGACAAATTTAAACAAGTCATAGTCAGGTGGTTAGAATGATATTAATCAGGTTATTGATTCCAGATGATAAACGTGATACATTTTACTGACCATTTGTTTTCTGGTTTGTATTCTGTTTATTCTCACACCCTAAAGCATTATTTTTAAGTATTTTTTTCCCCCTGAGCTGTACGACCACCAAGTAAGCCTTTTTTTTTCTTGATGGTTTTCTGCAGTCCCATAAAAAATTAAAGTATTTAGGTAACTGGAAACCATGAAAAAAACATTTACCCCAAACCAACAATGTAATTAAGAAAATAAATGGCAGAACAAAAACAAAGTATTACTGTCACTCCATTGAGGGAATTAAATGATCTAACTCTAACTTTTGTGATGATATGAAAACATGTAATACCTACATTCAAAGGGCTTTCCAGAAATGATATGTTAGATAAGTACAGCTTTGAAACTAAATAAGGATTGAGCTCTGTAGCTTCCTTTTTTGTTGTGGTTTATATTATTTTTCTTTAAACTAATGTGCATTTATTAGGATGGTTTGATCTGGATAGAGTGTTTGTTGAAACTTGTGAGAGTGTAATTTGTTAAATAGATTTTTTTTGGATGAAATCAAGGCTAGGGGATAGGGCTAGACAAGTATTTCTTATTTTATCCTATTCCTTTTTTTCCAGACAAAAGTAAAAAAGAATGAACATCTTGCTTTATATGTTGCCTGTCTTTTACAATTTCAGAAAAAGTATACTCAAGTAACAGTAAAGCCAGATTGAGGCAAATGATTAACTTATTTTTTAAAGAGGAGCCCTGTAAAAAACATGTGCATATAAAGGCGTCTTTGTGCCTTGAAAACATTAACCAATGGAAAAACAACCTTGACATTCTGCACCTAATTGGATGCTTGTGTATCTGTGCTGACGCTAACTTTCTGGTCAATCATAATCTTTAGTGTTTATAGATATTTTTTATGTAAAACTGTAAAGTCATATAAAATGTCTAACTCGATACCGCCAAGGTTAATGTTTCATTTTAGGTCACAATCAATTTCTCCCTTTTTAAAATACTTTTACAAACCTCATAATTTTGGTGCAGCGTCATACAGTAATTTTCAGTGAATAAGAATATGTTATATTAAGGTCCGTTTGTCAAGTTAAATGTTTTTTTGGGGGGGCACAACAAACTTTGAACAGTTATTAAAAATACATTTCATTAAGCCTACATTTCTATATTAAATATGTGGTTTACTGTCCCAACGTAATATTCTAATCTTGAATTTTATTTTCTATTTGCTGTAAGAAGAAAGTCCTCAAACTTAACAGAAATTAAGGCTATAAAATATTCAATGTAATATGTTGTTTAAATAATGAAATAAATGACTTTTTCATAATAGTCTACTTTATTGAATTTTTAAAAAATAATTTAAAACTGCTTCTGGTCAGCTAAAGTAACTGACAGAGGTCACAAAAAATGTAATTTGGCTGAAACAGAGAGCCTTTACAGCGCCAAAGACCGCAGGTCTAAAACAAATAAAACAGGAAGTGACGCAAAACACCTTGACCACCCACACAGCCTTCCTTGATAGTTGCACAGTGATTAGTTTCCTTTTCTTCACGTTATTAGTTAGTTAGTGCTTGAAAAGGACAATGAAAAAATCAGGAACGCATATTCAGTAAAAATAAACGGCAAAACGGCTTACCTCAACATTAAGATTTCATTTCTTGAATAATAATGGATCAATTAATTGCTTTAGGTGAAATCATCTGGTGACGAGGAAGAATAAAAATGTTCTAACAGAAGGAACCTGTTCATTATCTCATGTGTTCTCGGTCCCATCAAATGGCTTTTAATTGTTCCAGTAGGCTTGGTAGTTTGTTAGGACCGAGTGAATTCTAACCCTAAAATAAGCATTGTAATGTTGGTCACATTGTGTAAAACAGAAACAAATACGTATTTCTGAAAAAGGAGGATTAAAATTAAAATTATTAAGTAATCACTCAGTGCTCTAGATTACACCTTTAGAGGTTAGAGATTAGTGGTAAATTGTTAATTTAAAATCCAATGTCTCAGCAACTGCATCTGAATACTTAAGAAAATACTTGTCGACGATTAAACTGATAGGCTACCCTGTCTGGTAACCTATATAATTACATCCTGATATGAGGTAAAAGCAGCTGTTGTATCATCATTGAGTCACTGCTGGTAAATACATTTACTTATTTTTTAATGTATTTTTTGTTGTTTTTTTATGTGGAGGCCAGGATCACTAAGATCTTGATTTAGATAAACAGACTGCACAAAGAAGGGTGTTACTGTATGTTTACAAAAGAAAAAAATATTTAAAAAAAGTGCATTTGAAACAGCTTGAAAATCGTAAGACACAGGATGTTGCTGGAAGAAATCAACAACTTTTCAGCAGGAGGTTATAAATTTAGCTTACTGCAGGTCTGAGGCTGTCAGGTTGTATCAGACAAAAATATTTTTTTGCGCTTGTATCCTGTTGAGACCAGCAAGTGTCGTGAGATGAAAAGAAAAAAAAAAATTGTGGAAATCTGCTATCACCCACTACTAAACTGTGAGCTCAGCATACATAGCAATTTCTAAGGCAACAGAAAGATAAAGATTGAGACTTTTAGGTTGCATATAATAATAAATAACAAACTTATGTAAAATATATTACATTTCTGTCAGGAAAATCAATGTATTTTATTACACACAATTGCTTTAACAACTGCTTTTACCATGTTTTTACCTTTATCTGCTTTAATTTTACATTTACGTGTCTTATACTTTATTGTTTAATTCATGTAAAGGACTTTGAATTGTATGTGTTTTGAAATTTACTATACAAATTACTTTGCCTTGCCTTACTCATCTTCTCATTTCTAAGTAAGCCCAGAAGGAATGTATAACCATGAGTTTGTGATCTTATTTGAAATGCTTTGTTTTTGTAGGCATAAGACGGAAAAGCAGCTTTGGTTTTCTGCCACCTAACAGTAAGTTTCTGTACATGACTTTAGATTTATCACTGTTTACAATAAGGAAGAAACCCACTGTATTGATGAAATGCATCAGTGTACTTGAAATATTTTGATCAAGAAGATTTGTGTCATCCAATCATAAGGCATCATACAATGCAGTTTAGTGCAAAATGTGCAAGGTGAAGATTCGGATAAGCATTTAGTTCTGAAGATACAGTTATGCACTTAGTTCTCTCTGTTTTAGTTTTAGGGGTTTACAGCAATAATTTTTCTTTTTAAACTCAGTTAATTTTGTGCATAAAACAAAGCTGGCCGACATCTGCATATCTGGGCTGCGCTGCTTTCTTTTGTTAGCTAATAAACTGCATGTTTCAAGTAAGCACATGGCAGCTTATACTCATAGGCACTCTGCACACAGGGATTGTCAAGGCAGAGGCTCAGATTACAAACCTACTTCTGTAAATAATGACAGCAATGGTAACATACTGTAATATACTCTGGCTCCATGTCCTCTATGTAATCATATCTGCCTGTGGCTGCCTTTAAGATTTTGATAATACTATCAGATTAGTAATGAGTGCTCATATTTGAGGCTTTAAGGCACAGGTGTCAAACTGGTTCCAGAAAGGGCCGTGTGGCTGCAGGTTTTCTTTCCAACCAAGCAGTAGCACACCAGACTCCATTCATATCATCAAGTCATCATGTTCAGATTGAACTCACTTGATGAGATGGCTGGAGTCTGGTGTGCTACTGCTTGGTTGGAAAGAAAACCTGCAGCCACACGGCCCTTTATGGAACCAGTTTCACAGCCCTGCTTTAAGAGATCACACTGCTAAGAAAAAACAAACAAATATTTTAACCGTCAGCATTCCACGACCTTATTTTTTTGTTTGTGGTGAGACCATGACTGGAAAACTGGGTCGGCCTCTCTGGTAATGCTCTCAACTGGTTTAAATCCGACTTAAAGGACAGGGACTTTTTTGTATCAGTAGGCAACTTTACATCAGAGATGACAAAAATCACATGTGGGGTTCCCCAAGGGTCCATCCTGGGTCCCCTCCTATTCAATATCTACATGCTCCCTCTTGCTCAGTTAATAAAAAACAACATCAGCTACCATAACAATGCTGACGATACACAGCTTTACATCACCATGTCACCAGGTGACTATGAACCAATTCAAGCACTGAGGAAATGCTTAGAAGAAATCAATGCCTGGATGTGCCATAATTTTCTTCAACTGAATAAAAACAAAACTGAAGTAATAATCTTTGGACCAATAGAGGAGAGATCTAAAGTTAGCACACAGTGACAACGGCCGCCCTCCTGACAGTTTAGACCTTATATCCTATTTGTTGATAAAGCAATTCCAATTTAACTATTTCCATTGACATAGAATGTTTGGTACATTCTTTTGACTGTAGGCTGGACAATTCAACCGTGTCATATAGTTGTCAGGTTGGGTGGAGGTTGAGAGGAGGACCCAAATTCAGAGACTGAAGCTGAGGTGGTTTCTTGCAGGTTTAATAACAAAAAAGTGAAGCAAAATCCAAAAATACTAAAATACAGAAAAAAGTAGTAGACTAGTATCCTCAGGGAGAACTCATATGAAGGGGAAGAAATGACGACAAACCACCAAACAGCGACTGAACAGGAGATGTACGGTAAATATTGGAGACAGAAACAAAGACCAGGCAAATCAGCAGACTGGGAGCAGGTGTGGACAGAGAAGTCTAGAAGGGAGCTAGGGGAAAAAAGACCAACACAAGAGGGCACCAAGAAATACCTAACATCTCAAATACAATAAGAAATAAGTAGAATAACACTAAACGGAAGTAAAACAATGAAAACACAGAGAAAATTTTAACAGAACTAAAACCATGACAGTAGTCAGGTTTGTTAAAATATTTTTTCTATGGAAGCCCAACTGATTCCATCCAGTCATTGACATAACACTTGGTTGATGAAGGTAGTGAATTGCCAGACTCTTCTAGATAGATGTCTATTTTCAAAGTATAAGGATGATTGCCCCATATATCTATTCATACGTTCTGATTAGACAGATAAAGATCCTTCGATTTGCTAACCTGTACCATTAGAAGCTGTTGCTTGTCTGCCGTGTGGCATAGTGCAAACCTAGTAGACGTGCCAAGCATAAGGCAGAGCAATAAAAGATGCATAAAAAGTCTTTAAACACGCCAATCTATAGCGCAAATAATTTAGAGATGGCACAGTAAAGAAAATAAAGATCAAATAGAAAGCATATGACATTAAATAATACACCTCCTATTAACTGCTGTGAACCACTTAATGAATCTAAAAAATAATTCAACATAAATGAAAATTTGTACACAGAATTTTTGTTTTCAAAATCATAGTAGTGTTTGTCCTCTTATCATTCATCATACCTGTTGGTTAAAATGTGTTTACTACATTTAAAATTCCTTCATCTCCACAACTGAAAATGTTACCTTTATTCTTCACAGTGTCTGAAGTGGGGCTTATTCTCCTGGGAGACAGCTGGTCAGAAAAGAGCTTAGTTGGAAACCTAATCCTGGAAAAGTCTATATTCAACTCAAGGGAAGAGCCAAACTATTTAATAAAACATCAAAACATAATTGAAGAGAAGAAACTGATTGTCATTAACACACCAGATCTGCTTCATCCAAGGACACCTGAAGAAAAACTGAAAAGAGAAGTAGACTCTTGTTTGAGACTTTGTGCTTCTGTTCCTCCTCTGTTTCTCCTGGTTGTGCAGCCAGAAGACTTTACTGAGGAAAAGAAAAAGAGGTTCTACAAGGTTCTTGAACTTTTTGGTGAACAGTCATTTGATTGTTCCCTAGTTCTGATATCAACATCTAAGCAGAAGAATCCAAGTTTAAATCAAGGTGTACAGGAACTGATCCAAAGTAGCAGAAACAATTCCATCATTCTGAAGGACAATGATAGAAAAGAGTTGATGGAAAAGATTAGCAACATTCTACAGAAGAGAAATGAAGTGCAACCAAGACTTCAACATCCAAGAATAAAACAACCCAGGCAAGGTTCTTCTGGTTTTGGTTCTTCTGGTTGTACAGCTGGTGTTGGTAGGTATCAGAACACAGACATTACATCTGTATTTTTACTACCTAAAACCTTTAATGTCATATGCTCAGAAACCTTAGGACGATGGTATCTCTTTACAACAGGATACCTCTAACACAGTTAAGATAAAGCTGCAACAGTTAATTATAAATTAAATTTAATTCAGTTTATTTATGTTCACCAAATCACAACACGTCAATTCAAGGTGCATTACAGAGATCTTATATACAGATTTACAAAAAGTCTCCAAGAAAACATCATCTGATTGCTTTGTAACTTGAAGGACAGGCTCCTTGTAGATCAGCATGTGGAACATTCAAAAAACAGGGCGGGCATTCTTGTACAGCTGTGTACCAGATGTGTTTAATTCCTGATTGAAGTACAGGGACTTTTGTGTCAATAAGTAACTTTATTCAAAGACCACAAACATTAAATGAGGCATTCCCCAAGAGTCCATCTTATGACCCTTTCTATTGAATATCATGCCACACCTCCCTCAGATCATAATAAACAACAACAACAACAGGTTACCATAACTATGCCAAAGATAAAATGCAGTGCAATATAAGTTCACAAGGTGACTATAAACTAATTCAAGTGCTGGCTAAAAGCGTAAAGGAAAACGACATAAGATGTGCCAAAATTTTCCTTAGCGGAATCCTATGGAGCGATATTTGTGCCTTGTGTTTGAGAGTGCAGGAACCAATCCAAGCACGCAGTGAGACAACACGCGTGCTCAAAACCGGTCTGGCTCAACAAAACTCTTCTCAAGCCCCTGTCCTCGTGTGCAGTTCCATCTCTGCGTGTGCTCGACTCCGTCTCTGCGCAAGCTCGACCTGCTCTTTCCGTGCTTCATATTTGTGCACTTGGCTGTTTCTCCGCTCGCTCGACCTTGTCTTTGCACTCATGACTTCATAAATATACCGTATTTTCACGACCATAAGGCTCAGCGTACTAAAAGGGGCATTCTCAGTTATGTGTGCCATTACTGTATTTAACACACACATAAGGCGCACCGGACTATAGGGCGCGGGTTTTATATACTGGTACATATCCTCTACTACGTTTAAATACCTCTACTGCATATTTAAAAATAGAGCGGGAGCAAAACTGAGTATGTTTGTGCTTTATTCATGTATTTATTAAGAAGTATTGATCAAATCTGGGAGCTGGCAGTGAGACAGACACATCGCTGATGACACAGAGCGCTGTGATCACTCCTCTGAAACAGTTTATGACACATAAATTAACTTAAAATGCAGAAATCTGCCGGCAGAATATTTTCGCTTTTATTATCCTGGTGCCTGCAGTTTAGATTATTTAGATTAAAAAAAAACACCCACCAACTGCCGCGGTGAACCGCGAGGAGGCAACCCGGCCAAAGGCTGCTGCTGAATGGGATCCTACTGACAGTGCACCGCTGGTATGTGGGGGTCTGAGCGGCTCCGACAGAAACAATATTGGAAGGCAGGATGGTAATCTGGATGAAATGACTGCACTGATTAAGTTTTCAGGTGGATTTTCTAATTTAAAAACATATTAAAACTACTTTATTCCCATGGATCACAGCAAATATAGCTGCAAGGCAAAGAAAGGATAGAGTAAAAGAGCAAAGCTGCTTCAGCCACGCATCAGAACTAACTGGTACAAGCAGCAAAAATGAAGCAGCAGCCGCGATTTTGCTGCTCTTGTTGCGTCCGGTATGAACGTAGCATTACTTTGAACGGCCGGTTCACACCGATGTCGAGCGGTTGAAGTTACTTTGTCAGACCTCCTGGAATAACAGCAAGCACAGCGTTAATTTGTTTCACCATGTTTTTCACATCAGCTGTGAGATGGGCACGCATGGAGTCACAGATTAACAGCGATGGTGATGAGTGGAAAAAAACATCTGGTCTCTTCACATACACCTCCCTCAGCCACTCTTTGAGGAGTTCTGCATAAAGCACATACCTGTTCTTTTATTCACAATCCACGGCCACACTTCCCCATTTAACATTCTCATGGCGGTCTCATCAACGTCCGCAGTAACAACACACATAGGGCGCACCGCACTATAGGGAGCGCCACGCATTTTGAGGGGGAAAAACAAGAAGTTTATATGCGCCTTATAGTCGCGAAAACACAGAATGTAAATGAGCCACACCATCACTCAATCATGCTCAGCTTTTTTTCAACTAATCAAAGTATGTGTCAAAATTTCCCTTTAATTTCCCTAGTATTTTATCACTGTTTTATAATTGTCTTATGACTGTAATCATTAAGTTTTATTTTTTTAACTGCTCATATTAATTGATTATATAAGTGCCTTCATGCCACTCCAATGTAATATCGCCTATGTGTTTTTTTATGTTTTTTGTTTCATAGAGAGGACTCAGAATTGTCTTGCTATGCTTTAACATTCACACAGATTAACATTTTATGGAGTGATTAGCACAGCTCGACTAAACTTATGTCCCAATCTGGACCAGTAATGAGGTGGGGGTTGTGGGGAAAATAAATACCTAGCAGAGGGTGGCAACTGTAACACATGGACAGGAGCAGCTTGAGCTCTTGCTGTCTCAGTGGACTACTGAAATGATTAGGAGAAAAACATCCTGCAGAATGGGATAAGGATCACATGATGGGCAGCAGCAACATTCTTGTCCACTACTGTTGAGAAACACCTTCATGTTTATTCCCCAGGTCCATTAATTCGAGTGTAGGTAACTTAACTGAGATGGAGTGTTATAAAAAAATTTTGGACAACGAAGCTTCGATTCGCCTTTGTAAAGGGAGAGGAGCATCAGCAGCACAAATCTGCGAACAGCAACTCTGCCCCCCCTGCATTACCGGCTCTTTTTATAATCTTCATAGGGGAACATCTTACAGTTTCACACAGACAGTCCCACAGAATGATTCTACTCCCTACTTCCTATCTCCAAATATGGAGTTGCCTCCTGCCTTTCTGCTCCACTGTTAATCAGCTTCTTTCTGTGTGTGTGTCGGAGCAAGGTCATTCTTAGCCTTCCCATCTGCACCTGTTTGTTTTCTACACTCTGTCCTGTAACTCTGCCCTGATACATATGAACAATAAGTTTTGCAGCAGCTTTAGTGAAAGCCCTTTGGGAAACTCCTCCAACTCCCATTGTCATTGTGACACAGCACACACAAGTGAACACTGCACACCATGAAATGCATTTACCCGTGCAAGGGGGCAGCCCTCAATGGCTTGCTGCTCAAGGGAGCAGTGTGGCGGGACGGTACCATGCTCAGGGTACCTCAGTCATGGAGGAGGATGGGGGAGAGCTGGTTAATTACTCCCCCCACCAACCTGGCGGGTCGGGAGTCGAACCGGTAACCTTTGGGATCCAAGTCTGACACCCTAACCGCTCACCCACGACTGCCCCGTGGGTGAGCGGTTAAATTAGCTCTTTACTTCTTTTAGCTTAAACATGTATATATATCTTCACTACCTAAAATAGTTCTCAAGTTATACATTGTTCTCAGGCTTGAAAAATGAATTTGTATAAAAGGCCCTTGCCAATGTTTAAAAAATGAATCTGTTTGATTAATTGACTGTCAATCAATGACAGAAGTGACGAACAGCAAGCTGAATATCTAGAAGACTATTCACAGTTTAAAGCTTTACGTTAAACTTTTTCTCATAATCTTCTACTGTGGTTAAATCTTTATCAAAGCAATGATCAATCACATATGAATCTAATTTTCCTGTATGTAATGTAAGTAAACATGTAAGTAATAAAGTAATGTAAGTAAAAAAGTAATAACATAAAACATTTGTTTAGACAAAGAATCTATATATGGAGCCCTACTGATATTCTGCATGGATCAGTAAAGGTCTAGTTATCCTCCAGCAGCAGTCGGCCGAGGCGGTGAGGAAGTGGGTGTAAGTTTGTGCAACAACAGCGAGAAATGAGGGCCAAAAAGAGCAGGGATCCAGGTGAAAAAAGGGGTCCTAGCGTTCTCGCACAGCCCCTCTTCTAGCTAGTCAAACCTCACGAGTCGTTTTCCACAATGGCGGTCATACAAACAAAACAATCCAGTAAGGTACCTAACAGGAAATACACATAGTGTAGAGCGGATCTAGAATTGACCAATCAGAGGCCTCCTTTCTGCGGCTCTGTCTGCGGTCACCTACAATTTTGGAGAGGTGCAGCAGAGTGTCTGCAAAATAAGCAGGGACATATCTGTGTTAAGTGCGACACACACGCAGACGACCTGGTTTCTGAGCATAAACCAAGCTTAAGGCTAATGATCCTCATTGATAGTGGACAGTGGAAGTCAGCAGATTAATTGCATCACTTAAGATGTGGGAGGTATCACTTGTCATTGTGTCAGAAAACTGAGATCTATTTCTATTCATTATTTTATTAATCGTTTTTTTATTCTATTTCTTCACAGGTCGAAGTCTTGGGATTATGCTTTTTGGGGCAACTCTACCAAGCAAGAAACAACTATGTAATTTTATCTTAGAGATAAGAAGTTCAGAGATTTCAACCATATCTAATCAAACAAAACAAGTTGAGCAGGGGTCATGGCAAGGAAAGGTCTTAACCATTGTGACACCTCCAGAAATCCAGATGGGGAATGTCTTAAAAGAGGACCTGAGAAGCTGTGTCAATCTTTGTCCTCCTGGACCAAATGTCCTCCTGCTCTTAGTTAAACCGTCAGATTTTACAGAGAAGGATAGTAGGTTTCTGAGGGCCACCCTGAGTTTGTTTGCTGAAGATGCTTTTAAACACTCAAACACTGGTCATCTTGACTGAAGAAGGGGATGAAACAAGTTTTGCCTTTAATTCGCTAATCAGAGAATGTGAGGGTAGACAGTACAGCCTGACTGAAAATAATCACCAGAAATTAATGGAGAAGATTGAAGATATCAGGAAAAGAAACAACAGTGCCTTCCTTAGCATCAAAGAGGATGGAGCAGCATTGAAATTTGACCAGTCTCTGCCATCCTTAAACCTGGTGCTATATGGGGGGAGAGGATCAGGAAAGACCTCAGTAGCCAAGGCCATTCTAGGTCAGACAGATCTTCTTTCAGCCTCCAGCTCATCAGAGTGTGTTAAAAACCAGGGAGAGGTGTTTGGACGTTGGGTTTCTGTGGTGGAAATGCCTGCCTTGCATGGAAAAGCTCAGCAGGAAGTGATGGAGGAATCATTCAGGTGTATCTCCCTCTGTGATCCTGAGGGTGTCCACGCCTTCATCCTGGTCCTACCAGTAGGTCCCCTCACCGAAGAAGCTCAGGAAGAGTTACAGACCATCCAGGACATGTTCAGCTCTAGAGTCAATAACAACACAATGATTCTGTTCACTACAGATTTAGATCCTGAACATCCAGATGTGATAAAGTGTCTTAAAAAAGATAAGAACATCAAGGAGCTCATTAAGAGATGTGGAAAAAGATACATTGTTGTCAACAGCAGTGACAGGAAGCAGTTTTCCAATTTAATACATTCAGTAGAAACCATGGAACAAAGCTGCTACACATCAGGAAATCTATTTGAAGGCTACTTGGATAAACTCCAACAAAAAGAGGAAAAAATTGCCAGACTACAGAGCCAACTTTCCAAGCCGTTATCACAGACTGGGTTCAGTGGTAGGTATTTTAAAATACTTTAAAATATTTTGCTTATATATTGAGCATAATTTTGTTTTTGTCATTAAAAATGTTACAGAGACACCATTAAGTAATTACAAAGTCAGAAATGTGAAAAATCTGTAACATTATTAAATTAATTTGCTTGGTCAGTCTCAATTTTAACATTGCTAAGACTTTTAACAAGTAAAGGTGGATCCGTCATATTTTCATCATTGTCAACATTATTTTCACTATTTTCCATTTTGATTAAAAAATCCCTTTTCTGCTGCCCCCTTAACTAAAACAATTCAATTCAGTTTATTTCTATAATGCCAATTCACATGGCAGCTCAAGGCTCTTTACAGAGAGAATTCAGTGGCGTTGGATGTAGGAGTTTGCCCTGAAATCGAAGGGTTGACGGTTCAAGCCCTGACTCTGACTTTCAGTGTCGTTGTGTCCTTGGGCAAGACACTTCCCCTGCATTGTCTACTGATGGTGGTCAGAGGGCCCGGTGGCGCCAGTGTACGGCAGCCCCACTTCTGTCAGTGAGCCCCTGGGCAGCTGTGGCTACAATGTAGCTTGCCACCATCAGTGTGTGAGTGTGTGTGTGAATGGGTGAATGAATGTACTGTAAAGCGCTTTGGTCAAGTCTCCTAACTTGAATAAAGGTGCTATATAAGTACAGGCTATTTACCATCCAGTCAGATTGGTTCAAAGTTTTCTGTCTAAGAAAAACCATCTCATTGGATCGACTCATTGACTCTAAGGATGTTTGTAGCGACAGTGGAGAGGAAAACTCCCTTTTAACAGGAAGAAACATTGGTCAATGCATGATACTTTCTTATCTCCTAATTTTTAGACACATAGGTCAACTTTGACTTTTGACTCCAGGTTTTGCCATTTTTGCCAACTTTTTTGTAAAGCTTGCACCCAAGCAGATCTTTTTGGTTATTTTTTGTTCGAAAACAATACAAAGATGGTTTATCTATCGCCTAGGCGTCACTGCTGCATCTATAAGCAACACAAAACTTTGTCATTAGGATGAATTTTACTGTTTTAGATATTTATACAGTCAGAACTAGTCATTACTACACAGTTGTTTACCCTCTCCTATAATGGCGGTGCAGGGTCGTAAGCTGTGATTATCCCAGATATATGATTTCACACAATGATATCTAAATGCACATTCAACAGCAAAGCTTGGCATTACCACCTACCTAACCGCCAAATGCTGGTGAACTGTGACGCATAGCAAAACCACTCCTTTCAATAACTTTGACAGGTTAGATTCTACTTACTTTTCAATTGGAGTTTTGTCAAATGTCATCTGAAATAAAAAGCAAATCAAAATCTGACTGTGTGAGAATAGATCTCCTATGAGCACCACCTGCAAACAATGTTTCCTCATTGCTATGTTAGAGACCAATGTCACTTCAGAAAGTTGTGAAGCTTTTAGGGCCAATTTGAACCCACGTTTGGCAGAGCAGATGAAAGGAAAACCTGATGACTTAACCAAATAAGGGAAGACAGAGAAAAATGCTTTTCAATGCACTGTAACCAGTTTAGTAAGTTTGTCACAATGTTAAGTGCCTTATTTTTAAAGGTGCCATATTATACAAAATTCCCATTATAAACATTTCGTAACAGTCCTATGTATCCTGACCCCAGTGTATGAGGTTCACAAATGAAGAAACCCCTTTCACCTCTATCATTGCCTTTTTCCACCTGTTATCTTGTGTGTGCTCAAAATGCTCTGTTTGAAAGGCTTTCCCCTTATGATGTCATCAGGGGAAATAAGCTGTCCATAGTGGTCTGTAGCAGCCCATCAGTCAACCTATGGCACTCATCCAATGTATTATTCCCTGCTCTTAGGCTATCTATCTGAATTCTAACTGGCTGTCATTACGGGTTGTAAGGGAGGGGTCTTTTGGCAGAATGAATCAAAAAATGCTAAGCAGTTCATCCAGAGCAGTGCTGAGTAAGTTGATTTTGGTAAAGGCTGTCTGCCTTATCTAAGAGGAATTCTTCTGCACAAATGGCAAAAACATGTTTTAAATTAAAAAAAAGGATATACGTGTTTGATTTGTAAATGGAAAAAACGGAAGAAGTATCCGTTTTTGGTTTTAGTTTTCAAGAAAGAAAACAAATTGCATAAACGTACACGGACCTCATTGTTAATATTGTTTTTATTTTCAAACACGGCATAATAAGTGACCTTTAAGTTACTAGCAACAAATCTAGTCCCTTTTTCTGTGTCGTTAAAGATGTTGATGACAAAACATGAAAGCACTGATTCCTCAGAGTTTAAATGTCTTCCTCAGTGAAGAGTGAGGGAACAAGCCCCTCCCTCCCCAAAAGCGAGAGTCAAACGCAGCTCTGCAGCCAATGCCTACAGTCAGAGAGGAAAGGGGTTTACTTCTGTTTCTCTTACTGATAATGAGTTACGCATGCGCATATGTTCCACTAACCCCAAATGAAAAATTCAGATGCCAATATTACATTTAATTTTCTTTTTTCTAATTACTGCATTGGGAGAGGTCCCTGCATACATAGCCTTATCCACTTTGTGCAGCTGCTGTTTTGAAATTGAATTTGATAACAAAAGATTGATCTATATTTTTTAGTCCAGGTAAAAAATATCAAATGCTTGAATTTATTCCTGTAAAGTTCATCTTTAATTTTAAACATATTTTGTGTGTTTTTAATCACTTTCTGTCTTGCTTGATATTTCTCTCTCAGCTGGATCAAAGTATTACCAAACATGCATTTTTTTAAAACAGTTTATTTTTTATCTTTTAAATTAATCCTCTAATTACTCTTAACAATTCTAAAATGTAATAAGAAACAACATGTTGTATAACTTTGTTGGCCCGTATCATTATATAAAAGGGTATTTACGCAAATCCTTATTGGTGCTCAATAGTCATTTTATGTAGTTTGATGCGCGTGTACAATGGTTATTTATGTATCAAAAAGTTGTAAATCTTGCTTTCATAAACTTCAGCATGCCATAGTTCAGTTCAATGCAGTTTCTTTCATAATTAGCTTTTATGATATTGAACATATTTTAAAAAATAAAATAGTTGCTAGTGAAAATGCTGGGTGGCTAGTAATTTTGGAAAATCAAACTCACAGTTCATGTTAAGCTCTGTTCAGGAATAACTGAAATCAAATAATTCCAATGCATTGGTCCCATCATCACCGTTCGGAGGAATTTGTACTAATGCACAATTTTTGGACCACTCTATACAGAATGTTGTTTTCCTGCATTAGAATGAGCCTGTTCTCTCAGCAAGTTCAGAGAAGACAGGTAGTGGTTGACCAGACCCCAAGAGGATTAAATAATTTAAACCAATTACATTCTATGTAGCAAATGATCTCTGATTATCCTGGAGGTTTTGACCATGGTGGAGCATGTTCTCCACACAGACCGCATTTAGAAAGGAACTGATTTGTCACTGACTGTAAGACAGCTTTATCTATGCAGAAATGCAAGCCAGTGTAAACAACATTTTCACTGCAATCATTTATATAGTTTCTCAATGAACAACATTGGAGGCCGCATCTTTTGCCTATGTGCTCAGCAAAACTGATCTGATCTACCTGATCTGATTCTGTTGCATTGGTAAAATTAAGCGAGCTGCCTTTTGGTGGAATCCACTAATTGCTGGAAATGTCACTCAGAACTTAGTGTCCAAGCCTGGCTTTTTTGAAAAAGTGTTATGAAAGCCTCCCTCAGGGCTAAATCTGACCTTCTGTGTTCAGCTGTAACAACAGAATCTTTTTTTTTTTTATGAAACACAGGGAAACGTCCATATAATGCATCATTTAATTACAAATAAGAGGTTTTGTATATCAACCTCAGTTTAAAAAAGGACAATTTTATTTTATGTTTATTGGGTAAACAAATGGATGTAAGGTTAAAAAAAGAAGAAGGTTAAAAGAGTTCGGCACACATGATGAAGGAAATGTTTCAAATCTTGTTGGATTTAACTTCAATTCAACAAGAGCATAATGAAATGTTGTTTACAGGATCTGGATTTGTTCCCAAAAACCTAGCATGCTGCATAATCTGCCTCAAGAATCATCTCCCTGGATGTTTTAAATGTCTCTCTGTTGCAGAATACCTCATTCTATGATTACATGACATTTGCAGAAAGTGTTGAAAAATAAATATAGATATGCATGTAATGCTCTTCAGTGTTATAAATTGTTCAAAACTGGGGACTGAAGACAGTGTCAGTCAAATTATACATGTAATATACATGCAATATTAACTATTTATCAAATAACACATAAATCTAATATAAGATAACTGTAAATTATGCCTAAAGAACTTTGGTGGGAATGTAGCCTCACATAGCAGGAAACCAGTTATTTCATTACCATCTGCTGTAATGGTTTAGTTCTCTTGAACATTTGACTCATGTTAATATTGAAGTCGTTGCCTAGATCATGTATGTTGATCTTATGCTGGAAATTGAACAGCACTGCATCTTGAGTTGAAGGTGATCTTATTTCCGCTGCTCCGTCTTTATCCTTAGACGCACCTGTTGAATAGACATCATATATCATCCAAAATGTAGATGATTTGTTTTTTGTATTCTTTTCTTGGGTTCTAGTAAAAGGTTCTTCTTAAAAAACTTTCTAAGTAAGCTGACCTTTGGCCTTCTGTTGCAGGAGATGAAGACAAGTGGACTCGTGAGTGCATCAGGATTGTTCTGATTGGAAAGACTGGGTCTGGGAAGAGCTCTTCAGGAAACACTATTCTGGGTAGAGAAGAGTTTGAAGCCAGTATAAGCTTTAAATCAGTCACAAAGTGTTGTAAGAAATCCCTGGGTGAGGTGGACGGCCGTCCTGTTGCTGTGGTGGATACTCCTGGTTTGTTTCATTCCCTCTTTTCACACAAAGAAATACAAAAAGAATTGTTTGAATGCATCAGCCTTTTGGCTCCAGGCCCCCACGTATTCCTGGTGGTTTTACAAATTGGAACAAGACTCACAGCAGAAGAGAAGGAGACATTAGAACTTATTAAACAAAGTTTTGGAATCAATTCTGAAAAATTTATCATCCTCCTTTTGACAAGAGGAGATTTGCTAAAAGGTCAACAGTCCATCGAGGAGTATATAGAAAATGAGTTAGATGATTCCTTTAAAAAGCTTATTAAGGACTGTGAAGGAAGATACCATGTCTTCGACAACAGCGACATCCAAAACCGCAAACAAGTAACAGAGCTGATGAGAAAGATTGACAACTTGGTGACTAAAAATGGATGCTTCACCAACGAGATGCTGCAAGAGGCTGAAACAGCCATACAGAAAACAATTCTGCAAATTCGAAAGGAGACAGAAAAAGAAAAGCAAAGAGAAAAGGAGAAATTAGAGGAAGGATACCCCAAGGAGAAGGATGAGAATGAGAGAAAAATTAGACCAAAAACTGAAAAGTAGATTAAACAGAAAGAAGACAAAACTAAGTAGATCGAGAAGAAGCTAAAGTATGATGAAAAAGAAAAAAATGAAAGAGCAAGAATGGAGAAATGAAGGAACCAGCCAAATGGAAAAGTGAGAAAGAGGCTTTGATGGGCAAAATCGACCAAAAAGACATCTGGGAGAAGGAGCTGGAAGGGATAAAGATGTCAAAAACTAAAAAAGAGGAAAAACCTTAAACATTATTATGAACATATGAAGGAAGGTTTAACAAAACACAAGGCAATAATGGAAGAAAAGATTAACATGAACATGCAAAAACTGAGATGTATACAAGCACAACTTAGAAAAATCGAGGAAAAATAGGAAGCCCGACAAAAGCCTAAAGAGTTTAATTATTTCATAAAGGATTATCGTAAAGATTTCGAAGCCCAGATGCTACAACAGCATGAAAAGTATATTCTTAAGGAGCTCCAAGATATGGTGACTAGAATTCTTAAATCAAATCTGGGGACATCTTTAGCTCGTAGATAAAAAAGAAATACATATAATAAAAATTGAATTAGGAAACTGGGACAGTGATGGTTTTATCTATTTTAAATGTTTAAACAACAAAATTCAAGTGTAAAATCCAGGAATGTGCCTCTCTATGCTTTTAGTATTTCCTAAGATTAATAAAAATGAATCAATTAATATAAATTATAAGTGCCATCTCGTCATTCATTCTTCTCTTTTTTTAGCTTTTTTTTTACTTCTGTCTGCTCTCTGTTTTACTCTTTTTAATTAGATTTTACTTTCTTTGCCTCCTTCTCTGCTCTCATTCAATCTTCTTTCTAACCGTCTTCTGATCTTCTTCCTCTTCTCTTCTATCAATCTTACACTTTTCTCAAACAGATATATAATACACAAATCTCTTCTAAACACATCCGTATATACAATACGGAAATGTACAATTTAATAGTTAAAATAAGATTCCAGTTTAACACACCTGTAGGAAGCTTCTTTTGGATGAGATACCCGGGTTATTAAGGTGTAGCAACAAAATGTATGACCCATCATACATTGTGACCCAAAGAGATGCTACATCTATCTCACCATACACTTCTTTATGTTAGGTAGGAATCCAGTGAAGTTAGGGTTAGTAGATAGCAGACTGGTGAGGAGACTCTGTTACAGCAGATGCTTTGGTCACATTATGATGGGATTTTGTTGTAACACCAGTATAATCTCATCTATTGTCACATCTGATTAAATACTAAACAGGCTAATTACCACAAAATTTGGAACTACAAGTAAAAACAACATAATAAATGAACATTAACATATGCACGGATCTCTTCCTATTCAGTTTACCTTTTACTACCGCTTATTTTTTATTATTTATTTATATCCAAATTGAGTTTTTGGAAGCTGGAATCTGGATTTATGATTGGTTTTTCTCTCTTAACATAGATGGCTTCCTTCACACCCCTCTGAAACCACCTATTTTCTTCATCCAAAATGTGAACATTCTGGTCTTCAAAACAATGTCCTATGTCTTCAAGGTGAAGATGTACTGCAGAGTTGTTTTTTTTTTACTTTTACGGAATGATAAAACACAAATATTATACATGTGGTGTCTGAGGTCTTGCTGCTTTAGAGGAGCTGCCTTCACATCAGTTAGGGAAAAAAGAAAAAAGGATCACAGTTAGTGAGAGAAGGAAAAAAAATATATAATTTAACATTATATTTATTTGGACGAGGGACCCTCTGGCTGATTTTTATGATAAATTAAAAGCCTGTAGAAGCTTCATGCCATTTTGCTGGTTCAAAAAATAATGGTTAAGATGAAAAAAGGCTTAAGTAAGGTAAGTCTGTTCCTCTGCAATTTGTGCTCATATCAATGATTTTGTTGAACATTACTGAAATAAATTAAGTTAATGCTTAAAGATGTTTCCTTCTTTGTGTGCACCATCTGAGAATAATCAAATGATAATTGAACAGGTATGTGTGTGTGTGTATGTGTGCTTGTGAATATGTGCAAAGTAAGTCCATGAAACACTGTCCCTGGGGCCATTGTCCTTAAAAGTACAATGTAATAAATGTTCATCCATCGGCTGAATACTGAGCAGGTTCACCGGTGTCCTCATGGGACACCGCTATTATGAGGGATAAATAATGACAAAAAATATAAAAATAAATAGATACACTTATAAGTAAACTAAAATAATGGTACATATCCATCCATCTTCTGTCACGCTTATCCCTGCTGGCGACGCTCACACCTAAGGAGAATTTGGAAAAGCCAATTAGCCAAACAGTCATACTTTTGGACTGTGGGAGGAAGCCAGAGTACCCGGAGAAAACCCACACCTGCTCAGGGAGAACATGCAAACTCCATGCAGAAAGGGAAACAGAATAGCAGAGCAAGCTTATGTTAAGCACACCCTTTATCACCTGAATTGGTCAAATAATTATCACCGACCCCTCCTTGGAAAGGTCTGAGACTGTAGTTTCCAATGATGCCGACCATTAGGGATGTGGCTTAAAATGAATGTCAAGCGTTGTTAGGTGGAATTTTAAATTCTTTGATTTGTTTACACCGCTAATAAATAAAAAAAGTATTTGTGGAATAAAAAAATTTGAAGCATGGTTTAGAAATTTTAAAGCCCTCTTTTGAAAGGCATGTGGATGAAACACCACAGTACTGTGTTTTGGCCATTTCTATAAATAGATCAACATGAGCAAGTGTCAGATGGGCCCAGTACCGGGCCCACTGGGCTGAAAGGGGCTAAGTGAACCCGATGGCTGTCCACCTCCAACTGTTAAGAGTACATCTCCATTCCATGTTAAGTAAATTGTCCCATGTTAAGCTCATTGTAACCTCTAGGTTTGTGCCCACCACAGTCAGCTTTTAGTATAGCTACGCCCAGCCAGCTATAGCCTCTATATGCTGACAATGTTACCCCAGCAGCCTGCCTTCTCTGCCTCCTCTCCCCGCTCCAGTCTGCTGATTTCTCCAGCGGATCCTTTGATCTCCCACTCTAGTTCCATATTTCCAGAGGCTAACGTGGCTGTTATCCTGGTCCTGTTTCTGGATTTTCCTTTGCCAGTTTTCCCACATTGCTCTCCAGTTACTCCTGTCTTAGCTACAGCTACATTTGTCCCGCAATGCAGGACAGCAGAGCCACAAACCAGGTGATGGATGGTCTGAAGTACCACTGAAAGCGACTGTCATCCAGACGTTACCTTTGGAAGTTGGGGTGGTAATCCCCATACTCGTTCTGTCTCTGGGAATCTGGTGTAACTAGGAAAGCAGACAGCTCTTTTCAGCTTTCTAATGTAAAAAAACAACAACATTGCCACTCGCTTGTCTTAACCCTCTTTTTTATTCTGAACTCTTTCCACTTAGGAGTTTTTTTGCTAATAATTGTCTACTACATACATAAAGAGTCTTCAACGCTGTTTAATTTATATTTAATCTATTTCAATTGTTTAATCTTGATCTTACTTTTAGTTTTGTTATTTTGTGCTTTTTACAATCTGGGAATCAACACAGTTTGGTTGTTATGCTGACAGCAGCATATAATAACCAAGACCCTTATCTTTCCTTATCTCACATATCAACTCAGCTCACTGTAAAACCAACTCAGCTTATTGGAGGATAAGTCACAGGTTGAGATCAGAAGTGTTTCTATTCCACCATGAAGACCATGGAGAAGAGATGAAGCGGTATTTGTCTAACATTCAAGGTGGGTAAATTGAATTATAATGCCAAAAATATTATTAAAACTAAAGCTTTTTTGTTGTTTTCATTTTTGTACCGATACTTGTTGTAGGTTTGTATTGTGTGTTTGGAACCCCAAGAGCCACAATGGACTTAAGATGTTGCCTTTATTGTGTTTTTATCACCTTCAGTAAATATTGCATGTGGTTGTGCCATCACTAAATAAATGCAATTATTTTTAACAGCTTAGCACTTAATCAAGAGCTAGTATAAAAAGTATAAACTTTAAAAAAAAAAATAGCATTTAAAATCCTGGAATGTTTTTACCATTGTTTACTTTTTTCATTCCCCAAACTAATACATTAATTAAAACTTAGAAATCATGGTTTAAATCAGTGATTCCCATTAAGGGTTACTTGTACCGCTAGTGGTCTACGATTGTGTTGCAAGGGGTACATGAAAATATTTTTATTTCTCAGGTGGTAAAACAAAATAGGGCTGTTCTACTATCTGAGGACCCAGTTAAAAAGTTTTTTTAACCAAAAAGTACGTTTTTCTTATATGTTTGAGTTCGCCCTCAGCTGTGACATATTCAAATGTGTTTTCCCACATATGTTTAAAGCAGCTCAGGTGTCACGAATGATGAAAACAAAGTAAAACAAATATAGTGACTATCATTTTTTGTTTTATTTTGTTCCCAATTCATAAAATTTAAATGTGATTACCGAGGAGTTACTCGGAGGAGCTCCAGAATTATAACGGTAGATTTATACTATGATTTTATTTTGTATTTATTTTGATTCCTTACTAATCTTCAGGCGACATACTTATGTTGTTTTTTAATTGAGTTGGAAAGACTTAAATGCCAAATAATTAACTGTTCAAGTTAAAAAATGTAAATATATTACTTTTTATCTTATAATTATTCATTCAGTCATGAATAATTTTTACTAAGAGGAGCACACATGGTAAGACGAAATGCTCAAAGGGCTACACAAGTCAAAAAAGTTTGTTCAGAGCTGAATATGAGGCCTGTAAACATGATTATGATGGAATAATCATTAACGCAAGTAGTTGTGTTTACCTCTTGTGGATCAGTTAATCTAATCAGTTGTACGAGCCCCAAGGTCTAAATGATATAAATCACACAAGGACTCTTCTTCATCATTACTTACTTAAAAATAAAACAAAGCTAAGATTATAAAAACTAAGCTCTGCAAGTGGGGATTATAGCATAAACCAAACTGCTTGTAGGAAATAATTCATCATTCTTTAGAGCGCTTTGTATCAACCTTCAGCTTACCCAGAGGTGTTTATTGTACAAATACAAATCATCTCTGCTGCTGTATCTGACGGTTAATAGGAGATACTTTTTGCCGATATGTTGTGTTTTGTTTTCTCCAAAACTGGTGTAGTGCAATTGTGTTCAACACAAATAGCCTTTGTCAGAAATGTTTGTGCTTCAATTTAAATGTAACATCTCTGTTCTAGCAGAATCTTTCCTTTTTGGAGGGAACCAAAACATGTATTCATTTTTATTTTTCTTGCTTTCTCTTCCTGAACGTTAGCAGTCAACCCACAAAGTTGGGTCTGTAGTCTGGGAGTCTGAGCTCAAGCTTCTGTTTTGGTATTTTTTTAAGCATTGCACACACTGATATGGGGCCAAATCTGTGAAGTTTCTTGTGGAAATAATGTTACCTACTGTAGAATGACAGACTTCAAATAATTATTAAATGTCCTTAAAACAGTTCTCAGACCGAGGTGAGGCACATTTCTGAACTTATAACTGATGTTTTGAAAGTGTGTTGCTGTGCAAGTGTATACTGTAGATAGTATATTTAGGAACAGAAACCTAGAAAAACTGTACTTATGCAGTCATAATGAATGAACAAACAATGGGTAAAACAATTGTATTTAAATATAACCCTCATATTTATTTAAAAGATTTCTTAATAACCTTTCTCATAACTGTTTTTCTTATGCTTTTGCAGGCTTATTCTCTTTACAATTTTTTAAAAATTCCTCTTGAAATACTTATTTTAGGGGAATTCTGCTTCTAAAACTGAGAACTGCGATTTTAAAAACATGGCAGCGGGACGATATGGTGAGTTAACCACAC
Source organism: Cyprinodon diabolis (assembly GCA_030533445.1). Classification (NCBI taxonomy): domain Eukaryota; kingdom Metazoa; phylum Chordata; class Actinopteri; order Cyprinodontiformes; family Cyprinodontidae; genus Cyprinodon; species Cyprinodon diabolis. The sequence continues at coordinate 47,005,970 of CM060073.1, read as the reverse complement.
AGACAATTATCAGTCAATAAAATGCTGTTGTGACTTATTGTATTTAATCAAGCAATTGTTAGACTGCCATAGGTTGTATTGTCAACACACACCCATCTGGCTGTGTGTTAGGACGACAAAAGACAGTGTGATTTGGCTCATCAAACCATTAGTAGTTATTAAAAAGATAATTCAGCTCAGCTATGCATATTTCAGTAAGCTACTATGTATGCATAAAAAAGAAATGAAAAATGGTTGGAACCCATCCTAAAGAAAATTAAAGAAAAGAGATGATATCACAGTTTGGCTGCAATTTTATGACTGAGAAACAATGTTTGTATTGAAAAAGCTAGAATTAGGTTTAATTAGCTTTTAGGCAAATTTTGAGAAATGGTAATTTGTTGAAACCATTTACAACACAAATCCAAAAGGTTTATAAAACATTATTTTGTCAGAAAAGATTTATCAAATGATTTGCCTAAATCAAAAACTTTTTCTAGAATGGATTTTTTGTCCTCTGTTACTGTTTCTGAGGGAATAGATTAGGGAACGTTCTTTTAAATTTGTTTATTAAGACAGTGGAGCTAATAACTAGCAGCCACGAGGGGCATCTTTTTAAAGGACTAATTTTTTTTACATTTTAGCAATCGAATATAATGAGTAAATCAAGACACACATAAATGTTGACTTCATATTAGTGTTTAAACTTCTGGTTGTCTCCAACTTCTTTCTGGACGGGGTAACGGAGGCAGCAGCAGTCACAGCTGCAGGCGGCCACATTAAGAATAGACACAGAGAACATGGCCTAATCAGACTCCATGTCTCCAGCCTCCCCCAGAATCTTCAGAAGCTCTTCAGGAGGTTTGGGTTGAACATGTCCCTGACTGAGGGCCCCACTAGATGCTCCCAGCTGACCCTCACTTCTCGCTAGGGCATGCCAAGTATTTCTGTCCTCTGGCTTTTTCAGTGCATAGTGTTCAAACCCTTATTGAATTACCATGACTTTATAAACAACAGCTCAAGCGTGTTAGCATTGAGTTAGATTCCCTGCAGTTTCACAAGTGAACACTTGTGAAAGTAAAATCTGTTGGGCCCCTTTTGGCATCAAGACAATTATTCTTATTGCCACCTTGCCAGACAGGACATGGTAAAAAAAAAAAAAAAAAAGATTCCCTGCAGTTGCTATTAGCTACTTATTCTCTTGCTTTACACACAAAATATTAGTAATGATGAAAAACTCAAATAGTTTAGAAGGAAACTCTTTCCATACTTTGCCAGATCTCTCTTGATCTGGGTTTTGAAGAGCTAAGGCATTTCCCAACTGAGACAATATGAGCCCAGGCTGTGTTGGATTGCTGTGTGTTCAGAAAACCTAAGTCATAGTTATACAACATGTTAACAATTTAAGTTTATAATATTAGTAGCCACCCTATTCATAGTAAATTGTCTGAATAAAAGTTAATCATAGCAATGATGGATAAGTTAAGATGTCCTCTAATCATTTAACATTTTAATGATAGATGGACAAAATATATTTTGAGGATGATAGTTGAGGTTTTTTTAAGCATGTATTTCTTGTCTACAACAGTTTTGAAAAAATGTCTCTTTAAACAATTCATATACTAAGTTTCTATGTTTAATTATTGCTTTTAAAAACACCTATTAACACTATGTTAACTAATCTGATTGCCAGTGGACATGAAAGTAAATATTATCTTTAATTAATTTTTTAATTTTAATGATAAAAATAATATCTGTATAATCAACAGAGAGTGGGGCCAAAATTATGTGAAAAGCTGATTCCTCAGAGACACATTGGTCATCCATCATTGAATAAGGGCTTGTAAGCACCTTGGAAACATTAAGTAACAAACAAACTTTGACACACCAAACCTATTTTGATGCTTTCATATCTCTGCTCAAGCTCGCTATCTTATAATTCATAATCTTGCGCCTTATATTTATTTTTCAATGAAAGCAATTTAGATATAAACAATCACTCACCCTATCTCCACCTTGGTTATTATTGCACCTCTTGTCATACGCCATGTTCCTCCTCTGTAGTTATCAATACAGGGCACTGCACTTTAATATGAATTGTGGCACTGTACTGTACCACAATTATGTTCTCATACATTTAATGTGATTATGGTGCAGTCTAGATGCATTCAAGTGAGGACTGTGTATTTTGTTAAAAATACATTTAAAAAGGCATTTTTTAAAATATCATCATTATATTATCATTAATAATTTTTACTGAGAGGGGCACACATGGTAAGACGAAATGCTCAAAGGGCTGCACAACTCAAAAAAGTTTGTTTAGAGCTGAATATGAGGTCTGTAAACATAATTATGATGGAATAATCATTAACGCAAGTAGTTGTGTTTACCTCTTGTGGATCAGTTAATCTAATCAGTTGTCAATTATTGCGGTGATATGTTTACGTAAGGCCGTCCTACATGCTCGTCCCCATTTTCACTTGCGGTGGTTAGTCTTACATAATGGAGAAATTGCAAATCTTCTTTGGAAAGTAAGCTTGTATGAGCGATGCAAACAGCAACTTTTAAACAGAGCGAGCATGAGGAGAAATGGGCTCGTGCACGCTCTGTTTAAAAGTTTCTGTTTACGGCCTTACGTAAACATATCACTAAAATGATTGACAATTAGGAGGACCACTTATTTTAATGATCCACCCAGAAAAAATGCAGTTTAAGGTGGTTTCCTGAGTGCTCTCAGTCTCGACTTAAAAGTGTTTAGTATAATAAAAATGTGTCAGTTTCAGGTCATTTTGCTGAAAATCTTGTATAGATAGAGCATAGTGAACAAGAAATCTCTTTTCCCAGTTCTGTGTAGACAAATGTAACAGAGGAATAAATGGTAATTTGAACACAAAGAACAAGAGTAAGCACATCTTTATGGGACCAAATTACATAAACAGGAGGGCAACAGACCAAGCATGGTCTTATAGATATAATTGTGCCAGTGTCTCTGTCTCGGTTCTTTCTTAAGAACCGTTTAGAACCCTCCTCCTTTACTGACTTATGTCAGTAGGCACATGAAAAATTAAATTTCATCAACTTTATTTTTACTACTTCACTGCAAAAAATTAGCTTTGTTGGATTATTACGATAATTAATTTTATGGGAAATTCAACTGCATGTTACTTTTCTGTGGAGCATTACAGAGTAAGCCCTTTTATGCCAGGATAGAATGTGTTTTAAAATGCCAGAACACGAAACAAGAAGTAAAAATTATGAGTTCTGATTTGATGACAGATTATAATTTATCGGAGTATAGTTGACTTACAGTTGAATTGATGGTCATTTTCTTTGGGGTCACCTGACTCTAAAGAGGTAAAACATTTGGGATTTTGTTTATAAATAAGCTTGCTGTTAGACGCAGAACAAAATTTGCCATCAAATTGTCCCGGGGCGGGGCGGTGGGAGCTAAGGGGTTAAGCAAAATTTTTATCTGGAAGACTCTCATCAGCCTGGACAAACTCTTGATCCCAAACAACGTCTGGACTGCACTTCCTCCATCATGTTACAAGATACCCTTCATTTAGGGACCTAGCCTGGCCAAGATTATCTCCTGCATGCCAGCAAACGTTCTCCCTCCTCTGCCCCATAAACACTCTTGCTTATTCCACTATCAGTGTCTGGGCCCCGGGCTGGAAGACTACTCTAATCTTTTTCCTTGGTTACTCTTCCAAGCAGATGTTGATTCACAGCATTATGTCTTCTACTGGTGTCCCAGCGTCAAGTTTCAAGGAGCAACAATTGGTGGACTATCTGACTTCTTTGTAATGTCTGCACATCTCGCCATATTTAAACTGGTGTTTTGATCTTGTTACAGCCAACACACACAATTTTTGCAGTTGTCTACTTTACGTTGTCTAATTTCTTAAATGCATGATGGAAGAGATGAGGAGAAGCTATGGCAGTTGGATGTAAGATGAGGTCCAGGCTCTTTTGAGTATTTTTTTCTGAGGAGCACATTCAGTGGGAGTTTGAGGCAGTGATGCGCAATCATTACAGCTATACCATGACTGCAGCTAGACTGGCCGAAATCATTCAGCCAGTCTAGCTGCTATATAAAGTACTATACTAAATTAAAGTCAGCAGGTTAATCTTGACTTGAAGGTATAGGCTTCCATTCTGCCAATTAATTTCCATTACGCTTTTTTATCTGTTGTTTCACAGGGCAAGGTCTGAGGATTATGCTGTTTGGGACAAGACTGTCAAGCAAGGAACACCTCTGTAATTTCATCTTGGAGAAAAAAAGTTTGGACCATTCATCCACATTTCAAAAACCTGAACCAGTTGAACAAAGGTTGTGGAAAGGAAAGTTAATAACAGTTGTGGCACCTTCAGAAAGTCAGATAGGAAATGTCCAGAAAGAGGAGCTGGAACATTGTGTCAGTCTTTGCCGCCCTGGACCAAATGTTCTGCTGCTCTTAGTGAATCCTTCAGACTTCACAGAGAAGGACAGACGGACCCTGAAAGCCACCCTGAGCTTGTTTGGTAAAGATACTTTTAAACAATCAATGGTCATCATAACTCATGAGGGAAATGAAACAAATTTTTCCCTCAATAAACTCATCGGAGAATGTGAAGGTAGACAGTACAGCCTGGCAGAAAATAATCACCAGAGATTAATGGAGAATATTGAAGATATTGTAAAAACAAACAGCAGTGCCTTCCTTAGCATCAAAGATGAGGGAGCAGCATTGAAATGTGACAAGTCTCTGCCATCCTTAAACCTGGTTTTGTGTAAAACGCGATTAGCACAGAAGACATCAGCAGCAAAGGCCATTCTAGGTCAGACAGATCTTCCTTCAGCCTTCAGCTCATCACAGTGTGTTAGAAACCAGGGAGAAGTTTGTGGACGTTGGGTTTCGGTGGTGGAGCTGCCTGCCTTGTATGGAAAAGCTCAGCAGGACGTGCTGAGGGAATCACACACGTGTATCACTCTCTGCAACCCTGAGGGTGTCCACGCCTTCATCCTAGTCCTACCTGTGGGTCCCCTCACTGATGAAGACAAGGGAGAATTACAGACCATCCAGGACACATTCAGCTCTAGAGTCAACAACAACACAATGATTCTGTTCACTACAGATTTAGATCCTGAACATCCAGATGTTGTTAAGTGTCTTAAAAAAGATAGGAACATGAAGAAGCTTATTAAGAGATATGGAAGGAAATACATTGTTATCAAAAGCAATGACAAGAAGCAGTTTTCTGCTATAATTGATTTTGTGAAAAAAATGAAACAAAGATGCTACACATCAGAAATGCTTTTTGAAGCCTGCTTGGATAAAATCCAGTTACAAGAGAAAACATTAACCAGCCTACAGAGGGAACCTTCCATTCTACGATCACAGACTTGGTCCAGTGGTAGGTATTTTGAGCCAACTTGTTTAGATATTAAGGATGATCTCATTTTAAAATAAAAGGGTTACATAAACTACAGCCAGACATATAACATCTTAGAAATTGAAAGCATTAGCAACATAAATAATCTTTCTTGAACAATCTACAATTTTGTTACATCCCCAATCCATCAGATTTTGCAATAGTTTTATTTCACTTTATTAAAATATCAAATACACTTAAAAGAATGGCGTGTACTGCCTTTGTATTTGTTCTAATATAATTGTTTTAGATTTATTTAACTAATTTCCAGACCACAATATACATGTTTTTTTTTTTTTCTGCATTGGTAGCAAACTGTTCTCAAAGCAGAATGAGGGTAGACAGATGGTTCTTTGTACATGGACTGTTCTTGAACACATAGGATAGTGTTGTAGTCAAGACAATATCAAGCAAGAGAAAGACATTTCTGAGACCAGGGAGCACTGAGACCAAGACAAGGCCAAAATATTTAGAGATCAAGACCAAGACAAGACTAAAGGCTGATTTATATTTCAACACTAGGTTGTCTGCATAGGTGACGCAGTGAACGGGGCTGATTTAAGGACTATCAAATTATGTCCTGCTTATTGCAAATATTATGGTTCTGCTGGCTTCCTCCTGCCAATACGTACAGCCTGCACTGAGGCAGTTTGCAACAGAGTGCAAAGCAGCCATTCATACTGTAATTAGGTCTTTTCAAGTTTGAGGCCATAATTCTCCCCCGCAAAAAGGTTGCTTGTTCCCTTCAACTTGGAGGAGGGTTCCTGTCTTAAGTCAAGTTAAATTATCTTGGGTTCCTGCTTTACGAGACAAGGGAGAATGGAGCAGAATACTGAGAAATCGATCAGTGCAGTTGCTACACTACAGTTGGGGTGAAGAGCCAAAAGGCAAAGCTCTAAATTTACCTGCCAGTCTACGTTCCTACCCTCACCTATGGTCATGAAATCTGGATCATGAACCAAAGAACGATATACTAGAAACCATCAGCTAAAATAAACTTTCTCTGAAAATTGGCTGGGCACTCAGAGATAGACTTAGGAGCTTGGTTATCCAGAAGAAGCTCGGAAAAGATAGAGAGGAAGCAGCTGAGGTGGTTCAGACATATTTTTTAGATGCCCCCTGGAAGCCTCCATGAGGAGGTCATGTCCCTCCAGGAGGAGACCCAGGGTAAAAAACAGGACATAATGACGAGAATATGTCTCTCTGCTGGCCTGGGAATGCTTATCTTTTTTGAAACAGTACCAGGGGAATCTGTTCATCGAACACAGCCCAAATTCATTTGCCGGCGTGATTTGAATACAAATCATGTGGTTTTTTAAGCCACCAAGGTCTAAACTTTTCAATAGTTGTTGCCATCTTCCTTGTTGTGCTTTCTCCAGCGAAGTGTAGCTTTGTCGTCCTTCCCTCAAAACCCCGCCCACTTTGCATCCACAAATTCAAAACACATCTCTGCATTGTGATTGGCCTGTCGGTTCAAGGGCCTGGGGCATTGATCGAGGCTAGACCATTCGGAGGCAAAAATTATTTTGGCCGCTGGCAGGTGGGGCTAGTTTACTAGGCTATTTCACTTTCGGACTCCAAATTTTTTCAAAAAGGAGTCCGCTGAAAGTCTAATTCAAAATATAATGTCAAAAATTTTAAATCTAAGTAAACAATCTTGGACCTTTTATCTGAATGTACTGTAGTATTGTGTGAGGGATTAGTCAATGAGTCAAAGCAATCAGACAGTTTTCCTTAGATAGGAACTTTTAACCAATCTGACTGTATGAATCTGGTTTAAAGTGCCTTGAGATTACATGTGTTATGAATTGGTGCTATGTAAATAAATAAATTTAGTTGAGTTATTTGTAAGGGGGAAATTACTAAGTCAATCAACTGTTTTGGTTTAGTTTTCCTGAACTATTGACTTCCCATGAAGTTGGAATTTATCACAGCACCGTAGAATCACACTTCTTGATGGTATTGTAAGTGGTGATCATACACTGGCAATTACAACCTCACTGCCGGTTTTACTTGAACAATTTCTTGTTCCCCCTTCTCTGTCTCCTGAAGATAGCAAAATAACTTTGCTTAGCTTTTAGTAGACATTTTAATTGATGCCAATATAGAGAAAAATTATTATCTCTTTTATGCTGGTTTCTGATCTTCCGCTTCAATTAAATTATAAGTAAGCTGGCCTTTGCTTCCTCTCTTTTTCAGGACATAAAGACAAGTGGACATATGAGTGCCTAAGAATTGTTTTGATTGGAAGGGCTGGGTGTGGGAAGAGCTCTTCCGGAAACACTATCCTGGGTAGAAAAGAGTTTGATCAAAACCTAAGCCAAAAGTCCATCACAAAGTCTTGTAAGAAATCAATGGGTGAGGTAGAAGGTCGTCCTGTTGCTGTGGTGGACACTGCTGATTTCTTTGATAGCAGTTCTTGCCAGGAAGAAGTGACCATCGAATTGTTGCGATGTATCAGCCTTTTGGCTCCAGGCCCACATGTCTTCTTGGTTGTAGTACAAATCGGAGAAAGGCTTACACCAGAAGAGAAGGAGACACTTAAACTTCTTAAAGAAAGTTTTGGAAAAAATTCTGAAAAGTTTACTATCATCCTTTTAACCAGAGGGGACATGCTGCAAAAGCAGTCCATTGAAGATTACCTAGAAAATGACTGTGATGAATCCTTTAAAGAGCTTATTAGAGACTGTGAGGGAAGATACCATGTGTTTGACAACAGCAAAACTGATAACCGAGGACAGGTAGTAGAGCTGATCAGAAAGATTGATACATTGGTGGCCAAAAATGGATGCTTCACAAATGAGATGCTGCAAGAGGCTGAAACAGCCATACAGAAACAAATTCTGATAATCCTTCAGGAGAAAGAGGAAGAATTTAAGAGAGAAAGGGAGAAACTAGAAGAAAGACACCAGAGGGAGAGGGAAGAGAAAGAAAGAAAAATAAAAGAAGAAAGAGCAAAAACTGAAAAAGAGATCAAAGAAAACAATGCCAAAATTCAGGAGATCGAGAGAAAACTCCAACAGGCTCAAGAGGAGAAACTGAAAGAACAAGAGAGGAGAAAAGTATTAGAATCTTCATGGGCACATCACACAAGCGCTACGACAGGAAGTGTTTATGAAAGCATTTATGAAAGTGTAGATGAATCAGAACATATTTATGAACCTGTTTCTGATTACTATAACACTGGCCAAATCCCAAAAAAAGGTAAAATCATAACACAGCGGCCCTTGGATAAAACTATGGAAACTTTACAACAGAAATGGCAAGAGCAGGACAAAAAGAGGCAAGAGGAAGAAGAAAAACTTGAATATTTATATGAAAGCTCTAAAGAGGAATTTACAAAACAACTGGAGGAGGATGAAAAAATAAAAGAAAAGGAGGTTTTATATGAAGAGAAAATGGATTATGTATTCAAGCAAGAATTAGACAAACTAATAGAGAAATATGAGGAAATAGCCCGTCAAAAAGCTGAAGAGCTTAATGAGTTCAAAGAGGAATTTAGAAAAGAATTTAAAGCTCAGACAAAAGGACATGCAAAAAAGGAAAAAAACTTACTAAAGGCCCTTAAGGAGTTCTCTGACAGGGGAAATAAATCCAAACGCAGAAAGGAAAACATTGACATGGTGAAAAGTGTGACCAAAAACAAAGAACTGAGGAAAATGATTTCAAAGCAATCAGAAGAGATGAAAAACGCCACAACTCGACAACAAATGATTAATCTGGAAAAAAAACACGACACAGAGCTGGATGAACTGCTTCTACAGCTTATGGATGAAATTAACATATACTAACTGCTTTATTTACTTTGGTTGGACAAATGGGATCAACATAGCAGACTGACGATGGATCAGAAGAGTTTATCAGCATAACCAAGGCTTTATCTCGAGGAAAATACAAATAAACTGCTGATGACTAAAAATAACTTATTTACTGCAACATTAATAAATTATTTCTACATTTTCAATTATTCAGTGGAGAAATATAGCAATGTTTTCAGAACCTTTAACCTAATACCTAAATTTATACCAAAATTAGTTCAACCAATGCTCCTATTAGAGACTCAGCTGTTGAGCTCATACTACATGACTGGTAAGCAATTTAAAAATAAGATTTAAATATGAATAAGAACATGGAGAACTCCATGGAACAGCTCTCGCAGATTTAATGCAGTGCTAAAAGTCATGCGGCCTTAAACTTTTTTCATTAAATCCTAAAAGGAGCAGGTATTTTGTTTGGTTGTGTTGTGACAGACCAACAGGCCAATTGTCTGCTTTTCTGCTTTTTTGCCTGTGCTTTTTTTTTTTTTGCAAATACATTTTTTTTTATTTGTCAAAATATTAAAACTTCTTAGTAAATCCAAATCTCTTATTATTAAGTAAAAAAATATTCTAGTATTGTTCTAATAGTTGCAGGTCAGGTATGAATCATTACGGACCCATCAGCTCTTCAAAAAACTGTTTATTTAGTGTAGACTTGATTATAACGGAGCAAAATGAGACAACATTTGATAGGCTCTGCAAATTTGGAACAAAAAAGAAAAGTGCCTTAAAATATTCTGAAACTTTTTGAACATATTCTGATGCACTGTAGACTTTGATCAAATTATCTGACTGACAAACGGTTTGAGCAATAAATACTGAGTGATTGAAACACAAGACTGAAAATCTGGTGTGGATTCAAGTTTAAGGTAAAAAAAACTAAAGTTTGTTCTTGAAATTAAGGTTCAATTTTAAATCTGTTAACTGTGTTACAACATTTGTTTTTGGAGACAATGCTTTGAATGATTTATTGTGTTAATAATTTAAAATGTTTTGCCTCTCCTTTAATATCCTGTTAAGCACTTATAATAGCTGAAGAATGATTACTGCTTTTTAAATAAAGTTGCTTTGCACATAAATTAAGTGAAAAGCTTTCTTTTTTCTATTTAAGACAATATTACAATAAGGCTTCTGTTAGAAAAAGGAAAGAGAAGATAATGGCTACTTTGCCAGCAGAGTTTTTTTTTTTAACAGTTTTTAAAAAATGATGGAAAACCAAAATAAATAAAAATTGTTATTTCTTTTTACTCTGATCAGAAAAATACTTAATAGCAAGTGCACATTCTGATAATTTTCTTTAGATTTCGTATACAATACTAGTTATTAAAAATGATTGCAGCAGCCCTAACTGCTCACTAATAGTAAACTAAAAGTGATTGGTCATTTCAGGTTGTTCTCAAAGTCTCCAACGCAAAAAGAGGGGAGTAGCTTGCTTACTCACTGGTTGGTGAAGACAGTAAACTCCAAATTATTACCAAACTGCCCAATAGCACAAAAAAAAAAAATCACTACATTGGTTGCTCTTTTTTATTTCTACAGGGTTTGGTCTGCTTTGTTGTTTTTTTTGTTTTTTTTACAGTGTCCTGTCTGGCAATGTGGCAGTACAAATAATTGTCTTGATGCCAAAAAAGAGCCCAACAGATTTTGCTTTCACAAGTGGAGCAGTACGGCTACCGCCATAGTGTTCTACTTCATTTATTCATAGAAATTGCTTTATTATAATTCATGCAGGGAGTATTACTGATTATATGGACACTGCAATTTAAGAAGAACAGGAAATGAAAAACAGAAAAAAATGAGAAAGGATTAAAGAAAGAGAATATAAAAGGGAGATAACGATAAAACATCTTCAGTCGGCTTCATCACCTGCAAAGAACAACACAACCAATTGATATAGTATAAGAGAAAAAATAAAGTAACACTTCGCTGAAGTATAAGCAGTACTATTGAATCTGACATGTATACTGTGGTAGCTAAAGTTAAGAATATGGGCTTTCTGTATGGAAGTGAATCTCTAAGTATCTGGAAATAAGCACCTGTAGTTGTTTGTGAGAGTGACCTTGTGCATGTAAAGTTTATCCAAAGAAACAATGCTCAATAATGGTTGTGAAGAGCCAAAGACGCGCCCCTTTAGAGCACGGAGGCGCCCAGAGGGACCCCAAGAGCAAAGGCGCCCAGGAGGGACCAACCAAGGAAATCCACCCCCCTACCAAGGAGGGAGGAGAGACGACCCCAACTATATCCTCCAGCCACAGCAATGCCGGAGCCCCCAGGAGCCGCAGGGACGAGTCCGTGGGCTCCGCCGGCAGCCAGCCACCCTGAAGTGGATCTGGCCATATGCCCCAGGGACCCAAGACCCCTGGGGTTCCCCACCTCCTGGCGGGGGTCCTGGCTGGGCCCCAGGCCCCACGGAGTAGCCACCAGGAATAAGCCAGTACTCGCCCGGGCATCCACCCCCAAACACCGAGCATCACCAGTGCACCAGTGAGCCCAGGCGCCAACCAGCGGAGGGAAAGCAGGACGGAGTGGGCTCCGCACTTAGCAAAGACTTGAGATGTTCTTGGGAGAGAGCAGTTCAGACTCCAACCTGAGAGATGCAAAAAAATGTAGAACAAATTAAAAATACAATACAAAGTTTCAATCAAACCTTCCTACCCTAGTGCCACAATTCGCAACACACAGTCCCTTTGAAAAAAAAAAAAAAAAAGTGGACGCACATCCAATAATCCCAGGACCGCGGACCGGTTGCCGGTCCCGGGATAAATGGATGATCCAGACCCAAAAGGTGAACTTAAAATCCATATTGGAGTGGGGGGCGGGGGGGGTGCTTCAGACCCCAGCGCACCCAACCCCTCAATCAACAACCCAGAACCCTCAGTGTTTCAACGTGAGAAGGGGTGGGGGGAGCCAACCGAGGTGAGGCCCATGAACTAAGCCCCCCGTGTACTCGCTTCCCACCCCCACAGACAATGCCCTACATAGTAGTGTGTTGTGAAAATGTTGTCGATGGAAGTGTCTAAAATGCAAAATCGAATTGAGGTAGGGGACGTCATCAGAAGGTGGGACCCTGCAGTAACGACCCCCTCCCCAAAAACCTACATGTGTGGCAGTGTGATGGAGCAGGCACGGGGAGCAGTTCGGGGATGGGGAGAAAAGGACTGGGGGACTTACTGCACTCCAATAGGCCCCCCCGTTCCCCGAGAGCCCCCCCCCCCGGAGGGGGGCCTCACCAGTCGCACCGCCATAGCCCGGAAGCCAGGGACAGGCGGCAGGGCCCATGAGCCAGCTGGAAATGTAATCCCATGACATGACACAGCACTGGTTCTGTCTTTGGTGTCCTGATAATAATGTGGGCTATGTTGATAATACTTTTTTTAAAAACCTTAAGAACCTCAGAGAGATGGCGTCCATCGCTTCTAAATCCCTTCTAAAATACATATAAAACAACAACATTTACTAAATCTCTCTGAATGAAAAAAAAAAAAACATGTTCTTAATTTTTATCAAACAATTCACCTTTCATAATACAAAAGACAATTGTTAACAATAGGGGAAAAAAAGAAGAAAGCATATACATATCTATCTATCTATCTATCTATCTATCTATCTATCTATCTATCTATCTATCTATCTATCTATCTATCTATCTATCTATCTATCTATCTATCTATCTATCTATCTATCTATCTATCTATCTATCTATCTATCTATCTATCTATCTATCTATCTATCTATCTATCTATCTATCTATCTATCTATCTATCTATCTATCTATCTATCTATCTATCTATCTATCTATCTATCTATCTATCTATCTATCTATCTATCTATCTATCTATCTATCTATCTATCTATCTATCTATCTATCTATCTATCTATCTATCTATCTATCTATCTATCTATCTATCTATCTATCTATCTATCTATCTATCTATCTATCTATCTATCTATCTATCTATCTATCTATCTATCTATCTATCTATCTATCTATCTATCTATCTATCTATCTATCTATCTATCTATCTATCTATCTATCTATCTATCTATCTATCTATCTATCTATCTATCTATCTATCTATCTATCTATCTATCTATCTATCTATCTATCTATCTATCTATCTATCTATCTATCTATCTATCTATCTATCTATCTATCTATCTATCTATCTATCTATCTATCTATCTATCTATCTATCTATCTATCTATCTATCTATCTATCTATCTATCTATCTATCTATCTATCTATCTATCTATATACACTATATTGCCAAAAGTATTTGCTCACCCATCCAAATTATTGGAATCAGGTGTTCCAATCACTTCCATGGCCACAGGTGTATAAATTCAAGCACCTAGGCATGCAGACTGTTTTTACAAACATTTGTGAAAGAATGGGTCGCTCTCAGGAGCTCAGTGAATTCCAGCGTGGAACTGTGATAGGATGCCACCTGTGCAACAAATCCAGTCGTGAAATTTCCTCGCTCCTAAATATTCCACAGTCAACTGTCAGCTGTATTATAAGAAAATGGAAGTGTTTGGGAACGACAGCAACTCAGCCACGAAGTGGTAGGCCACGTAAACTGACGGAGCGGGGTCAGCGGATGCTGAAGCGCATAGTGCGAAGAGGTCGCCAACTTTCTGCAGAGTCAATCACTACAGACCTCCAAACTTCATGTGGCCTTCAGATTAGCTCAAGAACAGTGCGCAGAGAGCTTCATGGAATGGGTTTCCATGGTCGAGCAGCTGCATCCAAGCCATACATAACCAAGTGCAATGCAAAGCGTCGGATGCGGTGGTGTAAAGCACGCCGCCACTGGACTCTAGAGCAGTGGAGACGCGTTCTCTGGAGTGACGAATCGCGCTTCTCCATCTGGCAATCTGATGGACGGGTCTGGGTTTGGCGGTTGCCAGGAGAACGGTACTTGTCTGACTGCATTGTGCCAAGTGTAAAGTTTGGTGGAGGGGGGATTATGGTGTGGGGTTGTTTTTCAGGAGCTGGGCTTGGCCCCTTAGTTCCAGTGAAAGGAACTCTGAATGCTTCAGCATACCAAGACATTTTGGACAATTCCATGCTCCCAACTTTGTGGGAACAGTTTGGAGCTGGCCCCTTCCTCTTCCAACATGACTGTGCACCAGTGCACAAAGCAAGGTCCATAAAGACATGGATGACAGAGTCTGGTGTGGATGAACTTGACTGGCCTGCACAGAGTCCTGACCTCAACCCGATAGAACACCTTTGGGATGAATTAGAGCGGAGACTGAGAGCCAGGCCTTCTCGTCCAACATCAGTGTGCGACCTCACAAATGCGCTTCTGGAAGAATGGTCAAAAATTCCCATAAACACACTCCTAAACCTTGTGGACAGCCTTCCCAGAAGAGTTGAAGCTGTTCTAGCTGCAAAGGGTGGACCGACGTCATATTGAACCCTATGGATTAGGAACGGGATGTCACTTAAGCTCATATGTGAGTCAAGGCAGGTGAGCAAATACTTTTGGCAATATAGTGTATATATATATATATATATATATATATATATATATATATATATATAAAAAACTACCACTAAATAAAAAATCATAAACGACCACAAAAGGTCACTGTTGGACCGATAAACAAATAGGTTAGTTTAACCATTTCGTTGTGATTTACACCACGTCTTGTCACAACGACAACAAAATAGTAATGAATAAACAGTAAATGAACTGCTGAAGAGGATTTCTTAACTTTAATAAATTAATAAATCTGCATAGAAATATTAGTGGATAAATGAGCTGTACAACAGTCGTTTTTTTGTCTGTTATCATCAATGTTAACAATATTTGAAAAACAGCCAGTTTTTTTATTCAGAATCAGAATTATTTATGAATCCCTTGTGGGAAATTATTTTCTTGCAGTACCACCATTAACAGAAGAGACAGAGCAAAATAAAATATAATAAAACAGAATAAAATAAGTAACACCTCATACAGTAAACTTACCCCCTTCCCCTATAAACATCATATTACAACCCCTCCCATATAAACAATGTAAAAAAAAAGATATGCGGTAAGAATAAGATAAGATATTGTCTCAGTAAATACAATCCATATTTAAAATGCTAGTCATTACCTAAATAACTATTATGGCACATGACATGGTTATTGCCCATAGTGAAGTAATGAAATAAATATATATTAAGTAATGAAATGAAATGACTGCGAGAGAAATGAATACACGGAGCATGGAGTAGCTGCTAGGTAAAATCTGTTGAAAAACAGATTCACGTTGTTCTGCTGCTAAATGGTCCGAAGGTCTGCTGAAGGTCCTCATTCTGCTCCAGACCTCTCTTGTGTGGTTCTTCTGAAGATTCCTCTTCAGCTTTCTCCTGTATTTGTCCATGGCTTCTCCAATCTTCACTCTCAGATTCCACTGAATCGTTCAAACCTCCTCCTTGTTGCTAGCTCTCCTCCTCCTTTGTTTCCCACAGCTTCATACAGTATTTGGGTAACAAAGGACCATCTTTGATGGGACGACTCCGAAGTGAGCCCATCAATGGGTCACTGGAGGTTGGACATGAGGCCGGGGGTGAGAACGGGTCTTTGGAGGCCGGCTGAGGGGCCGGAAGCAAAGCAGAGTCCCATGAGGCCTGCCGTAGGAACCTTGGAGGCCGCCGTCTCTACAGCAGGAACTTTGGAGCGCAGCATCTCTGTAGCAGGAGAGGCTATGGAGAGGCGGCGCAGCTTGAGAACCATGAAGAGGAGGCGCAGCTTGAGATCCACAAGGATGGAGATCCAGGCAGCTGATTGACCATGAGGCACTACAGATGGTAATGGATGTCTCTGGAGGGTCATAAAAGAGAAGGGACACCCACGGAGCGCCCACTGAGAGGCCTGGGAGGTGAGGAGCCCCAACTGAGGGGCCTTGGAAAGAAACTCTCACAGATCTCTGTTTCACAGCATGATCCATCATGGGGCTCAGGGGATTTGGAAGGTACAGAGCATGCTCAGGGTCACTGGATGGCAAATAACATGCTCAGAGGTCTCTGGACGACACAGAGCGTGCTTAGGGGTCTCTGGACGGCACAGAGCGTGCTCAGCGGTCTCAGGATGGCATAGAGCGTGCAGGGTCTCTGGACATCAAAGAGAGTGCTCTGGGCCAGCTTGGGGGTCACTAAGAGGAGAGGAGAAAGTCCTTGCTGAGTCCACAGGGGAAACCGACCTGGTTTGGTCGCCTACTAAGGCTGGCAGCAGGCTGAGCCATTGGAGAGGGAGTAGTGACATCAGGCTGACCCATTGGGGAGGAGGTGGTGGCGTGAGGCTGACCCACTGGAGAGGCCTTTGCATTTTTCCAGCAGCAGCGGTGCCTGCTCTTGGAGTGGTCAGTTCAGGAGACACTGCGGAGGGTGAGGTAGAAGTAGAATTCCAGGGAAGTGGATAGAACTGACAAAGCAGTGGCTGATCAGGCAGCAGCTGCAAGTTGTTGCGCCAAAATGTCCAACAATCCTAAAGCAGAAAGACGTGTATTTTGTGGAGTTATCAGTTTTCTGTAGCAGATTTTAGAGGCGAGATCCTATCCAATAATCTGCCAGTTTAGAGCATTTCTGCCACATAATGTCATCTGGGGGTCAAGGCAGATAACTGCAATCCTTGATGTGAGAATGATGAAGGTGTGGTTTTAAATAACTACTATAAAGTCAAAATTAAAGTTTAAAAAGGGAGGTGCTCATACATGGATAAGAAAGTTCCTGAAAGCCTTTAGTGAACAGGAATTGGCAACTGGTGATGTTGAAGGTGGTTAATCATTTAGAAGTGCATTAAATGAGGAAAATCAAAGAAAGCGCTGGAAGACTAGATATTCTCCTTTCACAACCATTTCCCAAGCGTGCCTTAGCATTTTGGGCTGCTTTGAGAGAATAATATCCCTTTAGTACTGATACTGCTGTTAAGGAAAAATAGTGCGAGAAAACCAGGCGAGTATCCTAAGATGTATTTAGCTAGAATGTTGCGTCTGTGGGAAGAACAGGTTAAAGAAGTTAGTAGGAGGTGAAGTTTTTTCCTTAAGACCATTGGATGGCTACTCTGGTTTATTATCTTACTCGTCACGATAAAGCAAAGGAAACAGTTCAGGAAGAGGTAGGGGAACTATAAGATCTTAATTAAAGAACAGCTCAGAGACAATAGCGATAAAATACATGAGACGAAGAAAGATTATAACACTCAATCTCAGGACACTACCTATTTAGTTACAGCTCCAGAGAGTATCCTTCTCCGGTGGCCCCTTTTCATGATTACAGAAGTATAGTCAATTGCAGTAGTGGATTTAACAGAAGAGTTTTAGCTTCTTTGTGGTTTAGCATATGATAGTCAACCACAATTAACTTAGGGCCATATAGTTAAAATGTAGTTCAAACCACATATTGCCATGAAGTTCAGGGAACTAAATTAATGTCCTACAGTTGTTCTACAAATATTTACAGGCTAAATTATCAAGGTAGTCTGGATGTTCTTATGAAAAGAGTGGTTTGTAATCGCACACATTGAAGAGTTAATCCATGGCGGCGCTCCAAGGCAGCGGCCAAGAACAGCTCTCGACAATTTCATGAAATATGCTGCTTAAAACGATACAAACTAGACATCAATCCCCCATCTATGATCAACAACTCCTGCTGGAGCTACAGTCACAACATGTTTTAGATACAGATTTAATTGACCGTTTAAAAAACTGCAGAGTGCTACGGACGAATAGAAACAAAACAGCAGAACATAACGGCCGGAGGAAGACGTAGAAGGCTGCAGAGACAGGCTAACTGCGAAGCTAAGGAGAAATCCCCACAGACCACCGCTTCCATCAACCCTGCTCTCCAACATCCACTTGTTGAAAAACAAAATAGATAATCTCCAACTCGAACTCTCTTCAAAAAGGAGATTTGTAACTGCTGCGCCAAAATTCTGATGTAGTCTTGGCTACATTCAGCAATACCGGAAAATGCTATTAGCCTGTAAGGGGCTTATGCTATACCGCGCCAATAGAAACAAAGAACTAAGCGGTAAGACTCAGGGTGGCGGGCTCTGTGTTTACATCAACAACAGCTGTTGCAAAAATGCTAGATCAGTCACCAGCTTCTGCTCTCCTGACATTGAATTTCTGACTGTTAACTGCAGACCGTTCTATCTGCTGTTGAAGCCGTCACAGCTTCCCTGGGTTCAGAGATTTGAGTGCAGGTTCAGTTCAGATGGAGTGAAATAAATGACAGAGAAAGCCCAGCTTCTGTTCACCTTTGCAAAGGGAGAGGAATTGCAGCCAGTATCTACAAGCAACACTAGGTCCCTCTCCCGGTTCAGGGTCGTTTTATTAAAATTTATCAGTGAAAATCTTACAACTCTACACAGTCCCACAAGCAGATACACAATATTCATACTCCCTATAATGTCCTTCTCCATATATGGAGTTGTTTCCTTTTTTTCTGCTACAACAAAATCAGCTCTTTCTGTGTGTGTGCGAGCATGGTCACTCAGCCTTCCTATTTACACATTCCATCCTCCCTCTGCAAGCTTGGCCTAACAACTATGAATAGTAAATTTACTGCACATCTTTAGATTATTACTGCTGTTTATGTGCCTCCCAGCGCAAGCTGTTGCTTTGCTCACACAGCAGACAAGTTGTAGTTAAGATCTTAAGGCTTTAAAGTCTCCGTTGGCAGGATGCAGCTTTGCAGGCCACATGTTAGTCTGAGCAGTTATAACCCCACAGGTGGTAGGCTTGACAGAAACGCAAAAGGCAAATATTTGAAATCACCCTAAGCCTTCCACAGGTAAACATATGTTGTCATTTGTAGGAATGGTGCATTTTAGCAAGAACTATATCCCAGATTATTGAGCTGTTTTAGCTCCTATGAGGAAACACATTACTAATGCAGGTAGTACACATTTGAATGCTCCACTGATGAGGACAGCAGAAGCCAAAGAAGCTGTTAAATGCTTGAAACAATTGTTAAATCAGGCTTCTGTGTTGGCCTCTGCAGACTCAGGGAGGATGTTTTTATCTGGATGTGAAGTACATTGAAAGGGATCTTAGTTCTGTTTTATGGTTAATGGGAATTTTAGGTTGGAAGGTTTTATGCTATTATAGTGCAAATTTAGATGTTGAAAAGGGACAACAATCTTGCACCAGAGCTCTGTGTGCAATTTCTAGAATTGTGATGATCTGGTGCTGATGACAAGCTTAATTGCCCATTTCATTCACCTGTCCAATTCTGCCCAGTTTTCTCATCACTGCTCATTTGATTTACCTGTTCCAGCTTCTATTTAAACTGCTTGCTCCCAGTCATCAGTGTCAGATTACTCTCGAGCCCTCTGTGAGAGTTTTTCTAGCCTTAATTCTTGTGTTCTGATTGCCTGATCCTGACCTGTTTTTGTCTTCAGACCTTTGAGCCCGTCTGCCCCTGTTCTGATCTGTTTGCCTGACCTGTCTTTGGAATCCTGTTGGATTCCGCCTCCTGACTTTGCCCTCTGGATTATCCTGCCTTCCATCATCCGCTCTGATCTGGTCTCCTGTCAGTTCTGTGTCCTTCAAGGCTTCATTGTCTGTAACTCTTTGCAGCAACCACCGTGTATTGTCAGCCAAGCGGCTGATATGAACCTCGTTCTCTGGGCATAGACTGTAATATAAACCAGGTTAGTGACTCAGGTGGTCAGATTATCCTCCATCAAGTTTTCATGGTCACTAACCTGTGTTTCCTCTATTCAGAGTTACCTGCCTCAGACTCTTTAGCCGCTGCTGCAGATCCACAAACCGTCAGTGTTTTACTTAATGCTTTTTGAAGTGGCTGTCTGTCTGGCCTGAATACTGGATCCCTCTGTTCTCACTTTTGAGAAAAGTTATTAAAAGGACAGGTCATATTACCCGATTCCAGAAAATCACTGTGCATACATCTAATGGAGTAACTAGCTAAATTTCTTGCAAGAATTTCCCTCTTGGTCACAGAAGGACTAATAAATTATAGGGGAATATTTTTACACCCCACAGTTAATTATGCTCCTACAGTGCCTAGTTAAATCCCTTATGAACGTGAACCTTTGGCAGCAGAGAAGATTAATGTTTTCCCAAATGTTTTAACAGAACCCCTTCAACATGCTATAGCTATGCTATCCCAGGACAGGGAGTTGTTAATTCATATGCTGTGGTCATGTCTCCTCCTCCTCCTTCTGCACATTTGGCCGAAATATTTTCTGTAACTAGAGTCTGTGAGCTTTACGAGGACCAGAGCATCAAGATGTATACTGATTGTGTTTATATAGTCAAAGCTGTTCATGTAGATTTGGCACATTGTATTCAAACTGACTTTCTCACTACAACAATTGAACCGGTAAACCCTTTGTCTCAATTGGTTAAGTTCAAAGAGGCTTCAACTAAGCCAAATAAGGTATTCATGATCAAATGCTCTGGTCAACACTCTGGAACAGGAACAGTTAATTTTGGGAATAATGCTGCAGGTGCAGCAGCTAAAGAATTAGCTGTCATGGTTCTGAGCACCCCTGAGGACACTCTGTGCTGTCCCAAGACCTCAAGTAATGCAGCCTGTTCGTGGGTCTGAAGTTGCACCGCCTGTTTGTGGGTCTCATGCTGTGCCACCTCTTTGTGGTTCTCAAGCTGCGTCGACTCACCATAGTCTCCTGGTGCCACAGTCGGAGGTCCCCAAGGTTCCTGCAGAGATACTGATCTCCAAGGCTCCTGCTGTGGAAACGGGGGCCTACAAAGCTCTTGCTGCAGAGACGTGGGCATCCAAGGCTTCTGTTGCTGAGCACTAGCTTCCAAAGTTCTTGATACTGAGACGCCGGCCTCTAAGGTTCCTGCCGCTGATACGCCGGCCTACCGACCATCTTCCAGTGCCTATCCTTTTTCAGCCGACCTCACGGCCGTCCTCCAGAGGTTCTCCTTCTCCGCCGGCCTACCGGCCATCCTTCAGAGTCTCTCCTTCACCTTCAACGTCAGCCTCCCAGCAGACATCCGGAAGCTTCACTATGTTTCCGGCCTCACAGCCAGCCTCTGGCCTCCAACAACCGTTCATCGCCTCAACATTTGTTTTATTTTCTTTTTGAGTTTGCAGTTATTTTATGTCATTCTGTTTTGTTGGACATTGGTTTCTTCTATATTTTGTGTTATATCTTAACAGTGTTGCATTTTTTGAGTCACTCTCTGTTGCTCCCAGAACCAGTCTCCTTTCCCCTAGCTTTGTTCTGTTTACTTCTATCCACATCTGCTCCATATGAGCTGATTGACCCATTCTTACTTGATGGCGGCGCGCAGAGTCGCAGCGGCATGGGATACTAAACTTTTTAGTAGCTTTTATGTTTTTTTGGTGGTAGTTTTTATTATAACGCACAGTTATAGCACTCTTGCACTACAATACAGCCGGACCGAACTATTACAACTCAATCGCGGTGCACAGTACCTGCCGATCGGACACTATACCATCCCTCCGGAGTTCATCAAACCACCAACCGGGACTACCGCAGCAGCGAGCCGGAGGAGGAAGCGCTGTGAGCGGGGGCAGAAGAGAGGCAAGCGGGCGGGCGTCTGGGCAAGGCTAAAAGCTAAGCCCTTCAGACTACCGCTTCCTACCATCTTCCTTTCTAATGCACGGTCAATCAGGAATAAGATGGACGAGATCAAACTGCAACTGTCCAAACTGAAAGCCTTGAACAACTGCTGCTGCATGATCTTCTCCGAGACCTGGCTAGACAGCTCCACTCCCGATGCTGCTATCGAGTTGGCGGACCGCAGCGTCTACCGAGCCGACAGGACAGCGGACTCGGGTAAGAAAACCGGTGGTCGCGAACTCCTGGTGCACCAACAATATGGTTGTGGATAAACTGTGTAGTCCAGACGCAGAACTTTTATTGCTTAAGTGCCGACCGTTCTACCTTCCTCGTGAGTTCAGTGCTGTTTACATATGTGCTGTTTACATTCCACCAGACGCTAACGCTAAGGTAGCACTAGCACAAGTATACAGTAGCATCAACAACTGCCTGGTAGCACACCCAGACAGTGTTTTTATCGCAGCTGGGGACTTCAATCATGCGGACTTAAAATCTGTTCTGCATAAATTCCACCGAAATGTCAAATGTGCTACCAGAGGAGATAGAACTCTGGTGTATACTAATGTAGCAGATGCTTACAGAGCCCAGGCATGGGTCTGTCAGACCACCTCTCCCTCCTGCTGCACCCACAGTACACACCCAAAATCAAGAGTGCTGAGACCACCATCCGAACTGTAAGAATATGGCCAGAGAGCGCTGTTCCTATGCTACAGGACTGTTTCCACCACACAGACTGGGATATTTTCAGAGAGCAGGGCACAGTAACGCGGGATATACTGGACAATTACACCACCTCTGTTCTAGACTACATCTGCTTCTGTTTGGACAATGTTACAACTTGGAAACAAAGCCGTGTGTATCCTAACACTCCACCTTGGATGACACACGGAGTACAGCAGCTCCTCAGAGCTAGGAATCGTGCTTTTAGGTCTGGTGACAATGAGGCATACAGCAGGGCCAGGACTGCGCTGAGGAGGGGCATCAAGTCTGCCAAACAACATCACAGGAGGCGCATCGAAGCCAGATTTGCAGACATGGCTAATCCCAGGCAGGTGTGGGAGGGCATCAGGGCCATAACTGACTACAAAAAGAAAACACCATCTACCCCAGCCAACAGTCCCACCCTGGCGGAGGATTTAAATGTCTTTTATGCCGCTTCGACAAGGAGAACACCGACCTTGCCCTCCCCCTCTCCCCCCCACAGCCCCAGCCCCAGTCCTGACCACACACAAGGTGAGGTGCGCTCTCTGCCGCATCAACATCAGGAAAGCACCCGGGCCGGACGGTGTACCGGGCCGGGTGCTCAAAGACTGCGCTGCGGAACTCACAGACATCCTCACCTCCATCTACAACATCTCGCTGTCCACCTCATGGGTACCAGCCTGCTTCAAAGCCGCCACAATAGTCCCCCTTCCCAAACAGTCCCATGTCACAGGCCTTAACGACTACAGGCCTGTGGCACTCACTCCCATCCCCGCCAAGTGCATGGAGAGACTGGTCATGAAGCACATCAAAGCCGCAACTCCACCATCACACGACTCACACCAGTTTGCCTACAGGGAAAACCGCTCCACAGAGGACGCCATCGCCATCGTGATCCACACACTGCTGGAGCATCTGGAGCACCAAAACACCTATGCTCGCCTCCTCTTTGTGGACTACAGTTCAGCATTCAACACCATTCGGCCCTACAAACTCCGCCACAAACTTCACCGACTGGGACTCAACACCACCCTGTGCAACTGGACTGTGGACTTCCTCACCAATCGTACACAGAGGGTCAGAGTGGGCAACAACATCTCCTCCAATCTTTCTATAAACACCGGCACGCCCCAGGGGTGTGTTTTAAGCCCTCTGCTCTACACCCTGTTCCCACATGACTGCTCTGCCTCTTCTCCCTCCAACCTGATCGTCAAATTCGCCGATGATACCATCGTCCTGGGCCTCATCACCAACAACGATGAGAGGGACTACAGGGCAGAGGTGCAACATCTGGCATCATGGTGTGACAGCATAAACCTTGCTCTTAACACCAAAAAGACCAAGGAAATGATTGTGGACTTTAGGAAAAAACAGCCTAAAAAGCACGAACCCCTCTCCATCAGTTCAGAGGTGGTGGAGAGGGTCAGTACTTTTAAATTCCTAGGGGTGACCTTGGCGGAGGACCTGTCTTGGGGCACTCACATCGCCTCTGCTGTTGGGAAGGCCCAGCAGCGCCTTTTCTACCTGAGGAAGCTGAGGAGCTACCACATCCCCAGGCCACTGCTGGTGAACTTTTACAACTGTGCCATCAGCAGTGTTCTGACTTATGGGTTCCTAGTGTGGTTCTCTAGCTCCTCCAAAGCAGACCAGCAGGCACTCCAGCGTGTGTTGAAAACAGCAGGAAAAATCACTGGAATGCCTCTCCCAGAGATTAGTTCCATCTACACCACACGCTGTCTACGGAGAGTGCAGAACATCATGCGTGACAGCCACCATCCTGCCCATCACTTGTTCCAACTTCTACCCTCAGGTAAAAGGTACAGGTCCCTTCAGAGCCGGACCAAAAGACTGGCCAACAGCCTATACCGCCGGGCCATAAGACTTTTGAACTCACAGGACTTTTGAGGAACGGACTGCCTAAATTCTGAATGTTTTGCCTTATTCATTAGGGCTCCCTTATTATAGTCTGGTTGGGGAGCTGTGTATTTATCCTGTGTGTGTGTGTGTGTGTGTGTGTGTTGGGGGGGGCAAGCATTATGGCACTTAATAATCTTTGCTGCACTTTAAGTGGGATGGAGGGGGGGGCTGGGGGGGTCAAGCACTAGTGTCACTTTTACCTCTTGTGCACTTTACTTGGAACTTGCTGCTACTAAGTGTTGTACCCCAAACACAATTTTGTTGCCTTTTTTTGACAATGACAATAAATTCTTGAAATTGAAATTACTTCTGTCCCCCAAATATACACCTCCTGTGCAGTTCCTCATACCTGGATCCTACTCGTTAATTCACTCCACATGTATATTTTCCCCTGGGATTTCCTGGTTTTGGATTCCTGATGATTGTTTCTAGATTTTTAGCTTCTGTTTGATTAAATCTGCAAAAACTCTTCTCTATCATGAAAACGGCAGCAGCCCCACATAAGAAACAGACGTGAATAGAAAAGGGAGCATCGAAATGTACAAATCCTGGCATTTGGCGGTCACATGATGGGAGAATGGTGGCCTCTTCTAAACCTCTCAATATGATTTATGAGGAAGCTCTTCACTGGTAATAATAAATGAGGGAATAAACTGTCAAGGCTCAGAATAGATGACCCAGAAGTCAAAGGAAACAGACAGGTAAATTTCTCAAAAGCGTTTATTAAAAACGAAGAATCTGTAAGGACGTCTAAAGCAGAAACCTCTGCAAAAGGAAAAGTCTGATCAGTGAGCACATAAATCTGACAGAGTAAAAAGGGAAACAAATATGACAGCGCCAGCCCTAACAGTAGGATAGCTAATGAAAAATAACCACGTTTGGTAGCATTGATCAACTGGCAAAGTGGTCTAACAGTTCAGTCCATCTCCTTAGAGCGCAGGCAGGAGACAGATCCAAGTGAGGGAAAAAGAGCAGAAGAGAACCGTTCTGAGATCCAGGAGCCCGTAGCCCAACCAGGGTTTCCAATCCAAACGGGAACAGACAAATCCGGGGTTCCAGGAATCCAGAGAGCATTCAGGTAGGTTCGGAGTTCTAACAGTCCAGCAGCAAGTTCAGACAGACACGCCAGTGTTTGAGAGGAACAGAGACAAGGCATGGTACCAGGAGAAATGAATAACTTTAAAATGGCTCCATCCAGGAGCCAGGATCAAGGGACTTAAAACTGGCTCTCCCCACTCACCGAATGAGGTTAGTAATTAGATTAGATACCGGGACTGCAATCATGACATCTCTTTCCTTCAGCTGATGGAGGAGAACCAAGCTTGAGGTATAGGAGTTGTTACTCTATATGACACGTTCATTATCAATTGTTCTGTTAAACTTGATTGGAATAAATTGTGTTAAGCTTTAAGAAGTTTGTTTTTTTCTTTTTGTCTTACATGGAGATTACTCCTTTTTTTGAATATGAACCGAATCAAACAGGATTACCCACACACCGGATTCGACACAGTGGGTCCTACAAAACTGTATTGTTTTTTTGTTGCCACAGAGACAAAGCATGTGAGGATTTACTAGTAAATCTGTTTTACAATTGATTCTACGGAATCTCTGATTTCATTTAATGTCTATTTCCGCTAGTTTGATGCAGTTATCATTAGAAATATCTTTCATAGGTTGCTCCTGTACTGCATAATTATGTTTTACATCTTGTTCTTCAGATTTTTCTACATTACGAAGTTTTATTTGATACATTGCTATATTCTCAATATTAAGAAAGCTACTTAGAAAATATAGTGAGCTAACCTACAAGTTATTTTAAATTAAATTATGCTTCACTACACAGAAGTTAACCACCAGAGAAGTATGCTAAGCATGCTAAGCTACAACAAAAAGACAAAACTAGCTTAACTACGTCAAAGCTTTTTTTAACATCAACCTTACTGAAATCTGCAGGCCCAGAGGCCTTCCTTGAGCAATTGTGGTCAAAAACAACAAAAGTCCCAAACGCATACTTTATCGCCCACATTTTGTTCTTGTCATTCCAAACGAAGGTTGCAGAGCCACCAGGTTAGTTTTGCAAAGGTGAGTGGGTACGAAAAAGATATGGGTCGGTGTTAGGAATTTTGCGGGGAGTTCTTTACTTATGCAGTAGGGCGGTTGCGAGTACATTGGCACAACATACAGTACCAAGCGAGTACTATATAATGAGAGCTGTACCCAATATTTCCTAGGGCTGCACCTCCTTCCCCTATTTTATTTCAGATATTTTTAGACTATGCAGTTTGATTTGATTTGATACATTGCTATATTCTCAGTGTTATGCAACATTACTTAGGAAATGTAGTGAGCTAACCTACAAGTTATTCCAAATTAACTTAAAGCTATAGTGTGTAATAATAATGTAATAATTACAGGGATATACAGTCAGAAATGTAATATATTATACATAACTATGTTATTTATCATCATCTACGAGCTCAGCCTCTTAACCTTAATATTTGCATTGCCTTAGAATTCGTTATTTATAATTACATAGGAGCGGGTCTCGCAGCCATGGAAGCAGACATCTTTGCGCTACGGCAGCGCAGAGCCAACAAACTAGCGATTGCGAGATCGCCCATTACGCTCGAAAGTAACTACGGCAAGTTGAGAGAGATGAACTGAGACGGTACTGAAATCTATACCCTACACAGACTAATGAAATACTATCTGTAAAATTATCTATGTAAATAAACCTCATCACTTGAGAAGGTAGGTGATGCGGACGTCGTGGAAGACATTTTATCCCGTAACGCTTGCCGTACTGTTGGGGGGAGAAGCGGTGGGGGGGGATGTTCATGTTGCTGTGGTCTGTAGTCTGGACATTAGATGTCGCTGAAAATTACACACTGTAGCTTTAAGCTCCACTACACAGATGTTACCTACCAGAGAAATAAAGCATGCTAAGCTACAACAAAATAACAAAACTAGCTTAACTACATCGAAGCTTCCCTTTTTGTTACATCAAACCTACTTAACTCCAAGTCATTGCTATCTAGAGATCAAAGAAACTAATACAAACAGATTAGATAAGTTCAGTTGTTTATCAAACTCTTCTCTGTCAGTGAAACTAATACTTTTGTTCAAATCTAACTTTATTATCCAACTATAAATTATCATTAATTCTAAGATATTTTGATAATCATGTATCTTACAACCAGAAGATCAATATGTCTCCGACAATAAACAACTGAAGATTGCTCCTATAATATGGTTACAGGAAAACGGAGTCACAGTTGCTTTTTTCATACCTAAGCTTTGCTCTGCTCTTGTACCTTTATTATTGTGTTTTAAATTGCTTTTTCTGTTCTGACTCTTGGATTCATGTAAAACTCAACAAATTACGTATAACTCATCAAATATAACTGAAACAAAAGTTACTTTGTGTTAATAAGGTTTTGGTGGAATTTCAAACACTTAATAAACAGAAAATAACAGCAAATGTTGAACAATTGTTACACTGGCTAGCCATAAGATGCGCCATTCTGCTGAAAGGCAGCTGTCTGTGGCATGCATGGCCTCAGTAGATCCGTTCCCCCCTCTTAGCCCCCCAACCCTAATGTCTGAGACGTATTTTGCTGAACGGTTTCACTGAAACTGAAATTTCGATTGCAATGTAAATTGTAGATGACAATAAAGAAGATTGATTGATTTATTGATTCTGTTTTACTGCTGTGTGTCAATGAAATTATCCTGGTGTTTGAATTGAGGAGAATCTAAGCTTTCTAACCATGTATAAAGTGTCTCTTTATGCAAAAGTGTATCCATTGTTATTATAATGCCCACTTCTGTGTTAAATGGAAATGCAAACTGGGAGCTGGCGCTTATGTGGGTTTCATGGAAAGTTGTAGCAGGAATCAACACGTTTCCTTAGGAGGAAAAGATTAGAAAAAATGTTTGATACTTGAAGAGATTGACTCTACCAACCAACATGGGCCAGCAGGCAAATAGTGATCCTCTATCAGTTCCTTAAGAGGAATAAAGCTGATAGATGATTGCTACAGTTGTGCTGCCTCCAGCTCATCCTGCAGAGATACAGTATTCAAAAGGAGAGATAGCACTAATCACAACACATAGACTCAGCCAATTATCAAGAAATATCACTTCACTATAACTACTTGTCTATATCTGTTAATCAAATAGATGCAGAATCCGTAAAGGTTTCTAAACAGCTTGAATTGTATTCTTATTTCTTTTTATTTAATCAATGATTTTCCTTACTTTACAGATATTTTCTTTTCGTATTTTTATATTTATTTATCTTTCAAAAAAACATGATGACTTCTTTAGTGCTGACAACACAATGCATTGACAAATAAACCTTTTTATTTCATTGTATCATTAACTAAGCTCATCTTCCCATCCATTCAGCTCAGTTGTGTAACAGGTAAGGATGAACAGTGCATTTATGACGGTGTGGACATATTCGGTTAGGAGCTTCAGAAAGAGATGACGAAGCAACGGTCTGTCATTTCAGGTAGGTGAAACTAGTAATATTTGTGAATTTAAAACTTTATTTTTCCTTTTTAACCTTGTTTTAAGTATCTGCCAAATAACAATAGAAATAAGCACTTGGCTAACTTGTCTTTTTATGTTGTTAATGATCTCAACGAGCATCGCTAAGTATTCATTAGTGCATCTTGTTTTCCATTGTTTATTACAGAATCAGAAATTCTAGTAGGCTACTTAAAAAAGCTATAAAATCAATATACCGTTATTCATTTTAAATTTGATAATGTGTTGTGAGAATTTGTTCTTCTCTAAACTCATCATCAACTGAATAGGTTAGTTTGGAATCTAGGGTCTGAAGTTCAGATGGATTGAATATAAACTATTTCAGCTTTTTTATTGTAGGGACAGTTAAACCAATAAAATGATTGTTAAAATACTGTATTTGATTAACTTTAACAACTTGAATAGTTGTGGATCTGTTTTTCACTTTGCTTCTTAGAGACCTGACATCTAGATGACTTAGGTTACAGTAAAATGGCTCCGATATAAAGATCCACACGTAAACTGATGGATGTTATTTAACTTGGACCAAATCAAGAAAACATCCATGACATATTGAATGTTGATTATATTAAGGTCTGTTGTTTTTCCATATTCGTGTTGAGCTGATTCACATATTTATGCTCCAGAAAAGCAAGCACACAAAACTGTTGCAGAGCAGATAAGTTGTGGATTAGGTTTATGGTGTCCATATGGTTTGATGTAAGGGTAGGCTTTTTATGTAAAACCAAATTAAAACTGCCTTTTCCAATCATGGGTCTTGTCATATGGTTGTACAATCCCTTTTCTTGAATCAGTAAAAAGCATTTAATTTGTTTCTGTATTTTTTTGTAATTCCTCTAAAAACCTGTATTTTAGATAAATTTTAAAGTCCAAAACTAGGAACTGATGATCTGACAACATGGCAACGAGAGCAGCTGGTAAGTCCACCTCAAGCCACACTATTAAGTTTTTCTTATTGAATCTTTTATACAACTGAGTTAAAAGTATAACCAGGAAAAATTTAAAATGTTGCTTTACTTTTTGGGATATTATGTAATGAACATCAGAATACCATATATGTAAACATGAATTATGATGGCAACCAGACAGTCAGAATACACCAAAAACTAATGGGAAAGAGTTGAAGTTCTTTAAGTTTGCAAACATTTTTCGTAATACAATATGCATGTTTTAACACCCCAAACTTTTTAAAGATCAGGTCCTTTGTCTAAAAGTAAATGAGCCCAAGTTACATTATTTCTGAACTTTTTTTGCAATGATATTTCTCTTTTTCTGAAGTAAATACCCTTTCTTGTCATTAAATTAAACAGAACAAAATGGAGGCCATAACTAAGATTTCCTGGATGGAGGACATTTCTAAAATTGCTGATAAATACTACGCCTTTGTACAGTTAAAATATTTCATACAATGTATTAATAGTTTGCTGAGAGTTTTAATTGATAACATGCTAAAATCAATATTTCAAACAAATATTAGCTATTCTAAAGTATTATGTACTTATTTATTTACTTCCCATTTAGTTTCTTCTGTGATGCCATTTTCCTGAAAGAGAATTGTTAAATTAGAGCCAAACCTCGGCTTCTTTTGTAAAGAAGAGAACCTCTGAAAAATATTACGAGACCATCTTTGTGCAAAGGCATTTTAGTGCCTTTAAAAAAAAACATTAACTAACAAAACAGTTAGTTGCTTCCAATTTGAGCCTGTTTTTGAAAAAATAGCAAACTTTGATGACACACCTGTTTGGATTCCTGTGCATCTGCGTTGAAGCTCGTCTTTTACCAATCATAATCTTGTATTTTTATAGTTCTTTCTATTAAAAACCTATAAAGATATATTGTCTTACGAACCCTCCTTATTGTACTTCCAGTCAGGAACAACTCTCTTCCTAGAGATTAGATATTTTAATATGGTTATAAAGCGATTCCAAAAAAGTTAAAAAACAATCCACTGGACTTTGTTTCCAAGTTTGAAGATATTTTGATTCCCATCCAGGAAGATTTTTCAATTAAAAATTTTGAGAAGTAGCATTGAGTTCATTGAGGCTTTATATGGTGGACCAAAAAAAAAAGTCTTGTTTTAGCTTAGAAAACATGCATATTGAACCAGATGAAGGGGTCCGCCCCTTAGGAATGGGGGTTGTGTAGTTTCTCTGTTAGCCTGCAATAACCAATACATGCCTGTGGCTCTAAAAAAGGGGTTATTATGGGGAATTGTTTGCCTGGCTAAACAGGCGGGAAACAGTGGACCATAACATCTCACCTGTTCAGCCAGGCCAACAATTCCTCTCTGAGTTTTCAGTTTCATAAAATCAACTCTGAGTAGGTCCACTCAGAGTTCAACACGTGCGTAACAGCATGAAAAGCCATTATCGATTCAAGAGTCACCACGACAACAGGCTACAAGAAGTGCCTATTTCATCCTACTGGGAATAGATTTTATTGTAAAAAAAATAAATGGAGAATGTGATTGAAAGCCAAAGCAAAAGTGCTACAGCTGCAAAGGAGAGGAAGATGGTAAAGGAGAAGATTGTTGCTTGAGTTAATGCATAAGTTTATATGAAGTGTGAAATGACAGACCAATTTTACATTTATTAAAAGCACTCTCCTTTCTGTTGTTCCTTTTGTAGATCAGTAGGAAATAGGATTCTCCCTGGTCAAAAGTTCATTCCTAGATGGAACTGCAATAACAGATTTTCAAAACTACACTTTTTCTGCACAAACTGAATTTCAGAAAGTAAAAAATAAATAAATTGTACTAGTTAGAATTAAGTTTTATATACCAAGAAATGTTAACACATTTTAAGGGGCCGTTATTAGCGGTTATCAGTCCCATATGGCGTCACATTGTGCCTTCTACCTCCCAGTAGGCTCAGTAGGTTGGTATCGCTGAAATAATCCTATCCTAACCCTAAGGTAGTGCTTTTTTCCCCTGTGGAATCAATTTATGTGTAATCTAAAAATATTTTTAGTTACTTTTAATGTATTCTACAAAAAGGAAAGAAAAAAAGATATATATGTTGCAAACTAAAAACGAAAAATCTCATATCCTGTCAGCTAAGTTTTTTTTTAATCACGATATTAAATCCATGTGACAGAAATTGAAGGTAGAGGAGAAATACCCTGAAGCCATTCTCTGGGACTGGTACTGTCTGACTCTGCAGTTTTATTTTCTATTAAGCTGTTTTCACACGCATCAATGTTCTCTCACTAATATCAAGTTCTGTTAAATACTGTAAGTCTGTATAATGCTTGAAATGCAAGGATTGATAAGGACGTGGATGTATGTGATGGATTGTGACGTGAATTAGTAGCGCTCATAAACAGTTTTCTGAATATGAAAGTTAAGCATTCATTCTATGTGAACTAATGCCGATCATTCTTTAATAAGGCCATTGTTTAAAGGACATGCACTATTTGTTTTTAAAACCTAATGGGTCAAACAGACCCAGTGACTATTTTTTTAATTGTATGCAAATAAAAATTGACCCTAGTAACATTGGGATAATGTTACTGTGGTGACTGAAACAGAGGTTGAGTAAACTCTCTTTGTGAAATAGAAAACTCATTGTGGCTCCATCAGTTATTAGTTTCACGAGGGGATTAACTGCCTGAGCAAGGTTGCTTTAAATAGTTTTGCCCGTTTAATCAAACGAAAAATAATTCATAAATGCTCTATTTGCTTAGGCTCCTTTTCTTTGTATTGTTCTGGGCTGGGGGAGGCATAAAAATATATTTAAAATGATGATTAAACACAATCCATAAACACTTCCCACTGTAAATGCCTTTATAATCATTATTTAAACCTAGGACCATAGTGTGTATCATATTAACATAGATGTAAATCAATACTTTAAATCAAAATTTTGATCAAACACATCTTTGCTTTTTTCTTCACAGGCTTGAGGAGACGGAGCAGCAGCTATGAATTGCTGCCCCCTGAGTGTAAGTTTCAATTAATGGCTTTTGATTTTAAACTGTTTACAGGAAAAAGAAAAGATAAACTACTCAATATGTCACTTTAGCAGTTTAATTTAGCCAAACCATGAATACATTTAGAACTTTTAATGATTCATTAAATGTCTATTGTCAAGGGTGGACACTTTGATTTTATTGTGGATCTTTAATTCCCATGGGATCATCTTAAAATCCTAATATAATAATCCAGACATTTCCGGAGACATCCTTAAAAAAAGTTTAACAGATTTTTAAACTTGTGAACAGAATATTTTTTTTCCAAAACATATTTGTTGTATGTCCTACTATCATTTTTATAACTGTTAATTAAAGATTGCTAGATATATCTGAGATTCCATTGTAAAACTTCTTATCTTTATTCTTTGTAGTGTCTGAAGTAAGGCTTGTTCTCTTGGGAGACAGTTGGTCAGAAAAGAGTTCAGTCGGAAACTTGATCCTGGGAATGACTGGATTTATTTCAAGGGAAGAACCAAACTCCTCAACAAGATTCCAAAAACCTATTAAGGAAAAGAAGCTGGTTGTCATTAACACACCAAATCTGCTTCGTCCTATGATATCTGAAGAAAAACTAAAAGGACAAGTAGATTCCTGTTTGAGACTCTGTGCCTCTGCTCCTCATCTGTTCCTGCTGGTTGTGCAGCCAGAAAACTTTACAGAGGAACAGAAAAAGAGGTTCTTCAAAATTCTTGAACTCTTCGGTAATCAGTCATTTGATCGTGCCCTGGTTCTGATATCAACATCTAAGCAAAATGTTCCAAGCTTTAATCAAGCCTTTCAGGACCTGATCAGAAAATGCAGAGACAACTCATTCATTCTGAAGGACTGTGAACGTGAAGATTTGCTCGAGAAAATCAGTAACATTCTACAGAAGAGAAAAGAAGAACAATCATACTCTCAACAATCTGGAAAGACACAACAGAGAGCAGCTTCCTCATTTTCTGGTGCAACCCCTGGTCCTGGTAGGTCCTAAAAAGAGACACCTTTACTTTTCCTAAACTTTGATTTTAAGAGCGTTATTGTCATATGTACAGAAATATCGAGGTGATGATCTCCCAGCTTACCTGATCTTAAGGGGGCACCTGTCCATGTTGCAGTTGGGAGGTCTTTTGGAGGGCCATAAGGGTTACTGGCGACATCTTGACATTCCTACAGTCTATTCCAAACCATACAGGCATTAATAGATTTATTCAAACTGGATATGAATAGTTTGGCCTGCTCATAAGAGTTGCATTTAATAACATTGGAATTTGACTCTGAGATTAGGAGTATGAACAGTCATATATAGTTTCTCTCTAATGCACCATTACATCTGATCGAGTGTTTTTATACTTTTTAAAGGGTCATGGATAATCTAACAGGCATAGACCCTCCCATCATCAGAAGGCAAAGTGACTTTAATGTACAAGGACAGAACGGCACTAAAAGCAGTAGCCGTGGCAACTCTTTGTTTGCTAGACGAACTCCTGTATCTGACGCCACTGTTGCCCCAGTGGCGTGCAAGTTACAACATTCAGATGAAGCAGATGTATTTCAGAAACAAATTCATATACACATATAGACAAAATAGTTTGAGTAGAAGAGAGCAGAAATACAGCTTAACATTGTGTGAGAAAATTTTGATATATTTCTGTTCATTTTGTTTTTTACGTCTGCTGCTTCACAGGACGTAGTCTCAGCATTATGCTCTTTGGATCAACACTGTCAACCAAGAAACAACTCTGTAACTTTATCTTGGAGAAAACAAGTCAAGGGATTTCATCCGCATCTCTTCAAGCCAAACTGGTTGAGCAGGGGTCATGGAAGGGAAAAATCTTAACTATTGTGACACCTCCAGAAAATCAGATGGGAAAAGTCCAAAAAGGAGATCTGAGAAGCTGTGTTAATCTTTGTCGTCCTGGACCAAATGTTCTGCTGCTCTTAGTGAATCCTTCAGACTTCACAGAGAAGGACAGACAGACCCTGAAAGCCACCCTGAGTTTGTTTGGTGAAGAGGCCTTTAAACACTCAATGGTCATCATGACTAAAGAAGGAAATGAAAGCAGTTTCCCTCTAAATTCACTAATCAGAGAATGTGAAAGTAGAAAATACAACCTGTCTGAAAATAATCATCAGAAGTTAATGGAGCAGATTGAAGATATCGTGAAAAGAGGCAGCAGTGCCTTCCTAAGCATCAAAGATGATGGAGCAGCATCAACATGGAACCAGTCACTGCCATCCTTAAACCTGGTTCTATTTGGGAGGAGAGGAGCAGGGAAGACCTCAGCAGCCAAGGCCATTCTAGGTCAGACAGATCTTCCTTCAGCCTCCAGCTCATCAGAGTGTATTAGAAACCAGGGAGAAGTTTGTGGACGTTGGGTTTCTCTGGTGGAGCTGCCTGCCTTGTATGGAAAACCTCAGCAGGAAGTGATGGAGGAATCATTCAGGTGTATCTCCCTCTGTGATCCTGAGGGTGTCCACGCCTTCATCCTGGTCCTACCTGTGGGTCCCCTCACTGATGAAGACAAGGGAGAGTTACAGACCATCCAGGACACGTTCAGCTCAAGAGTCAATGAAAACACAATGATTCTGTTCACTACAGATTTAGATCCTGAACATCCAGATGTGGTTAAGTGTCTTAAAAAAGATAAGAACATCAAAGAGCTTATCAAGAAATGTGGAAAAAGAAGCATTGTCATAAAAAACAGTGACAGGAAGCAGTTCTTTAATGTAATAGACTTTGTTGAAAAAAATGCACAAAGTTGCTACACAATACGGACCCTCTTTTGAAGCCTTCTTGGATAAAATCCTAAAACAGGAGAAAACAATCACTAAACAACAGAGCCAACTTTCCAGTCTGTCATCACAGGCTGGGTTCAAAGGTAGGTATTACAAAAAATGTCTTTAGATATTAAGAAAAGTTTTGTTTATGTCATTTAAAAGGATACAGAAACTACAGTAAGCAATAGGATGTCTTAAAAGCATATGCAATAAGAACAAATTAAATCACTTCGAATATGTAAATATTTATGACATTGCTAAGAATTTTACAACACAGGAAGGTATGGCGTCACATTTATTTCAAAACAACAATGAGCAAAATTAACATACTTGCATGTATGTTACACTACTTCTGTGCATGGTTTATCTACCACCACATAACAAAATCCTGTCAAAACACATTTTCCTTTGCGCAAGGAGAAAATCTGTCCGAGGGCAAAAATGCTTTCGAGAACATAGCAATCCTCAAGCTTGGCCGGTGCATAGAAAATCATGCGTGTGGGGAGATCTGAGCACGATCCCACACGTGCTTCGGAGGAGCAGTCATGTGCAGAGAGCGATTTTTTTCCTCTTGAAGCAGCTGTTTCACTTACATGTGGGATTTTGTTGTGCTGTGGTAGATAAACAATGTCCAGAAGCAGTTTAACATACATGCAAGTATGTTAATTTTGCTTGCGTATATGATGCCGTACAGTTTTGCAAGTTTTGATTGCAGTATATTCATTTTCTATGCTTAATGTTTAGGAGACAAAATGCCATGACATACTTCCTATTATTTATCCTATCATCACTGTTTGGATACATTTTTAACAACACACACTTTTTTAGACCACTTTTTACAGTATACTGTTATTTCTGTATTAGAATGAGAATGAGCCATCTCAGCAGATGTGTGACATGCAATACAGTAGGTTCAGCTTGAGCAAGGTACCATGAGTCTTAGCTGTTAAATTGAATGTGGCCAATTCTGTGCTGCTGTTTAGGTAAATACATCATCAGTTAATTAGAGACGGTAAGTGAGAGATTGTTCTGCCCATGTGGAAATGCAGGCTGGTTTATAGGGAATAAGACAAACAGAGCATAGTTTTACCGGTGGTTAGTGTTGGGAACACTATTTAAAAAAGAAGGAATTAATAATAGTTACTAATTACCTCTGAAAAAAATATTTAGTGACTCAGTTGGTGTGTTATTCAGTTATTAGTTAGTATAAGTTGCATTGGCTGTAAAATCAAAGGATCCAGTTACTAGTCAAAGTAGTAATCCAGTTACTTTTTTATGATCTAAAATGTCCATTAGTTTGGATAGCTCTACCTCTATCTGATTCTCAAACACAACAGTTAGTTTTATTATAATAGGTAGAAGATGTTTGATATTAAATAATAACTTAATGAAAAGGTGTCATGGTCTTAAATATTGATTTGGCCCATCTGCAGAGCACACTCAAGGGTCAGGAGAAAAGTTTAGGGTTTAGAGATGAACAATAGTCAGGACATCTAGGAAATGGGCACTTGGCCGGAGAGGACATCTTGGTATCTGGAGGGGAATGCTGGCCACTGATTTTGACTGAGGTTGAAGAGAAGGTTTAGTGAATCAAAGAATAGTCTTAGAGTTGTTAAATATGCAAACCACTTTGGGGGTTTTGATCGAGGCTGGGTGGAGTGCGAGGAATTCATGATCACAGAAGCTTGGATCCAGAAACAGCCAGCTTAAACTTGCAACCAGAGTTTTACAAGAAGAGAGAAACTAGGTAAACCACAAAGGCAGAGGAGCTAGTGGCAGTTAGACCTCTGGCACAGAAGCGCTGGCTGGAAACATGATATACAAATGTGCACTATTTTGCTGAGTGAGATGGGACGTTTTATGTAGATGTGATTATTTCTTGTAATAAAAAAACAAAAGAAAATAATTCAGCTTTCAACTGGCTATAAAATACGAATGACACAAAAAATTATTAATTTTTAGCAATTTCACAAAAATTAAACTAGGTACCCCAAGGTCCCTAAACTATTCCAATGATTAAGGAACTCTCCTCCAACATCAAGCCTTTTCAGGTTGAGAAACATGGTCTTAGATTTTAAGGAGCTGATCCTCATCCTTGCCACTTGTAGGTGTTGGTTGAAGGGAGCCAGATGAGTCATGTCATTTGCAAAAAGCAAGGATGAAATCCACTGATACAAAGATCAGAACTCTTCTGGCCCTTGAGGATTGCCGTTAAGGGGGGGATTGTCTCCTGTAATACCTGAAACCTGTCTATGATTTCAGGTATTACAGGAGACAATCCCCCCCTTAACGGCAAACCCCCTCCTTTAATGACCGACCTTCAGAATCATAGACAGGTTTCAGATATTACAGGCTAACAATGGAACCAAACGACCCATTCATCGGTTACCATTTGCATGTTTCCAAGCAATGCAAGGCCTTGTCTATATAAGACTCAAACTCATTGCGAATCCAGACATTTGAATTGAGAAAGCTTCCTGGAGAGGTAGCGAAACGTCTTCAAATCTTGGAAACCAAGTCCAGTGGATATTTTTGAACTTTTATGGAATGACTATGACCTGGATGACTGAGAATCTTCATCAGCATTTTTATCAACATTTTTTCTGCTTTAACTAATAAACACCAAGTGTATTTTTTATTTATTTATTTTTCCTTTTAGTAATATTAAACAATCAACCAGATAATCTGTCAGTCCATGTGAATAAGGAACTGTAATCAGCTTACCGGCTGTCCTTCACAGTTCTTCTTAGAAACCTTTTGCACAGTTTGCACTTTGCATGTTCTACCATGACTGTTTGGCTTGCATGCTGTGCTACTTCCTCAAACAAGAGTGAGAGGTCAGCCACATCAAAAGTACACTCTTTGATTGCATGAGATTGAGTCCAGCCGGTTCCCATCTCCAGGAGGCAGAGCAGAAACTAGCGGCAGAGGAGCTTGGCAGAGGGGAGTGGCTTCCTGGCAGTTCACCAAAACAGTTTGAGTTAAAGTTGGCATTGCTCTCACTATTCTGGTTTTGTCGTTAAACCTAACACCCTTGAGCTGTTGAATACACATTTTAATTGTTTCCAAATTTAGAAAAAATATGTTTGTTTTTTTGTTTGATTCTTGAGTTTTAGTTCATTGTTATGCATAATTTCTCAGTAAACTGACCATGGGTTCCTCTATTACAGGAGATAAAGACAAGAGGATAAATGATCATTCTGAGTTTGGCCTCAGGATTGTTCTGATTGGGAAGACTGGTTGTGGGAAGAGCTCTTCAGGAAATACTATCCTGGGTAGAACCGAGTTTAAAGCGGACGTAAGCCAAATGTCAGTCACAAAGTGCTGTCAGAAATCCCTGGGTGAGGTAGAAGGTCGTCCTGTTGCTGTGGTGGACACTCCTGGCTTGTTTGATGACAGTTTATCTCACGAAAAGGTGCGTGAAGAATTACTGAAATGTATTAGCCTTCTGGCACCAGGTCCACACGTCTTCCTGGTAGTGGTACCAATTGGAGGAAGAATCACACCGGAGGAGAGAGAGACATTAAAACTTATTAAAGAAGGTTTTGGGCAGAATTCTGAAAAGTACACCATCATGCTTTTTACCAGAGGAGATTTGCTGAAAGGTAAACAGTCCATAGAAGAATATGTTGAAAAAAGCTGTGATGTCTCCTTCAAAAAGATTATTGATGACTGTGGGGGATACCATATGTTTGACAACAATGACACCCAAAACCGCAGACAGGTTATAGAGCTGATCGGAAAGATTGATACCTTGGTGGCTAAAAATGGATGCTTTACCAATGAGATGCTGCAAGAGGCTGAAACAGCCATACAGAACCAAATTCAACTAATCCTTAAGGAGAAAGAAGAAGAAATTGAGCAAGAAAAGAAGAAGCTGGAGGAAAGACACCAAAAGCAAATGGAGGAAATGGAAAGAAAAATGAAAGAAGAAAAAACACAGAAAGAAAAGGAGTTGAAGGAGAAGGAGGAAAAAATTAAGGAGATAGAGAAAAAACTTCAACAGAGTGAAGAAGAAAAAAAGAAAGAACAAGAACAGAGAAAAAAAGAAGAAGCAAAATGGAAGCAGGAAAGAGAGGCTTTGATGGGAAACCGACCGAAA
Organism: Cyprinodon diabolis; assembly: GCA_030533445.1. Classification (NCBI taxonomy): domain Eukaryota; kingdom Metazoa; phylum Chordata; class Actinopteri; order Cyprinodontiformes; family Cyprinodontidae; genus Cyprinodon; species Cyprinodon diabolis. Next base: position 46,966,172 of record CM060073.1, on the reverse strand, counting down.
GGTCAATTCAAAACTCCCGAGGCCTTGGAGAAGGAGAAGGAAACTTTAAGGCAGAAATGGGACAAAGTTGACAAAAAGTGGAAAATGGAAAAAGAAAAACTGGAACATGATTATGAAAAGGAAAAAGAAGATTATACAAAAATGATGGAGGAGGAAAGAATGAGAAAAGAAAAGGAGGCCATTTATAAACAGCAAATGCAGGATGTGTTCAGGCAAGATTTACAAAAGTTAACAGAAAAGTATGAGGAGGAAGCCCGACAAAAGGCAGAAGAGCTCAATGAGTTTAAAGAAAAATATTTGAAAGAATTTACAGCCATGATGCTACAGAAGGATGAAAAATACAATATGCTAAAGGCTCTCAAAGATATGAAGGAAAACAAACACAGAAAGGAAATTACTGATGTGGTGAAATGTGTGACCAGAAAAAGAGAGAATGTGAAAAAACTGAAGGACATGCTGTCAAAACAAGAAGAGGAGATGAAAAAAGCCAAAAGTCAACAGGAAATGACACAACGGGGGGAAGAACACAACAAAGAGCTAAGTGATCTGATTCAGCAGCTTATGGGTGAAACTGATGTAAAGACTAGCTGCTTCATTTCCTGATATAAGACGTCCAAACATCACGAATTGAACTTTTCATCACCTTAACCCAGGCCTTCTCTTATCGACATTTGTACAGAAATCTGTAGTCAATGAAAACAACCTGCTGCTGACAAAAAAAGCATGCAAAAACTCTATAGCAACATTACTATTGGTTATTTCTTCTGAAATGTTCAATATCTGGTGAATAAATATTTCCAGGTGTTTTACATTTTTTTGTCTAACATCTGAATTAGCATGACTATTAGTTTTACCAATGCTCCTACAGAAGGTCCAGCTCATGATACAGGTCTGCTGTTATTGAATTCAGTTCATTCAAATGTACTTTTAAATCCTCAGGCGAAATGGGGGTTATTCTAACTATTAGGTTTTTTCCAACAAGTTGTTTGGCACGTTAATAGCTGTAGGAAGGAAAGATATTTTTTAGACATCTGTCTTGTTTCTAATCTGGAGAAGCCTTTGACTGAAGGAGGCATAGTGAGCAACAACATCTTCTGATTAAATGGAGAACAAACATACAATAGCAGCCATTCGAAATGCCCCTTCCCAGTCAAACGCCAGCCGAATGGCAGCCCACTTCCCTCCAACTCTCAGAAGAATCCCATCCAACTTCCAGCCACTGCAGTGACCCACTCTTGCATATTTATTTACTCTGAGTCCACCCTTTCACTGAATTACAGGGTCTGACCAGGATATGATGCTTCTCTTTAGATCTTAATGTCCACAGACTGTGAAAAAATAATGTTTTAGTACAAAGATTGATGTTTAAAAAGGAATTGTAGGGGACCAGCCAAGGACCAGCCAAGGGGCCCATGAAGGAAAATGGAGAAATTTTGAATGGCTGCTACTGTAGAAGTAGAGGATTCATGGCCAAGCTAGAAGATGAAACATTTGAGGTGTAACAGAGAAGCTTTAAGCTTCTGTGTTGAGCTTTTTTTTTTTTATTAAACCTACTGAAGAATGTGTTCAGTTCATTGGCTTTGCCAGCTGATTCTCTTTGTTGTTTAAACCTGGGATCTTCTTTCCCCTGACCACATTTCTTCTAACACTTGCTCACCAGATGATTCCTGTATGCCTTTTTGTGCTCTAGTGCAGCAGTTTTAACAGAGCTCAAAATATGATGGAGGTGAAATGCTTCTGTGTTTGATGCAGCAAATTATTAGGAGTTAAATAGATAAATAGCGCTTGAAATCATTACGCCTAAAACGTGATTGAAAGCTTAAAAACATGAGTCTGAAAAGACTTCATTTCTTTGTTCTCTCCTTTTAATAGACAAAACCAATCAAAATGTTATGGATTGATTAACTTTAAAATCTATTTTTTTAGTAAGTTATAAATTTAAAAGATTGAAATTAGATGAGATTATGTTTCATATATCTGTAACATTGTTTTGAATGTATTTAGATTCAAAAGTGTGTGCTACCATTCAGTATGATGATGTTCAAACTCAGAAGAGGAAATGTAGTGATCTAATCCTGCATCCAAACAATCTGAAATGATTTACCAGAAAAAATTAATCTGTTTTAAACAATCTGCCTGCTCCATCAAAGCTAAAAGGCCTCTCCTAGTGTTTCTTATTTCAGGCATTACAAAGTGTTGAAGGTTAATTTGTTTAAATTTGTTTCATTGTTTATACTTTTTATTTTATTTTTTTTATTTTGTGCTACTGCTCACTGTATAGGTTTTGCTCATGTCTTGTGTTTTATATGAAAGCTTCAGTCTGCTTCATTGAAATTCCATGTTGTCCTAGAAGGCATAGCTGTGGGATATATAAATGAGAAGGCCAGAGGTCAGGGCCACCGTTCATCAGTGCAGTGGTCAGGCAGATGCAGGATTTTTTAAAACATGACTGGAATAAATTCTGTTAATACTTAAAGACGATTCTTTCCTTTAGTACACTTTCTGAGAAACATCCCTTCTTGGATTCAAACCGGATGATGATCAAAGAAAAGTGACTGTTTTTTTTGGGACGGATTTAATGGAGAATTTTGATGTCACTAATTCCATGCCAAAACCAGACTAATTAAAAAAGTATATAGAAAGTTGAAAGTGTGGACTTTGGATTTTTGATTCACTTCATTACCGAGTTTCTTTAGTCATGGTAAGAGATGGGGGGTATTTCTACGACAAATATTTGAAATACGTATTTCAAACACAAAATACTATTTGTAATTTGTATTTTAGTGATTTCAGTGATGATGAAAATGCCTTCGTATTTTGTATCAAAATACTTCAGAGGTCTGTATTTTCATCTTCTGGCAGTGACGTCACGGTGCGGTAAGCCTAGGGCCATTCTCCCCGCTTTACAAGCTAAATCAATGGGAACTACTAGACACATCTGCAATCAACAACAATTATTGAAGATTTCCAGAGGACTTCACCATTAAAATTCACCAGAGTTATAGTGAAACTGACAATGCCCACGTGCATGGCAATTGGATGTTAGAACACATCGGGTAAAAGTTAAAAAAAAAAAGAGTTATTCCACCTTTCTGATTCCTGATCCTCCACGGACGGGTTGGTCATTGGATCGCCAACTTGAAGAGGGAGGATTTGCCATCAAACTTCTGGCCAGAGAAAAAACACGTAATATGTAGCCGACATTCGGAAGAAGAATGTTTTCAAGATGACTTGGATAATAGCGCGTTGTGACAAACACCAGATACAGCACTGGGATTTGATCAACAGCCGATACCGCACCGTGATGTCACAAACCCGTAGGTGGCAGTAGTGTTCTTTGACAAACATGGATGCCTCCAGTAAAGCACATTCAAATTATGAAAATAAAACAGTAATTAATTTAGTTTTAATAATAATAAGTAATGATCACAATAAAAAGTTTCAAAAATAAATAAAATTGCAGCTTTTCAGTAAAAACCTATGATAATCATTGATTGTTTAAATAAAGAATAAGAATGAAAGTGCAGAGATAAAACAGAATAGTTTAAATTACCTATAGACACACTCTCTCTTACACACACACACACACACACACACACAGATATGTATATATATATATATATATATATATATATATATACATATACATAGCTGTGAGGCCTCTCTTCTCTTCTCTGTAACCCCCTCTCAGCCAACTTGTTCCACAAGGCTACTTGCTTTCACTGTTGACAACATTGAAAGACCACAGCACATGAGATTTCACTTTCTTTCACATTGGAAGAGACCACCATGGCGGCCCCGGCCCAAAAGGCCCAGATCTCCAGAATGATCAATGATAAGTCATGATGGTTGACTTTTCAGAACCAAACTGCTGCAAAACAGTTCTTTTACAAAACGTTTCTATCGAGTTTCAGAACTTACAGATCCAGATAGGAATGATAACTAACACCTAGTTAAAGTTTGTTTTTAAATAAATAACCTGAAAAAAATGTTGATCATAAAAATGAAAATAAAGCCTAAGCAGAGGTCGAACTTAGAAACATGGATGCTTCCATTCATGCAATCAGAGGCTCATCCCTCTGTCAAGCAGCTAATTAGTATTCAACCACACCTCCTCGTAATGCAATCAGCATCAGAGTCTTGCTTAAAAGGATTCGACCGAAACGGCCCCCATTCCAAAGGGGTGGACTTGTTCAGCCGTTTCAATTTGCATGTTTTGTAAACATAAACAAGGCTTTTTTGGGCTCCAGTAAAAAACCTGGAACTCAACACTATTTCTGACATTTTTAATTAAAAAAAGCTTCCTGGATGGGAAGCGAAATGTCTTTAAACTTGAAAAGAAAGTCCATTGGATTGTGTTTTTAACTTTTTTGGAAAGAGTATGACCTGGATTAGTGAGAATCTTCACCAGAACCAACGTTTTTTCTGGTCCCTAAACAATTATAAATTAAATTACAAAGTACCAGTGGTCTTTAAACTTCACTGCATCTGCGTGTGGATTTTTGAGACTACCCTGAAGTGCCTCGATACACTAATGGATTTTTTTTAGACAGGGAATGGTTTGCCATCAATCACAAAGCTCCCTTGTATAAGCCAATCACAGGAAAGTACTCCATGTGGGATGACTTACCCACAGATTTTACTGTAGCAGTTGGGGTGGCAATTGCCAACCCAGAAGAAATCCTTTCCACCCCTGTCGCCACCCCGCTAAAAATATTACACTGTTTGAAATTCACGGACATTAGAAAAGAAAACAGTCAAATTTCACAGTGGACATGGATGTATCTTCACGCAGCAAGCTTCTCCTACATTTCTCTTTGCCACTCCTATTTTAAAAGTCTCTTTCTTTCCAAAATAGTAGCTTCATCTGGTCTGTTCCTGTTTGGCTGTGACTCCATCCTGGAGAGAAATATCAGCTGTGCTGCTGCCATCAACACCTTTGTTTCTAGGTGTTGGAGCTTGGCCTGTTTTCCAGTGTAGTCCTGTTTCTCTGACTGTGACTAACTGGATGTGCTCTCTTCATCCTCTGACATGGGAGCTGGCTCGGACCTCGTCTGCTTGCCTGTGTGTTTCCTGGACGGGGCCGCCTGTGGAGCTGGTTGACAGTTGCCTTTTGTATCTATGCTTCTTTTTCTATGTCTGCTTCTGTCTCCTTGAACCCCAGTCGGCCTCAGCAGATGGCCGCTCACACTGAGCCTGCTTCTGCTGGAGGTTTCCTAATGTTAAAAATGCTAAGGCAGCTGGCAAAGATCAAACCAGTCCTTCAGAGACGGCACTTTGAGACAGTAATCCACGCCTTTGTGACCACTCGGCTGGATTACTGTAATGCACTTTATGTGGGGATTGCTGGGTCCTCAATTGCTCGTCTTCAACTGGTTCAAAATGCTGCTGCACGTCTTTTAACTGGCACACGCAAGTACGAGCACATTTCACCTATTTTAGCTTCACTCCACTGGCTGCCCATCCATTTTAGGATTCATTTTAAAATTCTTTTATTTACTTTTAAAGCCTTGAATGGCCTTGCCCCAATTTACCTCTCTGAGCTTCTGCACCCCTACACTCCCAGCCGATCTATCAGGTCAGCTGATCAGCTGCTCCTGATGGTGCCAAAAGCAAGGCTTAAGCTCAGAGGGGATCAAGCGTTTTCTGTTGCAGCTCCAAAACTCTGGAATGCATTGCCGCTGGACATTAGACAGGCCACCTCTCTGTCTCATTTTAAAACTCTTCTTAAAACCCACCTCTTTTCTTTGGCTTTTACCACCATGTAGAGTGTTGATTTTATGTACACATGTTGATTTTATGTACACATGTTGATTTTATGTATACACATGCATATTTTTATCCTGTGCGGGCAGTGCTTTTATTTTATTTTATTTTATTTACTTTTATTTATTTTAGTTATTTTATCTTTTTGTGCAGCACTTTGGAAACCTTGTGTTTATTTATACCGTGCTATATAAATAAAGTGGATTGGATTGGATAAAAGGGAGTTTTCCTCTCCACTGTCACCACAAGCATCTTTGAGTCAATGAGTCAACGCAATCAACTGGTTTTCCTCAGATAGAAAACTGAATGAATTGGACTGTATGATCTGGTTAAATAGTCTCTATAAAGTGCCTTGAGATGTTGTGAACTGGCAATATATAAATAAACTGAATTTAATTGGAATCTTTTATGCTGACAGTGCGCAATGACCAATAAGCTTTTTTTATTTTCTTTAAACATTAACTCAGCTCATCTTCCCACCCAATCTGCTTAGTGGGGGTTGTGTGACAGCTGGATATGAGTAGTGCTTTTATTCCAGCGTTGACAGATTCATGTAGGAGATCCATGAAGATATGATGGAGCAACATTCTTTCATTTCAGGTGGGTGATATCTGTGTGACATACAACTAAAACTTTTTTAAATTATTTTTTAAGCATGTATTTGGTATCCGGTGAACCATAATGAAAACATGCTCTTGGATTTCTCATGATTTGACCTCACTGATGATACATTATAACTAAATATTATCAAATGGAATTTGTATCAAATGAATATCTTTAAATTTGAGAATGCTTTGACTTGCAGTTCTTTTTAACCTTCCTTCTCTAAAGTTGACATCACCTGAAAAAGTTAAAATTTAAGATCTAGGGTCTGAAGTTCGGAGCAATTGAATGTCAACTCTTTTTATTGGAGGGATACATATAACTATAAACTAAGTGCTTATGGGATAAACTTTAAGAACTTTAGTAGGTGTGCATTTACCTCGATTGCAGCTGCTTATCAAATCACGTGTAAGAAATGCAGATTGTAGATTATTTAGGCTTCGATAAAAGTAGTTCCAGCTTCACCACAACATATGTGCTCATTATTTAATTCGTATAAATATCATGTAAGTGTAACCGATGTGGATTAAAACTCTGTTCCTAAAAGTAGTAAGAAAGTCACAGGAACATTTGACTATGATTTTAGAGAATCCAGATCATATCCTCTTTGCCAATCTCCATCTCTGCAATAAAAGCTCTCTACATGTAGCAGAGTGTGCCTCAGGGATATAAAAATGAGTTGATCGAAACTAACATGATTTTTGATGATCATCATCAAAATTTGATGATTTGATGATGATTTAATGATGATTTTTTTTTTTTTTTGGTCTCTCCTATTGATCTTTTGGAAATAAGCTGGATTCAGACACAAAATGTTAATCCTGACCTGCACTACCATCTATTTAGTGAGGTGGGGCTTTTTCCTTAACACCTCTAAACAGGAATCCAGAGTTTATCATCCCCTGCCACAGATTTTAACCTGGGAAATACCATTTGTAGAGTCTGAGATGAAGCTTGGGAGTTTGTGTCTTTTGTTTTTTGTTTTGTGTTGCTGCACATATTTTTGCTCAAGAAGAACAGATGACAATACTGTTATGAACCTGATAAAATGTGTTTTGGGTATATGCTATTGACATGGTTAAAATCAGATTAAAAAAATAAAACAGAACAGAGACAAGCATTTAATTCGTTAAGGATGTTTTTTAATCCCTCTAATCCCTTTGTATTTTAGGTTAATTCTGAGTCTAAAACTGGAAGCTATTGATCTGACAACATGGCATCTGGAGGACATGGTGAGTCCATTTAAACCAACCATGTTTCAGTCGACCTGTTTGTTTATCTGATTGTATATTTGTTGAAACTTCCCACATGTAGAAGGATATCAGGAAAAATTAGACATTTTTGTGCCTTTGAGCCTCATTAACAGAGTTATACATTCCTTAAAACAAATGATCCTAAATAAGTATAGAATAAGAAGTTGACATTGTACAAACACTGTGGCTTTTAGCCAGTTTGTTTACATGAAAAAAGGATACTAATTTCTGGCATATCACCATCTGTGACAAATATTGCTGTCCTGTGTCCCACATTTACGACCATTGTTTATATACTTGGCCACCAGTTATTGGAATAAAGGCGTTGAAAGTAGTCGCACTCGTACCCGTACTCGTCGTCTCCCACTTTATCCGGAACCGGGTCGCGGGGGCAGCAGACTAAGCAGAGACTCCCAGAATTCCCTCTCTGCAGACACCTCCTCCAGCTCTGTTGGGGGAAGCCCTAGGCGCTCCCAGGCCAGGCGAGAGACATAGTCTCTCCAGAGTGTCCTGGGTCGTCCCCTGGGCCTCCTCCCGGTGGGACGTGCCTGGAACACCTCCCGAGGGAGGCGTCCAGGGGGCATCCGAAGATGTCCGAGCCACCTCAACTGACTCCTCTCGATGTGGAGGAGAACCGGCTCTACTCTGAGCCTCTCCCGAATGACCGAGCTCCTCGCCCTATCTCTAAGGGAGAGCCCAGCCACCCTGCGGAGAAAGCTCATTTCAGCCGCTTGTATCCGGGATCTCGTTCTTTCGGTCATGATCCAAATTTCATGACCATAGGTGAGGGTAGGAACGTAGACCGACCGGTAAATTGAGAGCTTTGCCTTTTCGCTCAGCTCCCTCTTCACCACGACAGACCGGTGCAGCGTCCGCATTATTGCAGCAGCCGCACCGATCCGTCTATCGATCTCCCGCTCCATTCTTCCCTCACTCGTGAACAGGACCCCAAGATACTTGAACTCCTCCACTTGAGGCAGGGACTCTCCTCCAACCTGAAGGGGACAAGCCACCTTTTTCCGGTCAAGAACCATGGCCTCGGACTTGGAGGAGCTGATTCTCATCCCGGCCACTTCACACTTGGCTGCGAACCGCCCCAGCGCACGCTGTAGGTCTTGGCAGGAGGGAGCCAGCAGAACTACGTCATCAGCAAAAAGCAGGGACGAGATCCGCTGTTCCCCAAACCAGACCCCCTCCGGTCCTTGGCTGCGCCTAGAAATCCTGTCCATAAAAGGTATGAACAGGACCGGTGACAGAGGGCAGCCCTGTCGGAGTCCAACATGCACTGGGAACAGGTCCGACTTAGTGCCGGCAATGCGAACCAGACTCCTGCTCCGCTTGTACAGAGAACGGATGGCCCCTAAAAAAGGGCCCCCGACTCCATACTCCTGGAGCACCCCCCACAGGGCAGCACGAGGGACACGGTTGAATGCCTTCTCCAAGTCCACAAAACACATGTGGACTGGTTGGGCAAACTCCCATGAACCCTCAAGCACCCTGCAGAGGGTGTAGAGCTGGTCAACTGTTCCACGGCCAGGACGAACACCACACTGCTCCTCCTGCAGCCGAGGTTCGACAATCAGCCGGACTCTCCTCTCCAGCACCCTGGCATAGGCCTTTCCGGGGAGGCTGAGAAGTGTGATTCCCCGATAATTGGAACACACCCTCTGGTCCCCCTTCTTGTGGAGGGGAACCACCACCCCAGTCTGCCAATCCAGGGGAACTGTCCCCGACCTCCATGCGATGTTGAAGAGAAGTGTCAACCATGACAGCCCGACAACATCCAGAGCTCTAAGATACTCAGGACGGATCTCGTCCACCCCCGAAGCCATGCCACCGTGGAGTTTTTTGACCACTTCGGTGACTTCGGCCTGGGTGATGAACAATTCCAGCCCCAAGCACCCCATCTCTTCTTCCCCCACGGAAGGCGTGTCCGTCGGGTTGAGGAGATCCATAAAGTATTCCTTCCACCGCCCGACAATATCCTCCTTCAAGGTCAGCAGCTCCCCACTCCCACTGAAAACAGTGTTAGCGAAGCACTGCTTTCCCCTCCGGAGGCGCCGGACGGTTTGCCAGAATCGCTTTGAGGCCAACCGATAGTCTTTTTCCATGGCCTCTCCAAACTCCTCGCACGCTTGGCCTCACGGTGCCTGCTTGCTGCTTCAGGAGTCCCACAAGCCAGCCAAGCTCGATAGGACTCCTTCTTCAGCTTGACAGCATCCCTTACTATCGGTGTCCACCACCGGGTTCGGGGATTGCCACCACGACAGGCACCGCAAACCTTACGGCCACAGCTACGGGCAGCTGCATCAACAATAGAGGCAGAGAACACAGAGAACAGAGCCCATTCGGACTCCATGTCTCCAACCTCCCTCGGAACCTGAGAGAAGCGCTCCCGGAGGTGGGAGTTGAACACGTCCCTGACCGAGGGTTCCACCAGACGTTCCCAGCAGACCCTCACTACACGTTTGGGCCTGCCGAGTCTTTCAGGCTTCCTCCTCTTCCAGCGTATCCAGCTCACCACCAGGTGGTGGTCGGTGGACAGCTCCGCCCCTCTTTTCACCCGAGTGTCCAGGACATGCGGCCGAAGATCAGAAGATACGACTACAAAGTCGATCATCGACCTTCGGCTTAGGGTGTCCTGGTGCCAATTGCACCGATGGACATCCTTATGCCTGAACATGGTGTTCATTATGGACAATCCATGACTTGCACAGAAGTCCAATAATGAGACACCACTCGGGTTCAGAGCTGGGGGCCCGTTCCTCCCGATCACGCCCCTCAAGGTGTCACTGTCGTTTCCCACGTGGGCGTTGAAGTCTCCCAGTAGAATGATGGAAGGGGTGCTTTCTAACACCCTCCCCAGGGATGCTAAGAAGGCCTGGTACTCCGTACTGCCGTTCGGCCCATAGGCCGAAACAACTGTCAGAGTCCTCCCCTCAACCCGAAGGCGAAGGGATGCGACCCTCTCGTGTACAGGGGTGAACTCCAACACAAGACGGCTGAGCTGGGGGGAGACAAGCAGCCCCACCCCTGCCCTCCGCCTCTCCCCGCGGGTCACTCCAGAGTAGAAGAGAGTCCAGCCTCTCTCAAGGAGCTCGGTTCCAGAGCCCTGGCTGTGCGTAGAGGTGAGCCCAACTATTTCTAGCTGGTATCGCTCCACCTCCCGCACAAAAAACCCTTATGATGAGCACAACAACGAGGCAAGTGACGTCGCCCGGTACGGCGGAGCCGGGACCCCACCCTGGAGCCAGGCCTGGGATTGGGGTTTGTTGGCGAGCGCCTGGTGGTCGGGTTCTTCCTCGCGGGACCCGGCCAGGCCCAGCCCGAAGGAGCGACGCGAGGCCATCCCCCAGTGGGCCCACCACCTGCAGGGGGAACCATGAGGGACCGGTGCAAAGTGGATTGGGCGGCAGCCAGAGGCGGAGACCTCGGCGACCTGATCCGCGGGCGCTTAAACTGGCTCTGGGGACGTGGCGTTGAAAGTAACGGTGTTAATACCCTTTTTTAGTAATCGAGTAATCTAACTAATTACTTTGACTGTAACTATAATGATGTTACCATTGCCAACACCCCGTTACTGCACATTACTCAGGTCGCACAATGAACCTTTTTTCATGATGAGACTCGTGCACGCCTTGTCATGAGAGGGGAGGATGAGATTGGCTGATGTATAGTGAGATTACGTCTGTCAGTTGGGTAGGTGGGTGTTTCCGCTGGCGGGTATTAACGTACAGCACACACAGAGAGATGGAGAGTGAGGAGGATGGATGGACGGACGGACGGATGTGGATGTTGCAGTATCTATAACAACCCAAACACACAGGATTCCAGAATTAGACATCCCCAGTTATTAATGTCATACACTCACCAGATCTGAACGCCCTGTTAAAAAAATTCACACCCATGAGTAGAGTTGTAATGCAGCCTGATGATATTTACACCTCATCAGATACCGTTCCCCCATGTTAAACAGGGGGAACGCTATCTGACGGGGTTTATAGGCCCGTCAGATAGCGTTCCCCCCGATGTCATTGACGTTGAGTTGCAATAAATGCTAAACTCTCTGCAGGTTCTTGACTTTGTCATCCGCTCTATTCAGCTGGCTTTTGAAACACATGGCGAGAAGGTGGGGGCCGGGCGGTGAGGGTTACGGGGGCGAGAAACGCAATAGTTACTTTTACTAGTAACTAGTTACTTTTATTGGGGAGTAACTCAGTTAGTAACTCAGTTATTTTTTGGGAGAGGTAAATAGTAACTATGACTAATTACTTTTTCAAAGTAACGTGCCCAACACTGTTTGCCACACAGCCTTTATAAAAAAAAACACTGACACATTTCTGCTGGTTGGTATGGATCAAAATTTTTCAAAAAGAATCCTCTATGCAGAATCCTCTACCAGAAAGGACACTGTAAAAAAATAAAATAAAACAAAATTAATAATAATCTATACTAAGTTTTCTTCTTAAATTTGTATGCTATCATCACAAATAATCTGAATGTAATCTGTGTAATGAGGTTATATTCTTTAAAATGCATCTATTAATTAAATGAACTATCAGTATAAATGGAGGAGAATGAAGCTAAATTATGGCCAAACCTCAAGCTCTTTTGGTAATGAGTGCTCTAAACACCTCTTATTGACGTTGAAACATGAACATAAAACCTTGAAGAGCCACACCTATTTTCATGATTGTGCCAAAGCTCACTTGCATATCAATCAAAACATTTTACTTGATAAGGATTTCTCATGCAAAACTATAAAGTTATGCCATCTCCACCATTGTTATTTCTTTTTTTATTTTTTAGCCACACTACACTTTCTCCCTTTAAAACACTTTCATGTTCTTAGATATGCAACATAGTTATGGTGCATTGCCAGAACACAGACTGCTACAAATATACAATTAGGCCTGTTTGTCAGAATAAAAGTACTTTCTTAAAATAAGAATGCAGGTATTTATATAATATATTTATATATTATATATAATATATAATATATTTATGTAAAGCCAACATTTCTTTTTTGAGAGCTGTCAATTGTCAGGTTTATTCAATGATAATTATAAAATTAATGTGTGCTTATGAAACATTTGTGCAGGGGGAAGCTCAATTGCTGTTTGGCTATGGTGTTAGAAAAACAAACTTTTTGTCCTCCATCTTTGTGCATGTGCGCAAAACATCCGGAAGTAGACCATAACATTAAACTTGTCTATAGACACTGGGTGTTTTTATTTTACGTCAATGTTTTTCTGCACTACATATGATGTAGTGCAGAAAAACATTTTTAAATGACTTAATTACCTTGCAAAACCGTGACTTAATGCTTGTTAGCGAGACATAACTAGATGAAAATGATGACAAGGACCAAAAGCATTGACCAACAGCATGAGCTACAACTGTAATAACCACAATAGCAGCTAGACATATACACATATGCAACATGTGCAGCATCTACATGAGTAACATAGACATCAAGCAAAGCCACATATCAACAACATAAGCCAACAACATCTACCCATTTTGCATGTGCTTATTTTTGCCATAAATTGAACCCCATCCTGGTGCCAGTTTACCTGCTTTTTGTGCCTCATTAAACCATTACATATCCTAAGCACGTACAGTAAAAGTTACGCATGTTCTGTGTTTTGCAGCACATCTATCCTTCAAATGTTGTTGTGTCTGTTGTGTTTTATTTAGGGACGGGACTTTAATGAGTTCATTCGATTAATCAATTAGAGACATTTTATCGTGTTAAGAAATTAATGCAATTAATTTTATTTTCTACACTATATAGATACAGACACTAGTGCACGCCAGTTTTAATTAATGAAATGAATGTACAATCCATCCATCCATCCATCCATCCATCCATCCAACTTCTTCCACTTATCCGGTGTCGGGTTGCGGGGGTAGCAGCTTCAGTAGGGAGGCCCAGACGTCCCTCTCCCCAGCCACTTGGGCCGGCTCCTCCGGAGGAATCCCAAGGTGCTCCCAGGCCAGCCGAGAAACATAGTCCCTCCAGCGTGTCCTGGGTCTCCCCTTGGGCCTCCTCCCGGTAGGTCGTGCCTGGAACACCTCACCAGGGAGGCATCCTAATCAGATGCCTGAGCCACCTCAACTGGCTCCTCTCGATGTGGAGGAGCAGCGGCTCTACTCTGAGTCCTCCCCGAATGGTTGAGCTCATCACCCTATCTCTAAGGGAGAGCCCAGACACACTACGGAAAAAACTCATTTCAGCCACTTGTATCCGTGATCTCATTCTTTCAGTCATGACCCAAAGCTCATGACCAAAGATGAGGGTAGGAACGTAGATCGACCGGTAAATCAAGAGCTTTGCTTTTTGGCTCAGCTCTCTCTTCACCACAACAGACCAGTACAGGGCCCGCTTCACAGCAGACGCTGTTCCATCTTCCCCTCATTCGTGAACAAGACCCCAAGACACTTAAACTCCTCCACTAGGGGCAGTAAATCCTCCCCAACCCGGAGACGGCACTCTTTTCCAGCTCAAGACCATGGTCTGGGATTTGGAGGCACTGATCCTTATCCCGGCCGCTTCACATTCGGCTGCGAACCGCTCCAGTGAGAGCTGTAGATGAAGCCAACAGAACCACATCATCTGCGAATAACAGATGTAGAGGTTTAATCTTGGTGAGACCGCAAGGAAAGTGCTATTTCTTACGCTGATATTCTCCGAACCAAAGTTACAGTTTCCACTGTGAATGTCCATGTAATCGAAATAAATCCACTCCACAACGTCTTGAAGATGAAAACTGAAGTTTAGTGTTCTTTTTAAAGCTTACAAAACGTACATGAATTAACAAAAATATCTTATGAATAAAATAAACAGGGTTTAAAGTCTGTCATAAAGTTGAAGAGCAACAGGTAAGAAGACTGTGCTTCCACGGTTCCATGCAATCTAAAAATAAACATGCGAGAGGCTGAGGAAGCCGGCTCGTCCATCCTTAAAGGGACAGTACACATTTTTCAATCCAAAATCCAAGTAACCTTATAAACATGAATTCTTATTCTTTTAACTCTGTACATAAAATATTTATCATTTTAATCATGAAATATATCCATCTATCAAATTAGAAATTCAAATTAAATTATTATCTATCTTTTTAAGCATTCTTAAGCAATTTCTATTTATTTAAACTAAAAGTCCACTTTGGCCGCTACAACAGAGATGCAATCCTAAGGCCACCAAGACGGATCCCCTCAACACCTTGGCTGCGCCTAGAATTTCTGTCCATAAAAGTTATGAACAGAATCGGTGACAAAGGGCAACCTTGGCGGAGTCCAACCCTCACCGGAAACGAGTCTGACTTACCTCCGGCAATGCAGACCAGGCTCTGACACCGGTCATACAGAGACCTAACAGCCCCTATTAAAGGGCCTGGTACTCCGTGCTCCCGGAGTACCCCCCACAGGACCCCCCGAGGGACACGGTCAAATGCCTTTTCCCGATCCACAAAACACATGTAGACTGTTTGGGCAAACTCCCATGCACCCTCCAGAATCCTGCAAGGGGTATAGAGCTGATCCAGTGATCCACGGCCAGGACGAAAACCACAATGCTCCTACTGAATCCGAGATTCGACTATCCCATGGACCCTCGTTTCCAGAACCCCGGAATAGACCTTACCAGGGAGGCTTAAGAGTGTAATTCCTATGTAGTTGGAAGACACCCTTCGGTACAATGTACAAATGAATGTACAATGAACATGTATAAATGAAATAATTGATCTTTTGGTTTTATTAAACTTACAAATTGGCTATGAGAGCTCTTTGGTTTATTTTCTGAAATCTCTTTCTGTCAGCCCTCCGTCTCCACCCGTCCCCTTACTTTTTAGCCAAGTTAGCAAACTCTTTTGAGTCACATCATGTCAGCTATAAAAGTCTTTGCAAAGTGAGAGAAAGAAGTACGGAAGAACTAGCTAAAAATGTTAGAATAAACAGAAATGATTAAGAAATAAAACATTTTTTCCTCTGCAACAAGTCAGAGGTTCTGTGTTCAAGCCCCACTTCCACAGACTGCCACTCTGGGTCCCTGAGCAAAAAGACCCTTAACCCCATACTGCACTCTGGGCGCCCCACAACTGCAGCCCACTGCTCCCCATGGGGATGGGTTAAATGCAGAGCTAAATTTCTCCAATGATAGATGAATAAAGTTTAATTATCATTATTATTGTCACATGTGTCACTATTAGGTCTAATATAATGTAACAATGTTTGATATAAGAAGGGTGGAGCGCTACAGGGTTTAGGATGGATATACCTGCCTTTTTTATCAACGTCAATGATGACTAGAGGTACAGAATGGGCTTAGAAGCTTGAATAATTGAACATTCTCATGTCTGAACAACTGTTATTTCCAAGCAGCGTTAAGTAGTGAATAAGTACCTACTTACCCAAGATCAGAATTTTCAGACAAATGTGTCCTACTCTAAGAGTTTTCATTTGAATGATAAAATGTGCAGTAGCTTCACACACATTTTTAGTTGTGTGGAACATACATCTGCATGTTGGGAGGCTGACTGACCCCAACTCAGTGTGGAAAAGTCTTATTAAATGAAAGATGTGAACAGATTATTGCATCACTTTAGATTTGGTTGGTACAGCTTTCTATTGTGTTAGACACTTCAGATTTATTTATGTTCATTGTGTATTCTTATGCTCTTGTGTTTCACAGGCCGAGGTCTTAGGATTATGCTGTTTGGAGGAACTCTCTCAAGCAAGACACAACTATGTAACTTTGTCCTACAGAAAAAAATTCTGAACATTTCATCCACAACTTTTCAAACCAATCTAGTGGAGCAGGGGTTATGGAAAGGAAAGTTCTTAACTATTTGGACACCTCCAGAAAGTCAGATGGGAAAAGTCCTAAAAGAGGACATTAGAAGCTGTGTCAAACTTTGTCCTCCTGGACCAAATGTTCTCCTGCTCTTGGTGAATCCTTCAGACTTCACAGAGAAGGACAGCAGGTTTCTGAAGGCCACCCTTAGGTTGTTTGGAGAAAATGCCTTTAAACACTCAATGGTCATCATAACTGAAGAAGGGAATGCAACAAGTTTTGCCTTTAATTCACTAATCAGAGAATGTGAGGGTAGACAGTACAGCCTTACTGAAAATAATCACCAGAAATTAATGGAGAAAATTGAAGATATTGTGAAAAGAAACAGCAGTGCCTTTCTTAGCATTAAAGGTGATGACGCATCAAAATGTGACCAGTCGCTAACATCCTTAAATCTGGTTCTTTGTGGGAGACGAGGAGCAGGGAAGACCTCAGCAGCCAAGGCCATTCTAGGTCAGATTGATCTTTCTTCAGCCTCCCCCTCATCGGAGTGTGTTAGAAACCAGGGAGAGGTTCATGGACGTTGGGTTTCTCTGGTGGATCTGCCTGCATTGTATGGAAAACCTCAACAGGAAAAGATGAAGGAATCATTCAGGTGTATCTCGCTCTGTGATCTTAAGGGTGTCCACGCCTTCATCCTGGTCCTACCTGTGGGTTCCCTCACTGATGAAGACAAGGGAGAGTTACAGACCATCCAGGAAACATTCAGCTCTCGGGTCAACAACAACACAATGATTCTGTTCACTACAGATTCAGATCCTGAACATCCAGATGTGGTTAACTGTCTTAAAATCGATAAGAACATCAAGGAGCTTATCAAGAAATGTGGAAAAAGATACATTGTTGTCAAGAGCAGTGACAAGAAGCAGTTCTCTAAAGTAATAGATTTTGTAGGGAAAAGGGAACAAAGCTGCTACACAATAGAAACTCTCTTTGAAGCTTACTTGGATAAAATCTTAAAACAAGAGGAAAACTTCTCCGGACTACATACAAAATCTTGTGGGTCCAGTGGTACGTAT
Source organism: Cyprinodon diabolis (assembly GCA_030533445.1). Classification (NCBI taxonomy): domain Eukaryota; kingdom Metazoa; phylum Chordata; class Actinopteri; order Cyprinodontiformes; family Cyprinodontidae; genus Cyprinodon; species Cyprinodon diabolis. Next base: position 46,948,674 of record CM060073.1, on the reverse strand, counting down.
TCTAAACAAAGTGTTCAAAAAGAGGAGAATTGTTTTTTGTTTGAAGGTAAAGTTTTTTTCATCTTCAGTGAGCAAAGTAGGATCTTAAACACTTGAAGCATTTGCAATATAAATAAATGAACTTACTTGGTTACTTGGTAGATCTAATAGATTTTGCAATATTTTTCTCGCGATTTACATATAATATGCAAATAAGGTAATGATAGAAAAAAACTGGTATCACATACTTTCACTGCTGGGAGGAATTTTTAACAATATACATGTTTTTAACCCACGTTATAGAGTCTATAGTTAATCCTGCGTTATTCCAGTTGAGGGCAGATTGATGGGTATTTAGACATGAACGGTCTCTAACCAAGTAAGGCAGCATGGTGAGGCCATTAGAGTCCTTGGTGTTACAGAAGTTTGGCCAGAGTTTCTGCATTCCTGATCATTTGGATATCACTTCAGATTCTTCAGGACTGTTTTTCCATGTTGGATTATTTTAATAAAAGTACCCATGTATAGTTAGCGAGGAATTGATGTGATGCCAAGTGTAAGGTCCCTCCACCCAAGTGGAAATGTGAGCCAGTGTTAGCGAAGTATAACAATGTGGGACATTACTGGTTACACCGTGAAGTACAAGATTACCTGAATAATTTAAAAAGGCCTGTTTCCTCTACAGCAAACCTTAAAGGGCTATTGAAGAACTATGCAGGTGTTGTGTTGGACTATTTAAACTATTTTAAAACATTCCACAGACCAGTTTATTCCAGTCTATTTGATATCAGGGTCTATTAAAGCTATGTTGTTCACTGGGCAAGAAAAGAGATCAAATGTGAAAAAAATGTGGGAAAGTATTTACATACATAGTTGAAGGAAGTCCAAATTTGCTGCAAAAGCCACTATCCTGTGTGATGTCTTCTACAACAGTAGTTCCCAGACCTGGCCCTCAAGTACCACTGCCTTGTATGTTTTGAATGTGTCAATATGTGTCAATATACCTAAAATCAATTTGCTAAACTGTTGAGTAGATATTTTAATTGATGCATAATAAATAAATAAAAAAAGCTATAGCTATTTTTGTTACTTTCTTGCAGTCTAGGGAAGTTATTTGCTACAATTTCTGAGTAAGCTGAGCTTTGGTTCTTCTGTTACAGGAGATAAAGACAAGTGGACAAACGAGTGCCTCAGGATAGTTCTGATTGGAAAGACTGGTTGCGGGAAGAGCTCTTCAGGAAATACTATCCTTGGCAGAGAAGAGTTTGAAGCTGACTTAAGCCAAAAATCAATCACGAAAAATTGTAAGAAATCAATGGGTGAAGTGGAGGGCCGTCCTGTTGCTGTGGTGGACACTCCTGGTTTGTTTGATGACAGTTTAAAACAAGAGGAAGTGCAGCTAGAATTGATCAAATGTCTTAGCCTTCTGGCACCGGGTCCACATGTCTTCCTGGTAGTGGTACCAATTGGAGGAAGACTCACACCAGAGGAGAAAGAGACATTAAAACTTATTAAAGAAGGTTTTGGGAAGAATTCTGAAAAGTACACCATCATCCTTTTTACCAGAGGAGATTTGCTAAAGGATAAGCAGTCCAAAGATGATTATGTGGAAAAAAATTGTGATGACTCCTTCAAAAATATTATTGCCAACTGTGGGGGATACCATATGTTTGACAACAACAATATCCAAAACCGCAGACAGGTTATAGAGCTGATCAGAAAGATTGACAACCTGGTGGCTAAAAATGGATGCTTTACCAATGAGATGCTGCAAGAGGCTGAAACAGCCATACAGAACCAAATTCAGCTACTCCTTAAGGAGAAAGATGAAGAAATGCAGAGAGAAAGGACAGAATTAGAAGAAAGACATCTGCAGGAGAAGGAGGAGATGGAAAGAAAAATGAAGGAAGAAAGAGCAAAATCTGAAAATGAGATGAAGGAGAAAGAAGACAAAATTAAGGAGATTGAGAAAAAGCTACAGCAGGCTGAAGAAGAAAAACTTAAAGAACATGAACAGAGAACAAAGGAAGAAGCTAAATGGAAAGATGAGAAAGAAGCCTTGATGAATGCTTTTGAATCAGCAAGTATATCTAAAGAATTTGCTGATTACTATGCGAACGACCAAAACCAATCAAAAGGCAAAAAGAAAACTGTAGAAGCCTTGGAAAAAGAGATGGATACTTTAAGACATAAATGGGAAAAAGAGGACAAAAAGAGGGAAAAGGAAAACGAAAGACTTAAACAGGATTATGTAAAGATAAAAGAAGATTATACAAAACAAAAGGAGGAGGATAAAAGAAGAAAAGAGAAGGAGGTCATGGACATACAGAAACTGGATGACGTGTACAGGCAGAAGTTAGACAAACTTAAAGAAAGATATGAGGAAGAAGCCAGGAAGAAAGCTGAAGAGCTCAATGAATTTAAAGACAAATATTTCAAAGAATTTGCATCCAAGATGCTACAGCAGCATGAGAAGTATAACATGCTAAGGGCCCTCAAAGACATGAATGACAACAAACACAGAAAAGAAATTGCTGATTTGGTGAAATGTATCACTAAAAAGAAAGAGAATGTGAAAAAACTGAAGGACATGCTGTCAAAACAAGAAGAGGAAAGGAAAAAGGCCAAAAGTCTACAAGAAATCAAACAACAGGGGGAAGAACACAACAAAGAGCTAAGTGATCTGATTCAGCAGCTTTTGACTGAAATGGATGAAAAAACTGGCTGTGTCATTTCATGAAATATGACAGATTGTACTAACAGGACAGACTGAACAGTTCATCCCCATCAGGCTTTATACTAACGGTAATCAGGAATCTGTATAAGGAAGAAAATTCTATTCTATTTAAAACATCCCTCTCTGTAGCAATATTAACATAGGTAATTTCTTGTTTTTAAAATCTAGTGGAGAAAAACATCTGTTCATTTGAAAATTTTCAATCAAGACTTTTAACTCATGATATATGTCTGGTGTTATCCAGTGTAAAAAATATAGTAGAACCTAAGCGATTCAAAAGGGAAATAAATGTTGTCATAATCCTTTTCCTCAACAAATGATTGTAGATGTTATGAGCTGTTATTTTTGACTCGTTTCTTTTTCTTCTCAAGTCTACAATCATCTCCATGGCTTTATCAAACTTGAAGATTATCGTTTACATTTTATGCCACATAGCAGTTCACCAGCTTCCTGTACTCAGCTTCTTGTCAACCTTTCATAAACCCAATGATTGAGTAGCCCGAATACTTCTGCCAAGTTCTGCAAACTGGACTGAATGGGGGGGCCACCGTCTGGACATAGTGTCTAATGTCTTGATCATACTAAAAACAGTGTGAGCTGTTGGGCGGGCATGGTGGAAAAAGTCACATTCAAGAAGTTATGAAAAGACTGGCCCAGCTATTTTTCTCATTTGTCAAATTAGTTAGTTTGGTGGATTGATTTTGAAATTCAACAGGGTTTGATTTTTTTCTTTGCCAAGACACCTGACTTTTCCTGCTCACCACATGAAATTCTGGAGCTTAATGAGGAGTCTGCTGTGACATTTGACCAGTTTCTTTCTTAGCATAATGTTCAGCCGCCTGGCCTGGGTAACAACAACTACACTGCACCGTCGATAAAGTGGATTCACACATTAATATGAACACTTTCAGAAAAGAGGAGCAGCACAATATTTTCATTTGTTTGAGAACAAACAGAAGCAGGGTGTTTCATGGTAGAGGTGGAAGGTAAAGGCAAACTGTAGAACACTGAAACATCACTGTGACCTGTACTCTCGGGTGAGATGGTCTTCCCTCTCTAAAAGGAGGTAGTGTCATTGGTACGCTTTTATTTACAAAGCCCTTATTGGATTACCTCCCTTTTACATTTGTACCTTATACAGAAAAGTATGGCCTCTTATGCCCTGAAATCCAATGATCAGCTGTTGCTCACTGTTTTTGTCCGCACAGAGCTAGGGAAGAAAGCCTTTAGCCATGCAGCTCCTTGTGTGTGGTATTTCTTACAAAGAGACTGGAAGTTGACTGGGTTTTTATCCTTAAATGTTTTTAAGCTCAAAATGAAAGAATTTGTAATTACTTCAATTATCTATAATTTTTTTACTTGACATGTTTTTTTTTTATGTACCTGTCATTTGATTGTATGTATTTCTGTTCAGTATGTAACTTTGCTTCAACTTGGCCAGGACTCCCTTGTAGAAGAGGTTTTTTATTACAATGGAATGTTTTCCTGGTTAAATAAAGTTTAATAATAAAGCCTAGTAGGAGACAGGGTCAAAGAAGGACACAATATAAATTTGATTGTGAGCAGGACAGAAGGATCTTAACTTTGCTTTTGTACTGAACCTATTAAAGAATTAGTTTAGTCCATTGCCTTTGTCCAAACCTCAATCTTTCCTCCTTCTGCTTGAAGCCTGTGATCTTCATATCTGACCAAACATCTCTGGTATTGTTCTATGTTAGCTTGATCCTCACCTTTCTGTATGTCTCCTTTCTTTCTGTTAACTTGAATATAAGTTGCTTCTCTATCCTCCTCAATAATTCTCCCTTTACCTGTTATGAAAGGTAATTTATGCCTAAAATATGAGGTGAAGGTGAGATCTTTCCATGTTTCATGCAACAGTTAATAAATACTCAAAAAGACAATTAAACTATCATGTCATTAAGGCTGAAAAGTGACTGAAGGTTTAAAAGTCTGAATGCAATGTGCTGATTAATCTATATTCACTTTTAATTTTAGAGAAAAGCCATCCAAACTCACTAACAATCAATTATTGTATATTTTTTAATGATTTTGTGTAAACATTTGAACAAATAAAGAAATGAAATGAAATTACATCTTTTTGTGCATATGAGATGTTATTGAAACTATTAACTGAACTTTAAATAATCTTAGATTACCATCATGTGTGCAGATAACTGAGTCAGAAGCAGTTTAGGGAGGTCAAGGCTAAGTTTGGGGATTTTTGGAGAGGAAGGAGGAAGGCTGACAACATATGAGGTTTCACAAAAGGGTCCTTGTATACCAAAGGGTGTGTTGACTTAGAATCAAAGGATGAGGGTATTTGCATGTGAAGGTAAAGGTTCAAGTAATACACATTCAGGGAGATGAAAATTATATAATGGAATAAAGAAAGGGAAATATGTTCAGTTCCTTGTGGCGCGATACAAGCTCACTTTGGAGCAGACCAGTATCCAAAAGAGAGTAACTCCATTTGAAGATCCACAGAAAAAGTCAAGTCTTTCCAGTGTATGGGGAGGACTAGCAGGGTTCCAGCATTTCGGCTGCTGAACCTCAGAATAATGTAGAATATACCCAATGACTTCCATTTGGTCAATGCTGTAATGCCATAAACCATATAAAGTTGAATATCAACTCTTTTTATTGCGGAGATAGCTATACCAGGAATAGATTCTAAAATGGTTGAACTTTAACAACTTCAGCAGTTGTGTATTTGTGAATCTTCATGTCAGATCATGTGTAAAGGATCCAAAGTCTAGATATTTTAGGTTACAATGAAAAAAAAGTCAGTTTTGGTATCAACCAATGATTTTATAGGGGTTATTCAACTTGGACGACATAAAGATAAAATCAACAACAAAACAAATGTGGATTCCTTAAAGATGCCTTTTTGTGTCTTTTTGGTGTTTTTTTTTTTTTAGATTCATGGTTTAATACCCATTTTGTGTTTTTTTTTTTTTTCTGGATGTATTTCAGCTCTTATGTATTTCTTGTTTCTCCCTCTTGTGTCTGTCCCTGGCTCCCCTCTAGATCCCTCTGTTCACACCTGCTCCGACTCTGCTGATTAGCCTGGTTTTTGTTCCTGTCTCCCATATATACACCTTCTGTTCGCTGCCTATCCTCCTTTCTTTGCCCTTCATGTGTGTTTTCCCTGATGTCTCCTGGATTTTGGTTTTATTGGATTTTGTTTGTGGACATTTGCTTCTGTTCCCTCTTTGGATTATTAAACTTGCAAGAAACCACCCCATAATCAGTGTCTGCTTTTCAGTCCTCAAAAGACCTTCTCTCAACCCAACAAATCCAATGTGTGTATTTGTTGTAAGGTGTCCTATACTCTGCATTGGCTGTTGGGGGAACATGGTGGCAGCCTACTGCACAGATTGCTTGCTTTATTTTCTTTTATTTCCAATGAGAGCCTGAAATACCTCATCACATGTTTCCAGATAATCTGGTTGTTGGCGTTGCAAGAAGAAGAAGCCAATCTAGAGACAAAGGATGTGGATGGTGGTCACTCTGCATCTTCTAACCGGCAGATTGTGGCTATCAGGCCACCCTAACATGTATGTCCTGTACATGGATATCTGATAACAGTCTTTTCTGCAGGGATGGCAAAAGTACACACTTTCCGTACTTGAGTAAAAGTACAGATACTTGTGTTAAAAAATACTCTGGTAAAAGTGGAAGTACTGATTAAACTTCTTTACTCAAGTAAAAGTACCAAAGTACAGGCTTGTAAGTTTACTTAAAGTATAAAAGTAAAAGTAGAAACCACTTTTTTCATGCCGTTGCCTACATTTTAAATGGATGTCTGCCAATAGGACTAGATCTCCGTTGTGTTCATTTTCAATCATCTCGTCGTCCATGCTACTATGCTAACGCCACCGCCACCAAGCTGCAATGATTTGCCGCCAATGAATACCGCCGAATCTGTCGATTCATCTTGTAGTGGTGCGTCAAATGCAACGTAGATTCCCATCCAATTAGATTGAATTTGGTATTGATGACGTAAAAAATAATAATGGTAACTCCATTCAAATGATTCAAAACTAAAGTAATGAGCCAATTTTTTAAAATGTAAGGAGTAGAAAGTACAGATATTTGTGTAAAAATGTAAGGAGTAGAAGTAAAAAGTCGCCATAAAAATAAGTAGTAAAGTAAAGTAAAAATATCAGAAAAATCTACTTGAGTACAGTAACGAAGTATTTGTACTTCGTTACTTCCCATCTCTGCTTTTCTGTCATTGTTTTCCAATGACAAAAGACTAATCTCAAGATGGGAGGGTCAAGTTACCATAAATCTATAATATGTTGAGATCAGACCATGTTTATTGCTAAAAGCTGATTAGACAGCAATTTAATTTCTGAATTTAATATAAACTAATAACACATCTCTTTCATTCTTCCAGAAGCTTTGAAGTTAAAACATTATTCATGTAGTTCTATGTTATAGTTACTCATATGATATAAAATAAAATGTATGCTTTTGTTATATACAAGAAAAATGAAATATATTCCTTGTATTAATCAGACTATAGTAAGTTAGAAGTGTACAAGGCTGAAGGAGAGATATCCAGACAAAGAGTCTGAGTTAAATCAGAGGAGGAAGGCATCAATGAACATGCATGCATCTTGTGAGTGAGGATGACTCACCAGCAGAAAAGGAAACTTTAAAACATGGTGAATGAGGTAGAGCACAAACTCAACTTATGGTTCTCATCATCCTCTGAACAATAGAGTGTATATTGGAAACGTACTTTCCTGAACAAGCTAAAGTAATGAGCCTGAGCCTTTCTTGGTTAAACGTTAAACGTAATGTACCCCCCACCTCCCCCTCTCCACACCGTGTCCACTCATCTGCTTATTGGTCAGAGAATTAGAGCTTCACTTGCCAAAGATGGTCAGCTTATATGGGCAAAAAAAACAACTTTTCATGCAATGCATCTGAATAAGAGATATGATCTGTAGCTGAAATGTGCAATTTACTTGCAATATGAATTACATCCAAAATGATTATCTTTTTTTATTCTGTTTATTTTATTCTTATTTTCAGGAACCATGGCAACTTCTTTTATACACAACATTTATTTGTCTCTTCACAGCAGAATGCAATGACAAAACTTTTTATTTCATTTTATCATTAACTCGGTTCACCTTCCCGCCCATTCAGCTCAGTGGAGGTTGCATAATAGGATGAGATGGGCAGTGTTTTTATTCCAGTGTGGACACATTCATATAGGAGATTCACGAGGAAATGAGGCAGCAACCTTCTGACATTTCAGGTTAGTAAAATTAATCTGAATCTTGGATATCTAGGATAAGCAAAGACCTTTTTTAAACTTGTATTTGGGGTATGTTTGTCTGCAAGACCTAAGTCGAAAAAAAGCTCTTGACTAATTTTTGTTTTGATTTTGAAGTATTGATGAAGCATTTAATATTGCATCATTTGCTCCATCATGATAAAAATTAAGATACAGAATGAATAAATAAAAGTAAGAAAAAATAATGTAAGAAAATGTTTTAATTATTTTAAATATGAGAATATTTTGGCTTGTGGTTATTTTTTAACCTATCTTCTATAAAGTTGAATATCAACTCTTTTTATTGCGAGGATAGCTATACCAGGAATAGATTCTAAAATGGTTGAACTTTAACAACTTCAGCAGGTGTGTATTTGTGAATCTTCATGTCAGATCATGTGTAAAGGATCCAAAGTCTAGTTATTTTTTAGGTTACAATGAAAAAAAAAAGAGTCAGTTTTAGCATCAACCAATGATTTCATAGGAGTTATTTAACTTGGACGACATAAAGATAAAATCAACAACAAAACAAATGTGGAATTCTTCAAGGTGCTTTTTTGTGTCTTGGTTTAAACAAAGTGTAAACGGAATTGAAGAGACAAACCTAATATATTTAGGAATAGAACAACACAACAGTTCTCTCTTAGTTGCTGGTTTTACGATTATCTGTGTCTAGTAAAGAAGGACTTCTTTTCATAAAAGCTAATTTCCTTATTGAAAACAGTTTTTAGAAAAAGACTACCACTTTAATTTCTTACAACATAAGGGTCAAATATGCAAACCTAATATCTAAAAATAAAGGACTGATTCTATTCTATTAGTATTTGCCAAGCATTATTATTTACCATACAGGTAACTGGTTAAAGTCTAATTGAACACAAAGAAAAGAAAAAATGTTTTAGTATTTCCGTAATTATATCCTTTATTGTAAAAAAAAAAAAAAAAAAAATTCTTACTTGCTGTTCTTATGACTATTTGTTTCATAGGTTTATCCAATTCCATTTGTTGAAAAAGGAACAAATCTGTTTCTATTTTAGATCATTTTTGTTCTAAAACTGGGAACTGCTGAGCTGACAACATGGCTTCAGGAGCAGAAGGTGAGTTAAATTAAGCCCACAGGGTAAAAGTGAATAAATCAAAATGTGTTTTTATTGAAACTTTCATAAACGTTTTTTTGAAAATACAACTAAGTGAAAACACTATCTAATCCATGTTTGCAGATACTTACATTGTTTGTGGTCCTCTGGTCCAAATCGGTCCCTTAACTCAAAATTCTACAGTTTACCCCATTTAACCATTGCACATTTAACTGAAATTCCTTTTTTTTTTACACATTCCCTAAACTCTTTATCATTTACCCAACGTAGAAACCTGTCATTAAATGTAAAATTATAATTTCCATCTTATTATTGCATCCATTTGGTTGCAAAGTTTTTAACCAAACTTCTGGGCGCCTTTCATTTCTGCAACTCAGTGTGCTTTATTGTATTTCTATATACTTTTCCATTTCACAAACTATTAAGCACCACCAGCCTATCATGAGCTGTAATTGGCAGAGACTAAAACCTGTACACAAGCAGTGATGGGACTAACGGCGTTGAAAGTAACAGCGTTACTAACGCTGTTACTTTGTATTAGTAACGAGTAATCTAACTAATTACTTTGACTGTAACTATAACGCAGTTACCATTGCAGACACCCCGTCACTGCGTGTTACTCAGGTCGCACAATGAACCTTTTTTCATGATAGGACTCGTGCGCAGCTGCGTGAAGCTGACACCCCACCCACGTCAAAAATCTCTGCAAATAGACTGAATGGTTAGTGCAACGTTAGTGCAGATTTGTGCAGAAAAAAATATTGTTTGTGCTACTTTTATTTAAGAGATATTAAAGATTATTTTTTAGGTCATCCAGAGGTGCGCGCCTTGTCATGAGAGAGGGGAGGATGAGAATGGCTGATGTATAGTGAGATTCCGTCTTTCAGTTGGGTAGGTGGGTGTTTCTGCTGGCGGGTGTTAACGTACAGCACACACAGAGAGATGGAGAGTGAGGAGGACTCCAGCAGCAAAACAGCATTTTCCTGATGGAAATACCGGTGTCACGTCGAGCTGCGTTTCCCCATCACATACGGTTTCCTCTGCATCTCCGCACAGCGCAGGCGGCAAGAGTCACCGCGCAAGCTACAGGAAACGCGCATGCTGGCTAAAGGCGCGCAACAGTCGCCCTGTGCTCGCGCCACAGGAGAACTATGGAGAGCGAGAACGATCAGATGAAAGGGAGAAATATGGATGGATGGATGGATGGATGGATACTTTGACTTTTCAACCTACTGTATTTTTTATTTTAAACATTATTTGATGGCCTTTGTGGCAGGGATGGAGATCCATATTTTATGTCACACGCAGAGTATACATCTTGATAGATAGATGGATAGATAGATGTTGCAGTATCTATAACAACCCAAACACACAGGATTTCAGAATTAGACATCCCCAGTTATTAATTTCACCAGATCTGAATGCCCTGTTAAAAAACTTCACATAGCGTTCCCCCCTGATGTCATTTACGTTGAGTTGCAATAAATGCTAAACTCTCTGCAGGTTCTTGTCTTTGTTGTCCACTCTATTCAGCTGGCTTTGGAAACACACCGCGAGAAGGTGGGGGCTGGGTGGTGAGGGTTACGGGGGCGAGAAACGCAAAAGTAACGCAATAGTTACTTTTACTAGTAACTAGTTACTTTTATTGTGGAGTAACTCAGTTAGTAACTCAGTTACTTTTTGGGAGAAGAAACTAGTGACTATAACTAATTACTTTTTCAAAGTAACGTGCCCAACACTGTAAACAAGTCTCAGAAGAACATTTGCCTTGTTTACTTCCATCCTTGAGCTTAAGTTCATTGTGCCATTTCTCTGAGCCTTTCCTAATTTCCTGATGGATTTATGTATTTTGTAGGACTGTCGGGTTAAAAAAAGTAAAAAATTAATCTAGTTAACAGGATTTGTAAATGATTCTTAATTACTCACATTATAATCACATATCTGTTAAAGCAGTGATAGGGAACAATGGTCCTCTGAAGGGCTGTGTATACTGCTCAATTTAAAATTAACAGGTATTTAAGTTAATAAAAGTTTAAGCAAGATAGTTTTTATTTTAAAGGTTTTTAAACTTACACTTTTGGACAATAATCAATACTTTTAGCTGAGAGGGATGCTCATGGTAAGACAACATGCCCATAGGGCAACACAAGTCAAAACAGATTGGGACACACTGCTCCAGGGCTTCAGTCCTTTAAGTTTTCCATGTCAGTTTGCTCCCACACAGCCCATGAAATTCTCTAAAGTTACTCATTGATTAGAATCTGGAGTATTGGGCACGGGAATGAGGTACCTGTGCTAAAGGTACCTGAATGCTAAAGGTACCTGATTAAAAATTTGAATTGAAGGACATTACAAAATTGTAGCTCATGGCTAATTAGTCTTCCTGTAGTTGATTTTCTAATTTGTTAATTTCATTTAGCAGGCATGGGTTGATGAAGTCTGTTCATGGTAGCACTAACAGCTGTAGGCACATAACTTCTGACATTTTTTGCATTTTAATAATACTTGAAACCACAGCAGCATCAAAGATAAAGCAAGTAGTTTTTACAATAATTACAAATCAACTTGCTGTGATTGACAGCATCTTGTCTTCTAAAGTTATGTTGTCTTACACTGTCCCTCCTATTTTTTATATTTTAATTCCAGTCAGGCACCTTTTACTTCCTCAAGATAAGTTACCTATATGTGGCGATACAACAATGTAATGTTGGTGAAGTGCCAACATCTGTTATTGGACTAAATGGGAAAAATCACAAGGACCTAACAGCCCAGTTATCACCAATTATTTCTGGATTAAATCAAGACTATGACAGACCGACCAGGTTTATCCTAAAACCAATGTCTAAATGTCTGTTTTTTTTCCCTCTTAACCACCTCCACTTCTTCTCCCATGAAGTTAACAGGAGTCAACTTCTTCCTCTTTCTTCTGAAATCTACAATCATTTCCCTTTTTTTTTCTCACTTTCAGAATCAGATGATTGTTTCCACAACATGACATAAAGCGGTTCACTAACTGTTTTTAATCTACTTGTCTACCTTTGATCCACCCAATGACTGCAGATTCATCTGAGTATTTCTACAGATGACAGGAATCTGTCTGGTACTGGAAGTCAGAAGTACAGAGTAAACATGAATGGAGAGAGTAGCGTCCCCTGTGGTGCTCCTGCGCTTCTCACCAGTTGATTAGACATCTGACCCTTCAATCTCAAAAGTTGTGGACTGTTTGTCAGGTAGACTTTAATCTAGGTAAATGTTGTTGGCTTTAGCTGAGTATTCTGCAGTTTCTCACAAAGTACGTTAGGTTTAATTTTGTTGAACACACAAACAAATCAAGGAACATGATCTTCACTGTGCTGTCTGCTTTATCTAAACGACAGCGGGTTTGTGGAAGCAGGTATAATATGGAATCATTGACTACAACTCTACGGCGATAAGCAAACTGATTGTTCATCAGCACTTTTTTTACCAATATAAAATATTGTGAACTTTGTTTTATCAATGTTTAATAATATTCTGTAATTATTTTACAAATTTTCATAAATTCAGTTTCAACCATAGATATGAAAACTGATAACTCTTTCATAAATATTTGTGAATTGGGATTAATAAAAATAGGCTTACTGACCATAGCTCAGTCTGGGGGAGTTTTATTATACACAAGAAGACAGTGGAAGTAAGCAGACTCCTTATACCCCTTTGGATTTGGAGGTACAGCTTTCCATGTATTTTACACTCACAATAATTTTGTCAGTTTGTTTAAATGTTTTATCTTCTTTACTTCACAGGCCAAGGTCTCAGGATTATGCTATTTGGAGCAACTCTGTCAAGCAAGAAACAACTCTGTAATTTTATTTTAGAGAAACCAAGTCCAGAGATATCATCCAAACCCTATCAAGGCAAAGTAGAGCAGGGTTCATGGAGAGGAAATTTCTTAACTGTTGTGACACCTCCAGAAAGTAAGATTGGAAAAGTCCTAAAAGAGGACCTGAGAAGCTGTGTCAGTCTTTGTCCTCCTGGACCAAATGTTCTGCTGCTCTTAGTGAATCCTTCACACTTCACAAAGAAAGACAGAAGAACTCTGAAGGCCACCCTGAATTTCTTTGGTAAAAATGCCCTTAAACATGCGATGGTTATCTAAACTGAAGAAGTGAATGAAACAAGTTTTACTCTAAATTCATTAATCAAAGAATGTGAAGGTAGACAGTACAGCCTGGCAGAAAATAATCACCAGAAATTAATGGAGAAGATTGAAGATATTGTGAAAAAGGACAGCAATGCCTTCCTTAGCATCAAAGATGTTGGAGCAGCATCGAAATGTGACCAGTCTCTGCCATCCTTAAACCTGGTTCTGTTTGGGAGGAGAGAAGCTCAGAAGACATCAGTAGCCAAGGCCATTCTAGGTCAGACAGATCTTCATTCGGCCTCCAGCTCATCAGAGTTTGTTAGAAACCAGGGAGAGGTTTGTGGACTTTGGGTTTCTGTGGTGGAGCTTCCTGCCTTGTATGGAAAATCTCGTCAGCAAGTGATGGAGGAATCATTCAGGTGCATCACCCTCTGTGAACCTGAGGGTGTTCACGCCTTCATCCTGGTCCTACCTGTGGGTCCCCTCACTGATGAAGACAAGGGAGAGTTACAGACCATCCAGGACACATTCAGCTATCTGGTTGTAAACAGCACAATGATTCTGTTCATTGCAGATTCAGATTCTGAACATCCAGATGTGGTTAAATTTTTTGAACAAGACAAGAACCTTAATGATCTTATTAAGAAATGCGGAAAAAGATACTTTGTTCTCTAATATAATAGATTTTGTGGAAAAGGGGAATCTAAGGTGCTACACACCTAGTACCCTCTCAAAAGCCTACTTTGACCAAATTCTACAACAAGGCAAAACAATAGATGAACTACAGAGACAACTTTGTGGTCTGTCATCAGAGACTGGGATCAGTGGTAGGTATTTTAAACTAAGTCCTTAGATATGGAGGGGAATACTTTATATATATATATATATATATATAGTCAGTAAAAGGTTTATAGATACTCCAGTAAGCAATTTATCATCTAAGGAATTTTAAGAATTTGCAACATGAATAAATTGACTTAATTTGAAGGTCTAGATATTTCAAACATTGCTTAGATTCTTTTATTCTACTCTCTTTATTCTACTCTATTTACATATATGCACATTAAGAGATGATAAAAAAAATGGCATAACATACTTGGTATGTTTTTGCCCCATCATCATTGTTCAGAGGATTTCAACAGAGTCTTAAACTGTCCTGGACCAATAATCTTAGATTATACAGAAGTTTGAGCATTCAGATCACTGCTCAATGTGAAAACAAGCCAGTGTGAGCAAAGTCTGAGAAACACTGACTGTTTTACTGGTGAAATAATAAAGCAGAATGTTACCTTAGGCATTAATGGGGTATTTTTCCTGTTGAGCAAACCTTAAGAATTGTTTTTTTTTTTTTCTACATGATGTCAGTAAAGTTATTTTAAAGCAGCAATGAGCAAATCAAGATTAAGCCCACACCTACAGTACCAGAGACAGGGGGAAAATAATATGCTCAAAGCAGGCCTTTCCATGTTGCCTGATTTTCAAGACTTTATTTCTGTTGCTGGAATATAATAAACTCTGTTATACCTTGTAAATGCTTCAAGCCAAGAGTATTAGTATTTCCCACTTAAAAAAACATCAAGCCATTACCCAGGTGTACTAGATATTATAGTGGTTCAGGTCCTATTTGGCAGGACACATTATTAAGATTGGGTGACTCTGTGCCCCCCCCCCACTTTTCATTATTTTTAGGATATTCAGCTTTCACTATATCAATATAGCTAAAAGTCTTTCACTTTAATATAAAACTGAGTAGTAATTTTAATTTAAGTTTAAAATAGAATTAATATTGGTCCGTTTGATTCTTTCCTGTGTTCTACTGTAATGTACTGATAATTTCTGAGTAAACTGACCTCTTGTTCCTCTGTTACAGGAGATAAAGACAAGTGGACAAATAAGTGCCTAAGGATAGTTCTGATTGGGAAGACTGGGTGTGGGAAAAGCTCTTCAGGAAATACTATCCTGGGTAGAGAAGAGTTTGTAGCCAATATAAGCCAAATGTCAATCACAAAGTGTTGTAAGAAATCTCTGGGTAAGGTGAACGGCCGTCCTGTTGCCGTAGTGGACACTCCTGGTTTGTTTGATGACAGTTTAACACAAGAAGAAGTGAATAAAGAGTTATTGAAATGTATCAGCCTTCTGGCTCCAGGTCCACATGTCTTTCTGGTGGTGGTACCAATTGGAGGAAGACTCACACCAGAGGAGATGGAGACATTACAACTTATTAAATTAGGTTTTGGGAAGAATTCTGAAAAGTACACCATCATGCTTTTAACCAAAGGAGATTTGCTAAAAGGTAAACAGTCCATAGAAGATTATATAGAAAATAATTGTGATGACTCCTTTAAAAAGATTTTCAGTGACTGTGGGGGAAGGTATCATTTGCTTGACAACAATGACATCCAAAACCGCAGACAGGTAATAGAGCTGATCAGGAAGATTGACACCTTGGTGGAAAAAAATGGATGCTTCAGCAATGAGATGCTGCAAGAGGCAGAGATAGCCATAGAGAAACAAATTAATCTAATCCTTGTGGAGAAAGATGAAGAAATGCAGAAAGAAAAAAAGCTATTGGAAGAAAGACACAAGAAGGAGAAGGAGGAGATGGAGAGAAGAATGGAAGAGGAAAGAGCAAATATTGAAAAGGAGTTTAAGAAAAAAGAAGAAAAAATTAAACGGATTGAGAAAAAACTTCAGCATGCTCAAGAAGAAAAAATGAAAGAACATCAACATAGAAAAGAAGAAGAAGCTAAATGGAAATCTGAGAGAGAGGCTTTGATAGGAAATGTTTACCCAAATTTTCATGAATTTGAATATTTGAATGAAAAAGTTTCTGGTTTCCATAACTTTGACCAAAACCAAGAAAATGGTAAATTCAAAATGATAGAGGACTTGGAGAAAGAGTTGGAAGCTTTACGCGAAAAATGGGAAGAAGAGGACAAAAAGAGGGAAAATGAAAAAGAAAAACTTGAACATGATTATGAGAAAGTAAAAGATGATTATACAAAACAGATGGAAGAGGATAAAATCAGAAAAGAAAAAGAGGTTATGGACATACAGAAACTGGAGGATGCATTTCGGCAGGATTTAGAGAAAATAAAAGAAAGATATCAGGATGAAGCGCGACAAAAAGCTGAAGAGCTCAATGAGTTTAAAGACAAATATTTGAAAGAATTTACAGCCCAGATGCAACAGAAGGATGAAAAGTATAATATGCTAAGGGCCCTCAAAGACATGAGTGAAAATAAACACAGAAAGGAAATAGCTGACTTGGTGAAATGCATCACTAGAAAGAAAGAGAATGTGAGAAAACTAAAGGACATGCTGTCAAAACAAGAAGAGGAGCGGAAAAAGGCAAAAAGTCTACAGGAGTGCAAACAACAGGGGGACTTGCATGATAAAGAGCTAAGTGGTCTGATTCAGCAGCTCCTGGGTGAAACTGATGTAAAAACTAGCTGTGTCATTTCATGAAATATGGCATATGGTGCCAACATGATGACTAAAGAGTTAATCTCCATAATTTGGGCTTCATCTTTATGGACATTAGCAATCCACATTTATTAGAAAAACAACCTGCTGATAATTATTTTGAAAAATCTCGCTCACAGGAGCATCAATATGGGTGATATCTTCCTCTGGTTTCGATGTATGGTCAAGATGTCTGTTGATGCATTTTAACTTTTATGTCTATTACTTGAATTTGAATGACAACTGGAGGTTCAGCTGAAGATACATGTCTGAAATTATTAAATTGAGTTCAGTTCAATTCAAAATTGTTTAATCTCAAAAGGAACATTGAATGTTGTAGTTTTTATGAGTTGTTGTTCGTGTCACTCTATAAGAGGCATATAGAAGATTTGCAGCATCTTGCTGCAAACACTGAAAGTTCTAAGCTTCCTTAAAAACTAGAGTATGCTCTGTCTTTTCTTCAGATGTGTCTCCAGTAGAGTTCCAGGTGAAGACGGAGATAGTTGTACTCCTCCACCACCTGATGTTAAAAGCTTTAGACTTGTTCATTTTTTCTTTTGGAATATACAGTTATTTTCCTTGTTTTATTATTATTCTTTTTGTTTATTTTATTTTTTTCCCACTCAGGATGAGATGATGACCAAGCCATTAAGTGGTTAAGCTACTTTGTGTACTTAGCTCATTGCCCATCTCTGATGAATCCAACAACAACTCTGGTAGTCACCAGAGTGTTTTTCCAGCTGACAGGACTCTGTCTTGTACTGGTAGTTTTTGATCCAAGTAATTATTGAGTCTTCCGTTGAGTCTCGAGTCTTCCTGACAGAGCAAATCCGGTTGAATCATAATAAATACATTGGATTAATTGAAGAACATGACAGCCAGAGTGCAGTCTGCAAAGTCTAAATGTGGAGTGTGAGTTGTTAAAGCAACTATATGATGCTGTCTTCAACTATACGATGTAGGATGTCAGGGTAACAGGTCTGTAGTCATTGAGGACTAATGGCTGTTTTCTTGGGTACCAGAACAACACGAGGTTTTTCATCACACTGAACTGTTAAGTGAGTCAGGCAGAGGTTGAAGAGGTACTGTAGAATCTCACAGAGCTGCTTCTCATGGGCCCACAGAACTCTGAGACTGACACCAGCTGGATCTGGTGACTTATTCTGATGCATCACTTTAGTTGCTTCCACATTTGAACTCTAGAAAAGAAAGACAAAAGAGGAAGACAAATGGGACAAAGACATAGAATCAGGACTGTTAACTGCAGAGATGTAGGATAAAACATTTGAGGTGACAGAACAATTTTGGGTCACAAGTGTGTGAGATGTTGATTTTCTTGTGGCCAAGTTAGAAGGATGCTAAGCCTTTTCTTGAACTGAACCTTTTGTGTTTAGTTTAGAACCTGTCTTTAATTTAATGGCTTTGTCCATATGCAATCTTGATTTTTTTATTTTTTTTGCAGAGAAAGATAATCAAGATGTTATTAATTGATTAACATTAAATAATGTAAAGGGATTATTTCATGGTTTCAATGCATTTTCAAAATGAAGGTGGTCTAATTTTGATGATGTTTTTTGCATCTGTAACATGATATTTGACATATTGAATGAATTTTGATGTATTTAATTTCAACACCACATGAGCAGATGATTAACAGAGAGCTATTAGTAGAGGTCAAGGCTGAATTTCAGGATTATTGTAGAGAAAGGAAGGAGACCAATTATAAAGGATTTTGCACATCCAGGAACTTTGTATATCAAATGATGTGTTAACTAAAGAACTCTGTAGTAGAAATTGCATAATGCAGAAGTGTGCTAGCTTAGGGACTGGGGAAAATCAATAATGGGATAAAGGGGAATTTTGTTGAATTTCATGTGTAAAAAGACCACTTTACATTAGTGCAGAGGAGAGGACAGAAGAATATAGCCTTGGAAAATCCAAGGACAAAGCCAACTCTCTGGAGTGCCCTGCAGTGCCCTCTGCAGCCCAGTTGTTGGGCATGCCAACAGGCACGCCCAACAACTGGGCTTCTGCTGAAAATACTCAATGTGGATTTGGCCAATGATGAGCACCTGCCTGCTCCAGAGTGGTCTATCTAACCTGTTCTGGGCTTCAAGTTGATGTTAAAATATTCTGCTAGGCCAAGCAGTGATAATTGGCTTCACATGCCAAGCAGAGCACTTGAGTTGGAAGGTTATGTGAGCCAAAACTGCTAAGGAGACCTAATGGACCTGGACATTTGGCTGCTGCCATTCAGATAGATAAATAACTTGATCCAAAATTATATGCAAAGGACTGTTTCCAAATGTGGTGCAAAAAAAATCGGTCTGTTAGCTCAAAAAAGCTTTTCCCAGAGTTTTAGTCTCATTGTTAGAAAGGGTTAGGATAACAATTCGAATCTTATGGTTTTATTGATTAAATCTGCTTTACTAATTGTTTGCCAAAAATGTATTAATAAAAAAAAGCATATGAAATATGAAGTTTAGTATTGAATGTTTGAGTTACTTGGTTATTGATTTTTTTTAAAGGTGACTAAATAGTCTTGGTAAATAGCCTCCAAACATAGATAACCTAATCTATTTCAGACTACAACTCTTGCTTAGGGAAATGTGCTAAACTCTATATTTTTAGATTTTTCATTGTTATTATAAGCATAAAAAAGCCAATAATTACTTAGACAGATTTATTTTGTCATTTTGTATACACAAGTGTAAACAAAAAGAAATTTCATTTAGAACAGCTCTAGACAATTTCATATTTTATCCACAGGGTGGTAACATTACTCCATAGGAACCTTGCAGTTTTCCTGGAAATACTTCCTTAAACGGGCAGCATAGACCGCTCCATATATCTCAGCCTTATTGGCATCTCCTTTATGATCCAGTGGAGTCAGCTTAGCTTTGGACTCAAACATTCGTTTGAGGGTTTCAGCTCAAACCCACAAGCTTTTAAGATCCGGTCATTGCAAGTAGTGAGCATGTTGTCTACATATGTGTCCTCCAGCACACGGCGTTCTTCCACAATATCAGAGAACCTTGGAAGCCATGCAGTCCCTCTCATAGCAATTTGACAAATACATAATATTGACCTTTGTTATTGCATAGTCACTGATGTCGTCTGCTTCAGAATCTCTCCAAAGATAACGGTGAAAATGGACCTCCCGATCCTCAAGCCAGACAGAGTTATACATTTTTTTTAAGGTCTCCTAGAGAGGCAAAGGTGCCTTGACGGCACTTTAGGAGGACAGCTTGTATATTGTTCAATAAATCACGGCCTTTGATGAGTAGATTATTTTGACTTTGGCCTTTATATTTTTGACTGCTATTCCAAACGAGCCGCACATGGGTTATGACTGAGTAAGGATTAGGTGCAATGAGTTGGCTGATATACCATACAGGACCAGTCCAGTCCTCCAACATTTGTTTTGGCAATCTGACGGCAGCTCCCTGCTCAATCATATCATGCACCTTAGCTTTATAGGTCATTTTCCAGTCTGGCTCCATCAACAACTGCTGTTCAGTCCTCAAAAATCTCTGATTATTAGGCAACATTGCAGAATCCTCAGCTCAAGGATATTTTGCATGCCAGTGGGCCTCAGCACAGTGGTGGTCTCTCATTGAATAAGAAAAAACACTCCTTACCAGTTCCACCTCCCACTCCTCAAAGAGAGTCATCTCATTTCCTCCAGACTGGCATTTTCCACAGTGGTACCCTCCACATTTTGGCTCACAGGCAGCGCCAATGCAGTCCCACCTCCACCACTCAAAAAAATGTATGACTGTTGCCTGTGGTGGAGGCCAGGGAGACCTGACATGGGTTGTATGTGCCACTGTGCTATTGTGGGTATTTTTCTGCAGCAGTTCACATTGAGTGAGGTGAGTTCTTGACATGTGAGCCATAACACTAGATTCCTCAAAGAGATCTGGGTGGGAGCCATGCACAGTTTGCCTCAGAGGGCCAAACAAGTTCTCCCCCTGACTGTACCTTCTGCAGTACAAGTTGACCCTCCTTGTGACTGATGAGTAACTTTATTTTTTTTGGTCTGGTGAATTCATGTGGAGGGAGTGTTTGGGAAGATTCTTTGCAGTTTCCTGACTAAAACATGATGGTGGATCTCTCCAAGGCTGTCAAGGCCATAATACACAAGTTAGTGAGACCTCAGCGTGCCCCTGGGGGTACTGACCTTTCAGAAGACATTGCTTTGTCTCCACTGTAACTTGCATTCCTCCTTCCCAATGGACAACCAGATTAACATCTTCACTTTTTAAATCGTTTTACCCAGAAGCCTCATGAGTTATGCAATTAGTGTCTGAAGGTATATCTATCAAGGTTCAAATCCTCTGTACAGCATTTGCAGTGACTTTGAGGATCATCATGATAACAGGGAACCCTTGCTGTGCATGTTCTTCGAACAAATATTTGCTTCCAATAGAGTCGAGTGTCCTTCCTGCTGCACTGCAGAAGACATTTTAGCATTGCTGAGCCCTCTTGCTTTACACCCTCCATCAGAATGAACTTCAGGACAGTTTTTGCAGGCTTCTGCCTTTTGGACTACCTTCTCCATTCAGCCAGATTTAGGGCCTTAAACTTTCTGCATTGATACAATCTCAACTTACACTCCCTCCACAAACAATACAAGCTTCTTGGGGGTTAGCAGACCTGGTGACTTTAGTCCTGGCCTGCTTTACTTGACCTTTTGGCTCTTTTCTTAAAGACTGATCATCCCTTCACTGCTCCAGTTCCTCATAAAATTCCTCTTGACTTTTCAAGAATGACAGTAGCATATCAAAGCGGTCTCCGAGTTCCTGTACCCTTCTTTTTAGCAACAAACATAGGCCATTCCTTCTTTAAGACATCAGGCAATTTGCTCTCCAAAGACCTTGTCATCAAAGGATTCCTCAAAGCCCCCACATTGGCCAATTCTTTTAAGTCATTTAAAGCCTTTTCCCCCCAACCGTATAAGATCTACAATTTTCTTTGTCTGGTGACCTTTTACTGGGGGCACTGCCTGAAGCTCCTCTACTTTTTCTAAGGCCATTGTTGGTTTATTACCAAAGCAATTTTCCAGCTTGTGGAAAATCTCATCTGGGGAGGGCAATGGGTCTTAACTTAATAGCTGGTGGCTGGACTAGAGATGCCGCTGTTTGACTTTCATCTTCAGATTTAGCTTGTATCAAGGCAGCTTTTGCTGATAACAATTTGGCCAAAAATACCTCCATTTACTTTATACATCATTGAAGATCCCCTTTCTCCTTTGTTGGGGCCAAGGGACCTCACTGAAGATATGGTTCTTTAGCCAAATTCACTCGGAAATCCAGCCGACTTCACATGAAATCATATGCTTCCAACCTCACGACTGAAGAAGATGCAGACCTCTGACACTCTTCCTCTGCCAATTTCAAACAGGTAGTAAGCTCTGGATGTGAAAAGTTACTACAAATATTTTAATGAATAACATCTTGCATCTCTTCTAGCCTTCTCTCACACCCCTTTGAAGCTTTTCTAATATCCTCAGACTGTTCCTCAAGGTGAGGTCCCCTTTCTCATCCCTGGTCTCTGCATACGCATCCTCAAGATCATTTGCATTAATGGCTTTGTCAGCCAAAGCAATCTTGCCAAAAATCAACTCTTCAAATGACATATTCCTACATGTTCTAATTATAGTATTGGCCAGTTGAGAAAACTGCCTTTTAGCTAAGGTCCTGCCTGTCTTGAGCTAGTGCAAACCCTTAGAATCTGTCATTTGCTTTGGGCTGCTGGAGCTTTAAGCTGCTGCACTGAAAAAAAAGATTTTTTGGATCAGCTTAAAAACATTACTGTAGTTTGTTACACCTAAATTTATCTCTTTTTCTCAAACTAAGTTTCTGATGTGGTTGAAACTATACATTTTGATTTACTACAAATAAATTTTTTACCTTAAGTCAAAGAAAGAAACAGCATTTATACCAAGTGAAACTATAATCTATAACAAAGACCATAAGCAAATTTTATCCTTCATTAAAACCAATTTTTTCAAGTTGGAAAACCCTTTTTTTCCCCATTACATATAAATATAGATTTACTTTGTAATAAACTCATTGATATGCTGTAATTTTCTTACATGCATTTTTTTCCTCAACATAAATTTCTGAATCACCACAAAGAAACACGTAATGTCCTTTAGAAGCCAAAAGAAAAAGCCATCTGTATGAGGTAGAATCATGTGCCGTTCTTCAGGAAATAGAAAGGCATAACTTCAAAATAAAAGCCCCATAAATCTATTTGACATACTCCAAAATAAATCCAAAATTATTAGCAAAATAAACCACAGAAGACTCAGGAGACTTTTGGTGCAAACAAAAACAACAATGACAACAAACATACGTACAAAAACAAAAGGATATCTGAATGGTGTCAATTATAACTGGTGAATGATTAAGTCAGAGGCAAGGGGGTTTAACTGCAGTTTTTTTTTTACATGACAACCACAATGGACTTGAATAACAAGTTAAGGTAATGCTTGGCTTATCCATTAACAATCACAGCAAAAGCTTTGTTTTCAGATACCTGATGCGCTGTGAAAATCGAGAGCCACCAAGTAAAAAAAAAAATGGCCTGAATTGCTTCAAAGGTATACCTCATCGGCTTTGGTAAATCAATGTTGAGGGCATAACGAACACCAAAGAGGTATGCCAGGGCAGTAGAGATATCTGGAAAGTTATGTAGCACGGTGTGCCCTTCCAACACAACTGCTTGATTTCACACTGATGCACCAGCACCATCATCTTATGGGATGGTGAGGATGGCAACGGATGCACCGTTCAGCACTGGTTCCAAAATGTCTGTGTCCTGAAGAAAAACATGATGATGAAAGCTAAGAATAATGAAATACAAAATATATTTCTACTGAACAATGCTCAGCTGCTTCCCAGCAGAAAAAAGCAGCAAGAGTTATAACTGCAATCCTCATCATAAAAATTATTTCGACTGGCCTGAGGTGTACATTTCCTTTTATTTTATTTTATTTTTTATTTATTTATTTTTATTTACTAAATACTGTTATGATCCCATGTGGGAAAGCTGGCCTGAGGAGAGGTTTTTATGTTTTTGGCAGGTCCAGCAACATGTAAAAAAACAAAAACAAAAGAAAAACAAACACTCCAACCATGTTAAGAACTTTACTTTTACAAATTAAAAAACTCTTAAACCAAATACTGTCAAAAGAATAATTAATGCAATGACTGCTGACATTTAATTTTATTTCTCTTATGAGAAAGCTATATTCATATTCTGGCAAAGGAGCACTTCACTCACCTGTTAATGAAGTTTATTCAAGAGGTCCTGTGAACTTGGAAATTCTGCAATGCATGAAATCCGCCCCTAAAATACAACAGATGTATTGGACAAAATCGGTTTTGTTAAAAGAACTTTTGCAAAAGTCCTTATAATTTGCAAACATAAAATAAAGTTCTATGTCCCCTAATTGTAATGTTCCATGACTGAACAGGCATTATCCAGGGATATAGTGTCATGAGGGGAGAAGAGGATGTATATAAAATGGCCGTTATCATTTATTTTATAAATTTATATTAGTTAACATGTAAGTCACTTACATCACTGTCAAATAGCTGACACACATTTCCGACATACACGACCAAGGAAAGCCTCTGCATAACAACCCCTGCCTGCACAGTACATGTTTTTTGCCCAGCAATAAAATTCAAACGTTAACATTCAAAATGAATACGGAAGGATCTGAATCAACATTAATTAGTATATAAAATTACTTTTTGTGGCCAAGAGCTGCGCCATGCTTTGAAATAAAACCTTAGCATAGAAGTAGGCAAAGGTCTGGAAATTGGGCGCTTGTAGAAAAGCATAACAATAATAATAAAATAAATTTTATAACGTCTTTAAAAAAAAAAATGTGATTTAGCTTACCTGTTAGGGGAAAACTGTTGCCAGCTCCCTTGTGTCCAGAAAATATCCAAACTGAAGAGGAGGGAGTGGGGATCCGTAAGGTCAAAACAGCTACGTTTGGCCAAATTTGGTGGATTCTTAAAAAAGACTACAGAGAGCAATCATAATCACAAGTCTGCTCAGGTTCAGAAGGTCTGTCTGGAGGTCAAACCTGTTTAGACGATGTGCACATGCACATATGGGGTTTTCCTAATGGTTCCCAAATTAACACAAAAAAAATCAATTCAAAAGTTGATAATCCTTGTTGTGTTTAGATAATTTTAGTTAAGACAACAATTACAAAAATGTGCAGGACAGATAAGTTCTTCTGTGTTGCAAATAGAAAGCTTTATTTCTGAATCTTTTTAATTCTAAACTTAAATGAAATCAGCAATTACTAGTTATCGTTTTTACAGTGCAGCAATTCTTTAGCCGGTTTTTACTGTCAAGTGTTTCAGTAACTGCGCCCCACACTTGAAACTGTTACACCCATGACTTGAGTGTAGCTGGATTTACTCAGAGCAGTAGAGACTCTTTCCATTCCTTTTATTTCCCCCATATTGTTGTCAGTCTTAACAAGAAGTCAGATAAAAACCTTAGGACAGAAAGACAGGTTGGTTAGTGAACACATAATATCAAGGATACACAAACTTTAAATGGCATCAGAATAATTGAACCAATCTAATCTCCATATATACATGACAGTCTTGAAAAATGTACCACAATATTGCACACCCAAACATTTAACCATAAGTTTCATACAAAACAACACAATAAAGCACAAGATGGACACATTTCCCAAATCATTCACATCACTGCAGGCATTTTTAAATCAAGGTGTACAAATCAAACAAGAAGGACTCCATTCAAATTCCACATATTATATTAAACACAGAAGAAGCAGTAAGAGCCTATATAAAAGTCACATTTCTTACTGGCTGCTTCTTCAGTTTTTTGAAATGGGTCCTAAATTCTCAGCAACTAGTTTGCAGCACGAGTCTCTTACACAACTTCCAAGAATTAGCAGCTGCCTTCCTAGTTGTAATGTTTGCCTTCACCAGTGTCAGGCAAAGCACATCAGGTGTGCACCCACCAATAGCCCCGCCCTGGGCTGACACCAATTAGCAGCTCTTTGCAACGCTAACTGTTTAATCCCTTTGTGGGTAACAAACCTAAGAGGTAATTTATTTCTGCCCTGCTTGTATATAGTCACAATCTAGACAGTGTGCAGCTATAATATTTCATGGCCCAGTTTAGGAGAATAATGAGGTATTTGTTTTATTATGTTTTTTTTTTCAGGTTGTGTTTGTAACAATCCTTGAGTGTTAAAATGTTTCCAGGACAGGCTGGCAAGGTCTAATCCCCCTTTGTATTCAGTTTAAGACGTGAACTAATTCTCACATTTTCTATCAGATCTAGAAATAAAATGAACAATTATCTAATCCTAACAAAAAGAAGCTGCTTAATCAGTCACTTTATCTTTTTTTTTTTTTTTTTTTTTTTTTTTTACCAGGGCTTGTCAATTAATTATAATATCCAAAAGGTTTTTTTCGTCTGTGCATGTATTTCTTCAATGCTGGACTATACTTTTTCTTTACTGTCAGGAAGTTTACAAAACATATTTAAAGGTTTGCAGCCAGAATTCTGGTGAAATTCAAATGAGATATGGTATATACAGTGGGGCAAAAAAGTATTTAGTCAGCCACCAATAGTGCAAGTTCTCCCACTTCAAAAGATGAGAGAGGCCAGTAATTTTCATCATAGATATACCTCAACTATGAGAGACAAAATGAGAAAAAAAAAAATCCAGAAAATCCCATTGTCTGATTTTTAAAGAATTTATTTGCAAAATATGGTGGAAAATAAGTATTTGGTCAATAACAAAAGTTCAACTCAATACTTTGTTATATACCCTTTGTTGGCAATGACAGAGATCAAACGTTTTCTGTAAGTCTTCATAAGGTTTTCACACACTGTTGCTGGTATTTTGGCCCATTCCTCCATGCAGATCTCCTCTAGAGCAGTGATGTTCTGGGGCTGTCGCTGGGCAACACGGACTTTCAACTCCCTCCAAAGATTTTCTATGGGGTTGAGATCTGGAGACTGGCTAGGCCACTCCAGGACCTTGAAATGCTTCTTACGAAGCCACTCCTTCGTTACCCGGGCGGTGTGTTTGGGATCATTGTCATGCTGAAAGACCCAGCCACGTTTCATCTTCAATGCCCTTGCTGATGGAAGGAGGTTTTCACTCAAAATTTGACGATACATGGCCCCATTCATTCTTTCCTTCACACGGATCAGTCGTCCTGGTACATTAGCAGAAAAACAGCCCCAAAGCATGATGTTTCCACCCCCATGCTTCACTGTAGGTATGGTGTTCTTTGGATGCAACTCAGCGTTCTCTCTCCTCCAAATACGACGAGTAGAGTTTTTACCAAAAAGTTCTATTTTGATTTCATCTGACCATATGATATTCTCCCAGTCATCGTCTGGATCATCCAAATGCTCTCTAGCAAACTTGAGATGGGCCTTGACATGTACTGGCTTAAGCAGGGGGACACTGGATTTGAGTCCCTGGCGGCGTAGTGTGTTACTGATGGTAGCCTTTGTTACTTTGGTCCCAGCTCTCTGCAGGTCATTCACTAGGTCCCCCCGTGTGGTTCTGGGATTTTTACTCACCGTTCTTGTGATAATTTTGACCCCACGGGGTGAGATCTTGCGTGGAGCCCCAGATCGAAGAAGATTATCAGTGGTCTTGTATGTTTTCCATTTTCTAATAATTGATCCCACAGTTGATTTCTTCACACCAAGCTGTTTACCTATTGCAGATTCAGACTTCCCAGCCCGGTGCAGGTCTATAATTTTGTTTCGGGTGTCCTTTGACAGCTCTCTAGTTTTGGCCATGGTGGAGTTTAGAGTGTGACTGTTTGAGGTTGTGGACAGGTGTCTTTTATACTGATAACGGGTTCAAACAGGTGCCATTAATGAAGGTAACGAGTGGAGGACAGAGGAGCCTCTTACAGAAGAAGTTACAGGTCTGTGAGAGCCAGAAATCTTGCTTGTTTGTAACTGACCAAATACTTATTTTACACCATATTTTGCAAATAAATTCTTTAAAAATCAGACAATGTGATTTCCTGTATTTTTTTTTCTCATTTTGTCTCTCATAGTTGAGGTATATCTATGATGAAAATTACCGGCCTCTCTCATCTTTTTGAGTGGGAGAACTTGCACTATTGATGGCTGACTAAATACTTTTTTGCCCCACTGTATATCCTATTTTCAGCTTGCCTTTGTTGATTCCCTGGTAAATCCTGAATAGAGTTCAAAATCTTCCTTACATATAAAGCCCTAAATAACCAAGCTCCTTCTTGTATCAGAGATCTGATATTTCCACATGTTACTAAGAGAGCACTTCAATTTTAGTGTTCAAATGTACTAGTTTTTTAGAATTTCTAAAGTATTATGGGAGACAAATCCTTTAGTGCTCAGTCTCGCCTTGTAGAACCAACCACCAGTTTTAATCCATGAGGCAGACACCTTTAAAGCTGGACTTAAAATATTCCTTTCTGATAAAGCTTTAGGGTGGCACACGTTATCCTAAGCTATCTCTGTAGTTATGCTGCTGTAGGTTTAGACTACTGCAGGACATTGGGCTACTTTTCATCATTCTGCTGCATTATACCGTATCTCTTTTCAGCCAGTTCTGCAGTATTTGGTAGTTCAACCCCTAACTTTATGTTCTCTCTGCTTTTCCTAAGTAGCTTTAAATGTTGGCCTCCATGGAACCTAGATACACACACAGTAGGTAATTCAAACAATTTTGTTTGAGTCAGTAAACATCTAAGTGTGAGATTAATGTTTTTGAGGACTGGAGTTGGACGTGGCTGTGAAAGGCCAAGAAAAATAGTAGAGAGATGCTTAACCAGGTTATCTTCAAGTAATACCCTCAGTTTAAAACTTCATCCATCCCCCCTGTTAACCTGATTAAATTTGTTTTCCCAATCACAGCATGATTCAGCCTCCATCATGTTTCACCATTGGGAGGTTCAGGGTGATGTTTAGTATTAGACTGGTCCTGTAGGCCTGTTCATCTGGTCTATTCCTGTTTGGCTGTGACACCATCCTGGAGAGAAATATCAGCTGTGCTGCTGCCATCAACACCTTTGATTATACCTGATAGAGTTGGGTCAGCATTACAGACCCAACTCCTGTTTCTTTCCTTGACATAGCCATGGGATTCAGCTATTACTGTCACTAAACGGATGTGCTATCTTTCATTTCTTTTGGCACGAAAACTAGCTCAGAGCTTTTCTGCTCAACTTTTTCTTTCCTAGCTAGAGACAACAATAGAGCTAGTTTACCGCTACCTTTCAACAAATAAGCAGCAGAAGGTAAGACATAACAGTTCCATATAAAGTGTGCTTGATTGGATCTCTGATATCTGATATAAAATCACCAATATCAGATCCAGTTATCAGATTGATGCATCTCTGCTGTTAATGTAAATGCAAGTTATATAGCTGGAGAATTACATTTGTGAGTGGAGAGAACATTAAAGGGCTCCATTCCACAGCACACCGGGACACTTCGTATTAAAAAAAAAACGTATGCGGATCTTTACTATTAAAAAACTAAGTTGAGTATATGTTTAATAGATTGATAGAGCAATGACTGTTAGATTTTGATTTATTGAGCAGCTTTCATTCATGATTTCTTTTCATTTAGTATTTTATGTCATACTGTCTTCAGTAAAGTTTTTGAAGTACTTTTAATTTCCCTGTTTTCAATAAAAAAAATAGTTTGCTTTGATATCGGAGACAAGCTTTTAGTTAAACATTGACTAAGCGTAACATACTTCCTGTCCCACTGATAGGGGAAGGATTTAATTTCACTGCAGAGAAACAGGACATAGTCCACAGCAGGGCTACGCAACTGGCAGAAGAAAAGAACAATATAGCAACTACTTCACATGTAAGGTATGTAAACTTTAATGTAACAATGAAAAAAAAAATTAAATCTAAATATGTCCTTTTTTTCCTTACATGTTTTTTCTACAATTGAGGAGGTACATTTTTCCAATGGAACAAGATCATTGACATTTAAAATACGAACAAACAACTGCATTGTCTTTTTTCAAGTCCATTTTATCTAATTATCTTATATTAAGATTAAAAATACTAATTAAATTGGCAGATCATCTTTTTAACCTACTCAAATTATTGGTAAAGAGACTTAATTTAAGAAATGTTGACTTATTTCTAGATCGTTATTGCTGTCAACTTTTTAAAATATAAGGAAAATACAAAAATCAACCCTACAATGTGTAAAACATCTTCAATATTTTTATTATTGTATTTTTTAATAGTCCTCAAAATTACACTCAGGTAATTCAGGCTTAGTTCACTCAGGTTTTAATGTTCTAAGCCTTCTAAGGACCTTTGCACAGTAGATTGACCGCTAGCTGCTCAAATGCAAATGAAGACCAATAATAGCATTTTAAGTGTGGGGCAGCTGTACTCTAAGGCCACCACCTCTGTTTCTCTTCACATAAATTGCTTCTTTTGCTGTTCTCTCAAACCAGCATTCCTTCATGTACAGGATGAGAAAACCTTCATCTCTAAAGAGTGACCGCTCCATCTTGGCCTGATTATGTTGCTCCACTGTTCTGGGCCATTGTTTTGAGCAGCAGCTGCTTTATTTTCCCGATATATAACTGGTGACTGTCCTTCTGACACAATACCAGTTGATACAGCAAGAATCTGTGCCTTTGGGGCGAATCAGACGGATATCATAAAAAAATGGAAAAACTACTGGTCTAGATTTGGGTCTGGAAAGCCCAGATAGGATAACCACATTGATCTAGGGTTCGCCTTGCGTGTGGTTTATCGTTCTCCGTAGCAAAAATTTCCCTAAAATCCTTCATGTGTTCTTTTTTTTTAGGCTAACAGCTTCTGATCTCTGTTTGTAATGAAGTGTCGTCATGGACTCTTCATCATCCTGTAAGTCTAATAAAAATTAATGAATACACTGTCTGTGATGATGGGATAATATGATGTGATGATAATGATAATATGCTTATTTATGTCCAAATAACAGTTCTTCTCAATTATGTTGTTCAAACTAAGAAAAGGTTAATTGTCTCAAAAAACACATTTTCAAAACCTGTTTCTTTTGTTTCCACTAAATCATACTTTTTACCAAGCAAGAACTTCTTACTGTGTGTACCCACCTTATGCTGTAACTATAATTATATAATTCATGTTGTTCTCAACACTGGTTTCATCCATGGTGGCAATAAAAGATGAAAAATTTATTGGTTTACAATTACTTGGAACTAAACTTTGCCCTCTGATAAAAAAGCAATATATGTGAATTATAATATGTAAGACAACTAGCTTTAGGACTTTGAATGAAGACGTGTTTTGAACCAATGTTTAATTGCGCTCGAAAAAAGTTTTCTTTTTATAATTAAGATTGTGTTATTAAACCCAAAGTAGAGCCTAGATGTATTTTTGACATTATTTATCTATGAATGATGCTTGTTTAAAGACATTATGGGATAAAACCTAAAACTGTTACAAGTGGCTCTAAAGATTTTTTTTTCTTAATTAAAAGCCTAAAACATTAACGCTGTAATCAAGTCCTAAGTCAAACAATTATCCCTCAGTTTTTCACCTTTTCATCTAATACTTTGTCTTTTAATACTGTTGTTAATTTTTCACCTTATCTTTGCAGCCAGAACATCTGGACTGTTTCGTAGAGGTGGTATTGCCTTCCGTCCCCCTAAAAGTAGGTTGCAGAATTATTCTTTATTGTTTTTTACGGGGAATAAAATCATAGAGATTGATTTTTTTGAGGAAAAAGGGGTGATGAAGTTTTACTAAACAATTCCAGAAATACAAAGCTTTGCAAAGACAACAAAATTAACTGGTTGTCAACATTTAACTGAGTCAAGCATAAATTCCATGTAAAACAAGGTTAAAAAGAAACAACAGGTTGTTTAAAGAACAATCCCCACTTCTTCTCATGAGTAATTCCTTTCTGGATCCTGATGGTATGAGCAATCTACAGGTGGCCTTTTTTTATTAGCTGCTCCTAAGGTATTGGTATAGCTCTTACTTTAGATCTCTGTATTTCAAGCATTAAAGTTGCAAAATAGCATTCAATTAATTTTCATAGCTACATTACATACTTGTTTAATCCCTGCACAATATCCACAATACACTACTCACTTTCTTGCTAAGGTAAATTAAATAAAAAAAGTACTTCTTCCAACAAATAGTCCCCAAAAAAATGTAAAAGCCAACAGCACACAATGAATATATGGAAACACTTTTGTATGCAACACAAATGTGCTACTGGCATAGAAATCATAAGTCACTGTAAGTGAAACTGACTCTTTAATCTATAGAAACCACTGAATTAGCAGAGTTGAACTTTTGAAAACATTGTATTTAAATTGTCTTAAATTAATAAATAAAAAAGAGACATAACAGCTATAAAGTATAGTGTAAATAAAGCGATCTATACCGACTAAATGTAAGGTTACATAAAACATTATGTATCTCATCTTTTTATTTGACTTACCAAGTAAGATAGTCCCGATGAGAAAATAAATAATATTTATTTCAATATTTTCAACATAAAATATCACACAACAAACAAATAATTAAAACAATAAATAAAAAAAGAAAATAAAAATAACACTTGCTTCTGAATCAGCCTCGGAAACCTTTAGTTTTGCAAGTAAAAGTTTAGTTTGGAAGTAAAAGCACTTAGTGATTTAACTTCAGTTAATTTCAAAGTACTTGAAGCAATTTCCAAGAAGATGGAGTTAGTTTTTTTGGTTTACTTCAAGCAACAGAGACATAAAGAAGCACCAAATAGTTTTAGCCAGTGATATGATTCACCATTCCTAAGTCCAGCTGCAGTACAGCACAGCATCCCAAATCCGGCCCAGTAAATAAAGTTTAAAGGTAACTCCATCAAACAGCAAAGAGGCCATCCAACCAGAATGGATCAACATTTTGCAGTTTGAAACAAATCTCAAAGAAGATAGATACATTAAATATTCAAAGAGATGACGCAATGACATACCAATGATTTCTGTAATCCAACCCACAAAAGCAGCAGCAACAACAAGCTTTCCAACAGTATATAAAAAACACCACCTTTTTTTTTTTTTTAAAAGCGAAAAAAGCTTTCTAACATTGCAGGAGATATTCATCAGAATGCTCACATAAATTCATATGTGTAAAGCAGCTCTTAAAGGGGAACGCCAGTTTTTTTTACATTGGCCCCTTGATTTTACGTTATTACATCATGCTCTACTCACCCATATCAGTTTCAAACTACAGGCACAAACTAAACTTTTCATAATTTATTCTTTATGGTATGCCAGCATTCATAACATGTAGGCGAATCACTGTCCCCCAGACATATGTGGTTATATTTTTTATATTTTTATCTTTTAAAAACGAAGCTGCGTGTGTATGATGTCATCCTCGCGCGTCGGCTACTATTCATTCATCCTGTCCGCTGAACTGCTGCTAGTTTTCCTCACATGCCTGGAAGATGTCTAGTGCTGCTACCACAGATGATCTCGCTCTCCAAATGGAATTGAATGATTCAGATTAGCTAGAATGAATAGAAGGGGTAGAGCGTAGCCGGCTGTGGCCTGGACTGCCTGTTACGACTCCAGTCTGGTGTGCAGATGAGGTCATACACGCGCCGCTTTGTTTTTAAAACATATAAATATAAGAAAATATAACCGTGGATGTCTGGGGGACAGTGATTCACCTACATGTTATGAATGCTGGCGTACCATAAAGAATAAATTATGAACAGTTTAGTTTGTGCCTTCAAGTCGTTGCCCATAGGAAGACGTTACTTGGATATAACCTAACGGAATATCTTCAGAACGGCTCCAAATGAAACAAAACTCATATGGGTGAGTAGAACATGATGAAATAACATAAAATCAAGGGGCCAATGTAAAAAAAAAAAAAAAAAACGGCATTCCCCTTGAAGTTCCCAACTAAAGGGATTTTTTAGGCCCCTTGGATCTATGAAATACATCAAGTTAGTTTTATTTGTAGTAAGAACAAATTTGAAATCAAATAAATAAAAATGGAAAGCAACAAATGCTTTCTGCACATGTCCAATGGCCTGACTTGGAGGGGATCCAATAATTGATTGTGTCACTTGCATTCAATGAAAAAGTGCTTTGGACATTTACTGGATGACTAATATAGATCCCTGCCACATCATGAACAGCTATGTCCTCAGAACAAATTTCATCATAATTATTAAATACAATTTTTTTTTTAATTAATAGCTGACAAAATGTGATGAAAGGCTAATTCACTAAATTGTTTATAAGAGTTATATTATAGGTCTAACTGTTTTTCAAATGGCTGCAAAATCATAGTAATTACTTTTATGGAATAAATACAAAAAAACTCCCAAGGCTGAGACTTTGAGAAGGAATTTAATGAGTATTGAATTTATCAAAGTGGACTTTGCAGGTCTTTTAAAATTTGGTCATGCTGATTAGTTTACAACCTGGGTCAGACTGACTGTTTTACAATAATTTTAAACCTTTGAGAAACTCCACTGAGGGAGTTGCAACTTATATAATTATATGTGTCTTATCTTTTGTGTTTCTGGTTTAAGAATTAAATGGTTTCCTACCTGGAAAAAAATCCATTAGGACTAAACTGTCTGAAACATTTTCCTTTGTTTTTTTTCAGTGTCTGAGATGAGGCTTATTCTGCTGGGGAACAACTGGTCTGACAAGAGTTCGGTCACAAATTTATTACTGGGTACAAATAAGTGCAACAGAGAGGAAGAACCAAACACCTCCATCACAGTCTCTGGAACAATTAGGGCAACAAAAACGGTTCTAATAAACACTCCGGATCTGCTTTGCCCAATAATCTCTGAAGACAAACTTAAAGAACATGTGGAACATTGTGTGAGTCTCTGTGCTCCAGGACCTCATGTGTTTCTGTTGGTTGTTCAGCACAACATCACTGACCAACAAAAGAAGAAACTTTGTAAGATCCTTGAACTCTTCAGCGATGAAGCTTTTAACTATTCATTGGTACTGATCTCAACACCTGGATGGGAAACTTCAGCTACAAATTATCCGTCTCACCAGCGACCCCTGCAGGATCTGATCAAAATGTGTGGAGAGAACTGGGTCAGGCTGCAAAACAACCCTGAAGAGCTGCTGCTGAAACTGACTCAAATTTTGAGAATGAGCGCTGGGGACCATGTTGTCTGTGGTCGTCCAAGCCTTGAACCCGTTAAAGAAACTCATTCACATTTGGATTCTTCAAGCCATGGTATGTAAAAACACATTAACACCTTAAAGCAAATACAAAAAGGGAATCTTGAACAATTTGAGACTTTACAGCTGACATTCATTTTTATTTGTTTCTGATTTAACTTTCATTGGTTTGTTGCATGAAAAGCTGGATGAAATTCTGCAATATTGAAAATAGCAAAAAAATCTTGACTGAAACATGACTGTCTAATATTTCCAAGTAGGGTCGGTTTAGCTTAGCAAAGTATTCAAGTATGTCTATACCGGTTTATCTGTGATTATACAACCAGAATACATTTTGTAAAGTGTCCTTCACTGCTAACCAGTCCAGGTTGCAAAGTTGGAGAGATCAGTTGGGGAATTGCCAACTGACACAGCAGATGCTGTGGGGAATTGCCAAGAATTTTGGAATATGTGAAATAAAAGTATGTAGGAGGCATAACAGGTCCAAAGCTCAAACAAGTGTATTGGGTTATAAAGATGAAATGCTGGTAATCACTGAGGTGGATTAGATGAAAAGAATTGTACTTCAGCTAGCTAAGTACGCTACTTTTTGAACCCAATCATAGCGTACACGAAGATCCTAGCTGATGAAAAGTAAGTCTTGGTAAGTCAAGATGCGTCTATGAGAAGAGTCTAAAGACATTGGTCTTATTTCTTGAAAATTCCTGAGACCAAGCTACCTGTGTGTGCACGTGCTTGTATTTCATACATTGTGGGGACCATTTTCTGGAAAACAGCATGTTGTAGGGACTTACTGTGTTAGGCTTAGGATTAAGGTGTTAATTGAATTTAGGTGCGGTTTAGGGTTAAGTAAGGACCTCTTACGGTTATGTTTAAGTTTAGGATCAGGGTCACGGTTATGCTGGAGAAATGGTTTAGAAATGAATGGAAGTCAATGGAAAGTCCCTGCAAGGATTTAAAACTTCAATAACACTATATAGGATTTTACATGAAATATAAGAAGGCAAAATCATTATAATCATAAAACTATATTCATAAAAAAAAGCTTGACTATGTTTTTGAGAAGAGGATATAAAACAGTATCTTAAGCCATCTTATGACTTGAATGTCTTAAGACAAAAAATGTCTTGAGACACTCATCGTAGGGTGATATGACCTCAAATCAGTATCACGATAAAATGAAATACTAAATAAATAAATAAATACTTTTACCTCGATAATGAATAAATGCACGATAAATGCTCCAGCTCCTCTATCAGAAATAAAGGCATGTGCAGGAATTGAAACTAATCTATTCATGATTTATTTATCAAATAAATCATTAAATATTACTTTCAATTAAGTATCAAAGTCTTGTACCCATTCAGATACCAAGTTTCAACAATGTCTAATTGAACAGGGGAAAAATGTTTCCTCTCTTGCAAACATTTTTTTCAAAATAATGGAGCCTTTTGCACGTCTTTCTAACTCAAAATCAGCGTGTTTGTGTTGTAGGCGGTGGAAGTTGGATGTGTTACTTTGGGTAGTCCCCACAGTTTACAGAGAAACTTTGCATGTCGTGTTCTTTGCTCAACATTTATGACATAATTTTGGTGCCACTGAACTGAGCTTGCAGTGATAACAATTTGCACACCCTTGCTCAAAACTGGTCTGCAGTGCCCTTAGTAGTAAAAAATTTGATGATGTAAAATTAAATGTAAACTGTTTTCTTACAGAAGAATCAGAACAGTACAATGTTGAATGTGCTGCTGATGAAGATGGTAAGATTTTACTCTGTGAAAATCACAGAAATGATGAAAAATGCTGATTTATTAGCTGGATTATGACTTACAGTTTTTTTTTTTTTGTAGAAGATGATCTCAGAATCTTTCAGCGCATCAAAAGCACAGATTTTGTTCGGCCAAACTGTGAGTTGAACATTTTCATACAATTTTCCGTCTCAACATATTTGCAATTCTGAATTCACTTTTTACTATAATTTTACTGCTTAATAGACTGATTATTTATCTATGCTGCAGATTTTAGTCAGATGATTCAGACTGAAAAAAAAATTTTTGTATTCATTTTATAGGAAGAATAAGAGAAAAAAATGAATTGTCAGTGAAATCTTACTGAGCTATAAAAATCTTGCTTAACATAAATTTATTCATGATTAAATAAATCAAATCCTTAATTGAGGATATCTTTGTCCGTTTCTTTATCTAAACCACTCTCATCTCTCTCATCAATAATTCAGAATTCCTTCTTTCAGAAATCATTAGAACTAGCAGAATTACTACAGCATCAGTCTCTCTCCATTGGCTTCATGTTAATATATAACTGATTCTTATTTATGCATTTTATCTACTGATGTTTTAATGTAAAGAGAGAACAATAAAAGGCCACTCTAAGCAAAAAGGCAATTTACCTTGATTTAAAGCAACTTAGAGTTTCAGCACTTCTACAGTTTTCTGGGAATATGTTCCGCCTTGGTGAAAGACGAGAACTAAATGTTTGTTCTCCATACTAGGTTTATAGACTGAGAAGTCAGTAATGTATTTTGGTCTGAAGCCATTCAGAGATGTATGCCAAAATACATTTTCTGAGATTTGGGGAGCCAGTGGAAGGACTGTAAAAATAAAGTGATGTGCTCTAGTAAATGGAAGATAAAAATAAGCTGCTCAATTACTTTAGTTTACAAAGGTGGTCATAATGATAATTAAAAATTGGGACTTTTAAGTAATACTTACAAGAATGAGAACAGTTCAAAATACCATAAAACCAGTCTCTCACTTCCCCCTCTTATGTTATAGAAAGAGATATTGCCAACTTTTCCACATCCAATGAAGGTGTCCTTGAAGAAAGTTGAACAACAGTAGAGAGGTTGAAAATCAGCCTAGGAGCCTACTTTGGAGAAGTCTTTAATTTTA
This sequence comes from Cyprinodon diabolis, assembly GCA_030533445.1. Classification (NCBI taxonomy): domain Eukaryota; kingdom Metazoa; phylum Chordata; class Actinopteri; order Cyprinodontiformes; family Cyprinodontidae; genus Cyprinodon; species Cyprinodon diabolis. Next base: position 46,910,836 of record CM060073.1, on the reverse strand, counting down.
TCGGATGACATATAAGATTGAAACAATGATTTTAATATAAACAATTTATCTACAGAATTAAGGTTATTTTCAAACAAATACAATTATGTGCACATGTGCTTCATGGTATAAATCTATTTGAATTTATTACATTCCACAAGGTAAACATGCTACATGTAACGTGAACACTTGGTCTACTGAGATCCTTCCTCTATGTCTTTGCCTCAGCTGATACAACCCATCCCTGTTCGTTATCCCTAAGCCTATAGAATTTTTATTCCAGAAAGGGGTTGTTATGGTGTGGGACAGGATTCACCGACCATCTCACTGTCTTCATCTCCAGGCCTGATGCTCTTCAACAGACAGGTGGATGACCTAGTAGCCGAAATCGTCCATTAACTTCCTGTCGCCTGAATTTCACCAAAGCAAGCTACCCATTAATAGTTGGAATATTGGCCGGTAGTTTATAGTGACCATTACAGGTCCCTCAGATGTTGTTTAAGTTTTGGCTATAGGTACCCATTAAAAGACCTCCTATCATATTCTATAGAATCCACATATATATAGCTGTTCACACCATAGAACACTTTCAGAAGGTAGAGAATCAGAATCTGATTACTTGTAACAAATTACTTTTGTTACAAGCTCCAGATAAACAAACATTTATATATATATTTATATCTATATATATATATATATATATATATATATATATATATATAAATATACAACAAACCACAAAAGATGAAATAAACATAAACATATACACATATAACTCTTCTGTATATAAATATATATATATATATATATGTATTTATATGCATATGTATAACTATAAATCCAAAGATAAGTGATAGTGACGTGCAAAAACAATGCAAGGAATGAATAAATGTCAATTACAGAGGGGGCGTGTCTGAATCACTTGAGGAA